>OY856186.1:301843643-301851143 GCA_963693315.1 Diogma glabrata
TTTTTATTCGCCGCAAGCAAAATATTTTTTAAATGTTTATTCTCGATTAAAATTATAAATTTGCATAAATTTTGAAATAAAAATATGTGGAACAAGCTACCTTTGAGAAATTATTTGTTATTTTTTCCAAACCAATTGTATTACTATGACAACAAATGATAACAATTATTTTAATTGGAGTATAAAATTTTGAATTTGAGGGTTGCTTTGATGAAAATTTCTATTTTTTTATAGAATTTAAACAAATACAAATGTTTTTTACTTTTTGGACGAAGCTATGACAACAAAATAAATGGTTAAAAAGTGACACTTTAAGGCCGCAAATCACAGTAACAAAGTAACACTTTGTAATATATTGGCGAATAAAAAAATATTTGTTTTCGAAAGATGAAAAACTGGTTCTTTCAAAAAAACGTGGAATATTTATTATTTGACTTTTTAAAAGAATCTTGTGGATCGATTCCAACCAAATGCAAACCAGATAAACAAAATCGGAAGCTGACATATTGAAAACCGTAAAACTTGCGACTATGTCAATTTCTTACGAAAGCTTTTACAATGCCATGATTCTTCAAATAGTAGCACTACTCAATCGTTTATGGTAATTTATTCGTTATTAACTCCACAAGAAAGGCTAGTTTCTTTGCAAACACTCTTTTAGGATGCGTTAGGGAGGTCAGTCCTTCAGGAACTAATATGAAAAAGCTTGATTACAATTCAACTTCAAAGTGTCGATGAAATTTATTTCATTAGTTTTTAATTCCTTTAATTGAAATATGAGCAATTCCACGTCACTGCAACATAGATGTTCCTGACCCCCTCTGATCTCGATAAAATTTCATACACAGATAGCTAATGAAAAAATAAAAATACCTTTTCTTTCAAAAAATTAAATTTCGCTCTAGGGATGACACAGAGTGGCGGCAAAGTTTTAGGGGGTTTGCGAAACATGAGTATCTTTGAATATCGATTGCTAACGATTGACCGATTTAAGTCATTTATAGATCATTGGAAAGGTAATTGATTGAGAGGACTTATAAAAAAAATGACTTAAAATTTTTTTAATAATTTTTTAAAAGTGTGTTAAACTTAAAAAAAATTTCAAAGATGGCGCTGTTGGGGGTACCCACACTTTTACCACTTTTATTTTCCAGAAAAAATTGTTTAATTAGTTCGTAATCTAAAACGAATGTTTCCTAAGTACATAATTTCTCGTTTTAAAAATAAAATTTTTACATAATTTTCATTTCCGTTTTTTTTCAATTTTTTTTTTGCCAATGCAGTGAATCATCTATTTAACTCAGCCCACCGGAATTCTTGTTTTATAATAATTTAATGACCATTTAATTATTTTAAGGATAAAAATTAAGTATTTGAGGGTGTGAATGCTTTTTACATAATTTATCTTTTCATCCATTTATACCTGTCCGAAATTAATTTTATTGGAATGGACAAATCAAATACCGTACTTTGTTACCTGTTAATGATAATACCTGTCATAAAATGAGAGGGTAGTAATGAAAATAATAGTCTTTAGAGATATTTTGAGCGTGTAGCATTAGCATCATTACTAAATTCATTCACCCCAACAGCGCCATCTGTATATGAAATTTTATCGAAATCAGAGGTCAGGTCACATGCTGTTGCGATGACGTGGAATTGCTCTATACACAATCATAAACATCCTATAACTGATTTTGTTATTCTATTTTCAAACCTGTGCACACGTTTAATGTATCTGTGAGTAGTTTTATTCAAAATTTCGTTAATAATTGTAAAACATAATACTGTATGTGTGCATTGCATGTGTGCATATGATATGTGTGCATTATATTTCAAAACATTGCAGCAATCAATAGTATGGGTAATATTTTGTGAACAAAAATTAAAAATGAACAGTAGCAGTACTAATACTTTTGTGTGTTTTGCTTCCTTATTTTTAATTTGTGTGTATTGAGATGGAAAGTTGAAAATATAATACATGTTTTATATGCTTAAATTTGTATACATATATGGAAAAATGGATGAAAGCAGATATTTGAAACATTGAACAAAAAGAAAGAAATTTGATGTTCATAAAATATTATTTTAAACGGCTTAATTCAATTTAAATTGTTAATTGATGTTGGTTTTTGCGCCCTTATTTTCGTGATAAATTGAGCGCCCTGTTTTACTGTGCATTTTTGTACAACGCAGGACCTGCCCTGATTGAGACCTTGATTATGTTTGTTATAAACACATTGTCTCCCCAACGTGCATCAATATTTCATTCATGCAATTATCTAAATCAGTTTTAAAAATAATTAGCCCACAAGGAAATTTTTTAGAAACCCACAAGGATATTTACTACTCATTAATTTTTTATAATCACGTCAAGTAGTGATCATAACATGAATTTGATTTGTTAAACAACAAATATGGCAGTATTGAAATAAACTAATCGGTCATTAATATCCCTGTAAATTTTATGATTGATTGACAGTAAATCTCATACTGCTATAAGATTCTCTTTTATTTTAAAACATGCAAATCACAATCACAATGCCCATAGTAACGTTATCTTGTTAAGGAGCTTAAACCTCAAAAGAAAATTTTATTCTCCACGTGAAACCAATTTATTATATTTGTTAGATAAGATGGAATATTGAAGGAAATTATTTAAATCTTTTCTTATCTCTTCTCTATATCTTGTTATTTTCTATCGCATCTTATCCTAATAGCTTTCCATGTTTTATTTTTTTGATTTGATGAAAAATATGAATTAAGGTTTACCTTTATGTATAACAAAATAATACAACAGAAAGTTTAATGATATTTTCGTTTTGTATCATAGATTTTTAGGTCTAAATAGAAATATTTTTTTTCTGACAACGTAATTTTTATTGGTAGATTATGTTGTGAAATCGATTTTATTTAGAAAACATTATATTGAAGTATCATCTTTATGTTGATTATACATAAGTTTTTATGGTAGCATTTTTAACAAAATATAAATTTTTATGAAAGCTTTATGTTTAAATTCTTTGGATTTCAAATAACCATAGAAATTGATCCCTAGTACTTTTAATTCATTTTTGGGGAATATTAATATTGGTTCAGACTTTACCGATCAAATTGTTGTCATTTATAACCTAAAAATATTAAATGTGTGTTTAAGGGTTATTCAGAACTATTTTTAAATAACCCTTGTTTAAATAATTTTTACTCAATTTATTATAAACCGTTATACGGTTTATATCGGGATTTAATAATCTACAATAATCAACCACACAAGGCCTCTGGTCGAGTGAAATCTCTAAAAGTTAATAAATAATTGATTATTTTAAACGAACAAGTAAATAATAAAAAAAAATATAGAAAATAAGAAAAATAAAAATAAACTTATCTTAAGAAGTTGATTGTTGAAGGTAATACGGTGGACCTACAATAGTTTGCAACGTCTCCGCCAATTTCAATACTGCGTGGTTGTTGATTTGACCACCACAATTCAATTTGTTTAGTTTCCCAAATTATCTGCTTCCAATTTTCAAACAATTTATACTTGAGTTCTAGAAAACGAATTTGTTTCTTTTTTCTTCCACAAAATTTCAACAAGATACACAGTAATTGTTTTTTTTTTATATCTCAGTTAGAAAATTATAATAATAAATTTCCTTTTGTCATTAATCTTCTTTTTATGGAGGAAATTTAAAATTTTTTTTCATTTGTCGATAAACTTTATTACCAAACAATCAATTTAACTCCACAGGTTTCCACCATATATAAAAAAAGAAAAGTGTTAAAATAGTTTAAATAATTTAATCCAAAGAAAAGTCTGTATTCTTAAATCATTAATTTTTTAAAATGTTACATTTATTAATTTATTCCTTTTCTTTATTATGGTTGTTTAAGTATCAAACAATCTAAACAATTTTAAATACTAATCATAGTTTTCCAAACAATCAAACTAATACAAAAAATGACAACTTTTGCAACCAATTTAAGTAAATGAAATAGTTTTCTTTTATTCGAACTTAAGCTCTTCAAAATTCTTGGAAAGTTAAAACTTAACTAATTAATGTAATCAAATCGTTACTTACAACTTACAACTTGGTAACCAAAAAAATTCTGTTTAGCTCTCTCATTGTGGGTATATTTATTTTATTTCAGCAAGGATACTACAAAAATAAATTTAACTCATACATGGTAATAATTAATTCCTGCAACAGGTACTTCACTATTCAATTAATTACCGCTTTAACATTGTGAACACAATTCAATTCACACAGCCCTAAATGAATCACTCTATACATATGAAAAGTCTGAGCATGAACAATCTACTTCATGTATAAAAAAAATTACATCTGTTTCACGTGGAAAAGAAAGAAACGAAAATAAGTAACAAAAAATGAATTATTCTCAATATATGAGAAACACTAAACAGACAAATATTTAGAGACAAAAAAAAAGAAATATAATAAAAAAAATGAATATGTTTCTCTTCTTTCTTTTTAATTACAGTGAAACATTGCATATGCTTGTTAATAGTTATTAAATGATTCTTGTTACGGAAAGAAGGTAAGATTAATGTGTTAATTGTTTGTTTAATTTAGATGCAAAAGAAAATGTACACCTAACAGAATTTGTTGGGCATATTACAACTTAATCAAATGAAAATAGCGCTGAAAAAAAATATAACGCTATTTGATAGTTAACTAAGTGGACCAATCTTGTAAATACCATTAGAAAGACCACGAATTGACCAGATAATTGCTCACAACGAGATAGCCATGTTTTCAGCAAATGGTATTATGATGAAAAACAAAGATGAAAAATTAATATCATCAATTAATGACCTTAGAAGCGAAAGGTTTGTTGAACAGCAGTATTACATTATCGTTTTATCTGTCATGTCTCGAAGAAAATCCCACAGTTGAGACACATCGGGTGTTTGCACGACAACACCACCCAAAATCGCAATTCAAAGTTGGTAAGTGTATACAAATGAGTCAAATGATAAGTACAAGCGGAGGAGAAAAACAAATAAGATAAGTTCTATTGTAATGAAGGATATAAATGTTGACGTCCACGAACATCAACCGAAGTTCCATTTCTGGGCCCCCTGCCCAGCAATTGTATGTGGAACTGATGCCAGATTTCAGTCATTATCAGTCAGTTTCCCCCAAAAATAAAAAATAAAACTACCTAACATTCTTTCTGGATAGTGCCATCAAGTACCAAGATTCTTTTGCAGGTACATAGGGAGCCATCATTACCTATTGTTGACGAAGAGGGCTATCCAGAAAAAAAGTTAAAAAAATTTGTAACGAAGTCGGAAATGACCTCCATTCAAACAGGGGAACAAACTAAAACAAACCACATTAAGACAACCACAGACTGAAAAAAAGTGTTAAGAGGCACTTATCTAACCGTAAACCTTAATATGTTAAGCAAATTGGATGATTTATAAGATTAACCAAGGGTGATATGTAATTTTCCCTAGTCCTTTTCGCATATTGCACCATTTTAATTTATAGAAACGGTCTAACATTTCCATAAATGTATTCCACCTAGTTTTGCAATTGCTAATCAATACAATTTCCTTTTCAAACTCCACCTTAATATATTTTTTAAGACATTATTATTATGGTTGTAGATTGATTGAATATTTTTATCTTTTTTCCAACTACATGGATTATTTGTCCAATGCTTATCTTAACTTCGGAGCAATATATCGAGTTTTCGTCACCTTTTTTCCAATTAAAATTCTTTCATCGTATTTATCCACATAATTCTCATTTCATCCGCACAAGTTTCTTTAATCATCTCTTTTCATTACAGAAACTCATCAATTATTTTACCCATTTTTCAAACTTCTTTTACTTCGAGTTCATGTTGAAATATGAGATAAAACAAAACCGATGCTTGCAAAGCCACACAAAACTTAATTTTTATTTAATAGTCTCACTAGTACGTAAGTATGGGTCTAAAACAATGAATTAATAATGTTGAAAAGATTTCTTGGTCCTAATTTGGTACTTGTGTGTAGTTTTTATTTCTTGATATATTTAGACCATTTGTTGGATTAAATTTTTAATTATATTTTTTCATTCTTTAAAAAATTTTTTTATGTTTTAAAATTTTGTACATTTTTCATTTGTTTTGTATTTTGATGAATATTAAAGAAAATTTTTTATGTATTTCTTATTGAAATTTGTATATATTAATTTTTAATTTTATAGATATTGTACACATAATTGAAAATTTTTTAATGAAAATTTTTATTTTGCCGACGTTTCGGAGCTAGGATTGGCTCCTTTTTCAAGGCGATTTTGTCTTGTGTTGTTGAAGTTGTATATACCATAAACATATACATCTTCAACAATACAAGACAAAATCGCCTTTGAAAAAGGAGCCAATCCTAGCTCCGAAACGTCGGCAAAATAAAAATGTTCATCAAAAAATTTTCAATTATGTGTACAATATCTGTAAAATTAAAAAATAATATACACAAATTTCAATAAGAAATACTTAAAAAAATTTCTTTAATATTCATTAAAATACAAAACAAATGAAAAATGTACAAAATTTTAAAACATAAAAAAATTTTTTAAAGAATGAAAAAATATAATTAAAAATTTAATCCAACAAATGGTCTAAATATATCAAGAAATAAAAACTACACATAAAACGATGAATGTGAAACTAACTGCACAAAGTAGGCAAAGACAGCTATTATACAAGTTTGGACAAACCTATGCTCATTTGTAGCAGGCAAAAGTTTTTGTAACAAATGCACAAAAATTTGTTATTCCCAAAAACTAAATTCAAATTAAATACCAACATTTTCAAACATTACAATTTTTTTTTTAATTCAAAGCAACCTACTTTTTTGCATGAAATTCGGTGGGTGCATATTTTATAAAAATTTTAAATTGAATAAAATCACAAGGCCTACAAGCACAAGAAAAACGCATTTTAATACCTGTATGTAGCATCAATAATTTTTTTAACCAACACATGATTACCAATATCCTTGTTGGGTAGCGTCTAGTATAATACCACAAAATTAGCTATAAGAAGGAAGAGCAGCCGAAACAAAATTGTAAAAACTCGTTACAGTTGCTTGGAACAGCGTCATTTTTCATCGTTTAATCATTCAAAATAATTATTTTATTTGATTTAACTACATAATTTATTATGATAACAACACCGCTTCTTTGTTATAATATAATAATAAACCTTAAAATTATCGAGTATAATAAATTACATCATAGATTTTTCACTGCCTATCTAATAGTATTTATTCTTTGTGAATGGTAAAACTTTTACATAAATGATTGTTATTCCACTTTATTTAATTAGGTTACGACCGATGTTGTGAAAACATTATTGTTGTTGTTCCTTTTAATGTTTCAGCGTTTGTGGGTTGAATTAAATAAAAACTTTATGAACATTTCCATGACATTTTATTTTAACAATTTTTTACTTAAACCGAAAAACCATAAAAAATACCTTAAA
>OY856186.1:301856143-302200701 GCA_963693315.1 Diogma glabrata
GGTTTCATGCCATTTTACTTCGGTCTGAAAGATCTTGTACTCACTCTTCTTCAGAGCCACTTGGACTGTTTATACAACTAATAATTTACCCTTAATCCAGAAGGGATTGAACTAGGAAACGGAGTAAACGGATTGCCTCCACACAAAAAGTCTTAAATTTGGAAATCTCTTAACACTTATTATTCTAATTGCTCATTTTAAACTTCTACCTACAAATAATTATATACAAAAAAAAGACAATAATAATAATAATATATAAAGAAATAGTATAACCTGTTTGTTATTTTGTTGTTGACTGTAGATCCTCAATCCAGTTTATATTTATATCCATCAAAGTAATAGGTGTCTAACATATTCCCAGCGGTGTTAATTGTTAAACACATCCATAGCACGACCATGCAACTACCTCACATATCTTTGGGTGTTCTTTTTCCCTCCTTCAAAATTTATGTAAAATTAATTGTGACCCACACTATAATTTCTTTAACTTCCAGGACTAATTATGCTTGCTACAAATTAGTATAGCTTTGTTTTCAATAAAAAAAACTGACAACAACCACATCACTTGTTTAATGATTAAATTCCTATCTCATCAATGAACGAAAATAACATAACATATTATTTCCAAGAATGCCAATATGGAGATTTCCTGACATTCCATACTTAGATCTTAATTTAAACTGTATCGTTCTGTTTTGTTTGTTTATAGACCAATTCTGTTGTTTCATATATCAAAACGAAACTTTTTAATTTGTAATAATTTCTTTTTATACAATAGACAAATTTTATTTTTTTAGTTTAACTCTTACACTTTTAATTTTATCAAGAAAGATCGAACTTTGTTCGTTTTAAATTTAAACAAGTTAATAATTTTTTTTGTTTTAAGAACAATTTGGAATATTTTTTCCTAGAGAATATCAATATTCGTTTTTGAAAGTCAACCACAGAATGAATTGAACAAAAAAAACAAAAGTGATTTTTCTGTTCCAGTTAAAAACGAATTGACCTTCAAATCAATGTGTTTTTTTTTCTTTGACATCTTCTAAATGTCATCGTGTAATACTCAAGGTTAAACAAAATTGAGAAACGACATCTGTTCGTTAGAATTGAAATAAAATTGGGTACGTTCGTTTGTTTTATATAATTGTTATTCGAAGTTGAACTGACCGTTGGAAAATTTGAAATTATTATTAATGTAAAAATGAACTGAAATTATGGAAATAAATTTTTATTGAATTGGAAAAAGAAGATGAATTGGTTTTATTATTGTTTAGGCGAATATCACGGACGTTACACCATGAATTCAAGGTAAAAATCAAGATATTTACCCTTGAAATCACAAAAACGTCGTCACCCCCTCTACGTCAGAAACTATCGAACTACTTCCCACAACTAATCTGTATCTGGGATCGAGTTATCAATGGTAACCAACGTCAGGGTCGATAATCAATTTCAATACTCATGAAGTTCCTAGGAACTATCAGTGAGTACCGAAATCGATCATCCATCCATCTAACGTCAGCACCATTGAACCCTCGATACAACCAGTAAAATATGACACTGAAGATCTGAACCCCAGAGACGACAACCAGCCAGAGGAACTACCTTACCTAACGAAAAGACATCATTCCCTGATGTCTTTCGCGTGATGTACTCCAAGATTCTTACCGCTCATATCTATGCACTCATAAAGTACATTTCCAATCTTAGTCTTAATCATTGCAGGTAAGAACTTTGGAGCCAATTTTGCCGAGAATTTTTTGGTAGCGTCACTCAAATGATGTTGCCGTACAAACACACGTTGTTGTGGTTGAAAAGTCCGTAGTTTAGATCGCAGGTTATACTGATGTTGCGATTTCTTGAAAGCTGCTTTTAAATTTTCCTGAACCCGGTTCCTGAGCATAGTCAAATGATCAGAGCGTTCTAATTCCTCACCAGCATCTTCACCAAGCTGGTGTAGTGATCTCAACATTTGGTAAGTATTTCCATCCGATATTGGATGTTGACCAAATAGTAAATAGTACGGTGAGTACTTGGTAGCTGAATGTACTGCGGCTCGCAGTGCATATGCGATTTCACCAATTTGTGAGTCCCACTTGGTATGTTGACCTTTTATGAACGCTCGAATTGCTGCAAGTACTGACCTATTGACCCGCTCTGACGCGTTGCTTTGAGGACTATAGACACCGGTCCTAATGTGTTTAATGCCGAAATCTGACAAAAGACTTTGAAAGTTCCTACTAGTGAACTGTTTGCCATTGTCACTGTGCAGAAACTCTGGTACCCCATATGTAAGAAACACTTCGTTCCTTAGAAAAGCATTCACCTTCGGTGAAGTTGCGTTTCTAAGTGGTTTCAGTAGTACAAACTTCGTAGCATGATCCAGAACTATCAATAACACCGTATTCCCAAGTGTAGAACGAGGGTACGGTCCCAAAAAATCTATATAGACTCTCTGCCATGGACGTGCTGTTTCGAATTGATATTGCATCGGAGGACGCAATATCTGATTCGTGACTTTTGTTTGTTTACATGTGTCGCAGGACACAACATAGTTGTGTACCTGTGACGCCATGCCCGGCCAATAATAAAGACGTCGAAGTAATTCTAAAGTCTTTTTAACACCTCCATGAGCAGCAGTACTATCATCGTGATGTTTCTGAATCATGTTGGAAGTCATCGGTTTTGGTACCCAGAGTTTCCACACAGGAACATCGTTGGGTATTGCATCAGATCTTGGCTCAATACGTATGTATAGCTTATCATCCACGACTTTAACTGATGGAAAGTCCTTTGGAGATGATTGAAATTTAGCTATCATATCCGTATATTCCTTGTGCCGATAACCTTCATTGTCGATTTTAATTTCATTAATGTGATGTACTAATGCTTCCGTCAATTCTTCGTGTGTATCGTCATAAAGACGAGATAGAGCATCAGGGACTATATTTTGGGTACCTTTTTGGTGGACAATGGTAAAATCCATATGTTGGAGTTTTAGGCTCCACCTAGCCAGACGACCACTCAAGTCTTTCTGTGACATAAGCCACTTCAGACTTGAGTGATCAGTCACAATTGTGAATCGGTGACCTTCAACATAGCCCCTGAATTTCCTCGCACTCAGAATTGCCGCAAGACATTCAAGCTCAGAAACCGAATAATTTCTCTGAGCTTTATTTAGTTTCTTCGACATGAAGGCTATCGGACACTCTTGTCCGTCTGTATCAACCTGATACAACACACTACCTATCCCTGTCAGACTCGCATCGCATCTAATAAAGAACTCTTTATTATAGTCAGGGTTAATTAATACCGGTGCTGTAGTCAGCAATCGTTTTAAATTTTCGAAAGCAGCTTGCGCTTCCAATGTCCATTTCAATTTCCCAGAACTTTTCTTTAATAAATCCGTAATCGGTGATACCACGCTTGCATAATTTGGTATGAAACGTTGGTACCAACCAGCCATTCCCAATAGTCTACGTATTTGTTTTACTGTAGATGGAGCTGGATACTCTGCTACAGCTCTTACCTTGTCAGGGTCTGTTCGAAGACCATCTTCACCAACCAAAAATCCCAAGTATTTCACCTCTCTCAGAACAAATTTACTTTTCTTGAGGTTTATTGTTAACCCAGCCGCTCTTAACAATGAAGAGACTTTGGACAGCAATTCCATATGTTCCTGGAACGTGGAAGAGACTACCAATAGATCATCTAAATAAACAAAGACATTTTCGTGATATTGATGTGGTATCACTTTGTGCATTAGCCGACACATTGTCTGGGGAGCATTGCACAATCCAAAGGGCATAACCCGGAATTGATACAATGGACGACCAGGCACTGTGAAGGCTGTCTTGTCTCTAGATGCTTCTGCCAGAGGAATCTGCCAGAAAGCATCTTTGAGATCAATACTGGAAATGTACTTTGTGCTATTTAGACGACCTAGTAAGCCATCAATCAAGGGAAGTGGGTAAGCGTCCTTTTTCGTTAGTGAATTGACACGACGGCTATCAATACATAATCTGTTTTTACCAGATTCTTTTTGCACCAGGACCACTGGCGAGCACCATGAACTGTTCGACTCTTCGATCACGCCCATTTGAAGCATTCGGTCGAGTTCGGCATAAACCTTTAGTTGAACAGCCGGCGATGTGGGATAGTGCCTCTGTTTAACAGGTGCACTATCACCAACATCGATGACATGTTCAACCAAAGAAGTCTTTCCGAGTCCAGACACTTCAAATGACGGGAAAGAATCCTTGATCATATCCAGTTCATGTTGCTGATCAGTGGTGAGGTTGTGTGTATTTAAAGTTATTGGCTCTGTACGAGTCAGTTCACTAACAAAAGAAGGAACAATACCAAATTTCTCCCAGAAATCTATGCCCAGGTAGAGCTCTTCTCGTAATCCAGGGACTATATGGAACCGCATTGGTTTAGTGGAGCCATTCACAGTTATTGGAATTTCGATGTAACCCAAAATTTTATTTGCAGTACCATCCGCCGTACGAATACAGGAAGTGTATTTACAGTAGGTTGTACCTGATGATTCCAATAATTCCAAGGAATTTCTTCCAAGTATTGTGATCGACGCTCCACTATCCAATAGTCCTGAAATATGTTTGTCCAAAATCCTTATTGTTAGTCGCGGCCGAGGATCCTTTGTTTCTGAAAGGATAGATGAAATACAAGCTTTACGAAATAATTTCCTCATCCTCCAATATCTGATGTTACGTTCAAGACGTCTAAAATACGTTCGATGTAATGATGGGAAATTAAATGTATTCGATGATTTTATTCGGGTTTCGTTGGTGGTGGAAGATCGTCCTGCGTTCCTACATCTCTCGTCGATTTCTTCGGGCTCATTGGATGTTGAACCGAGGGTACCATCCCCGAAGCATGTACTCTCGGACGGTAGTTTACCGACGGGTGACAATATGAACAATTTGCATAAATTACATCCGGTTTATTACATTTCCAGCAATATAATTTTATCCGATTCTTAGAGCACTCAGGAGCTCGATGACCATTTACTCCACATCTAAAACATACTATTGGTTGTCTGGATATTGATGGACCAGGTTGAATGTTATCCGATGTTATGCCAGGTCGCTGCAATATCCGTCTCGGTGCTGACTCCATCGCTTCAATATATCCATGTTGTTCTGGTTCAGCATCCACCTCATAATCATCCACTTGCTGTAGCTCGCTAATTCTCAAATTTGATGTTCTGGTCGGAACTAGTGTGGACCACAAACGTTTAAACTTCTGACATAAAGTCCGAAGTTCATCAATTGAATGTATGGTAGCAACTAGAGTAGCGTTTTTGAGCTCCACACTCAGTCCCTCCCGAGCAATCTCTAGCATTTCACGGTCAGCAAATGGACGTGCTAAACGACGGTTCAACGAACCAATCTCCACTAGGTACTCATACACGCTCTCCTTTGACTTTTGTTTGCGGTTCAGAAGAACGCGCAAGATCGCCTTATCATCAGTGAGCGTACCGAAGGTCTGTAGGAGTCCCTCCCTTAGCACTGGGTAAGTCACCACCTCATATTCATGAGTTAAATTCAAATAGTATCTGTCGGCCGCTGCTTTCAGATACCGTGGTATGATAGACCTAAGGTCGTCCCATGACACACGGTCTCTTCTGGCAGCCGCCTCCACTCTATGAATAAACTCATGAACATCAGGAGAGTGACCATCCCCTGTGAAGGTTGGAACCCAATTTGAGTCATAACGACTCAAATTGTTCCCACGAACCCCTCGGTACTCCACTGGTGCTAACGCTGGAGCCGCGTCACGCCATACCTGAGGAGGTTGGTTGTATGGTGGTGGTGCTGTTAGTGGAGCTGGTGGATATATTGGTAGTGGTTGTACCTGTGGTACTGATGGATAATTTAATTGTGGTTGTACCAATGCTGGATTATTGTGTGTGTGTTCAGATGGAAGTGATGGACCCAATTGTGGTATTGCAAAGTCCTCGGCTCTCAAACCCGATTGCTGGAAATAAGCCGGTGGTGCTTGATCTGACCGTCTCTGTTGTTGCTGGTTTGGACGATTCAGACTATGTATTGTTTCCGATATTGGCCGTACTGGGATCGGTGTGGATCTCTCATCTGGTTGAAAGGCAGGTGAAGCAGAAGGAGCAGATGACACTCCTGGTTTACTCTGCATAATTGGACGTGTTGATAATGATCCTATTATACTCCAAGCGCGTGACAATTGTGAGATAGCGTAGGTGCGGGCTTCTTGCAAGTCATTGCGAGGACCCAACCTATTCATCCTACCCGTATAATGTAACACTCGATTCGCCAAACCATCCAAGAGGGTCTGATCAATCGGTGACTGAAGTCGTCGTACTTGATTTAAAATAAGTTGTGCTGCCTGCACCACCATTTGAGATTCCTCTATCAAATCTCTCGCATGAGACACTGTTATTGGAACTGACCCATGATCTGCATGGTTTCGCAGTTCCTCTGCCCAATCGGCCCCCCCGAAATTCACACCCCGAACCAAACATTCGACCAGTAGTTCGCTGGGTTCCAGACCATAGAACGGATGGTCAACGTCTATTTGGTTTGACATTTTGATGGTAAAACCCGAAAAATTATTTACTCGCAAACGACAACAATGTAAAAACCAATTCCCCCAAAAAAAAAAATGTAGTTAGTACGATGGAAAATGAAAAACGCAAAAACGGAAAAAAAAACAACGAACGCCCAATTCAAAAAAAAAACCACAAAAAATATTGTAAAAACTAAATTTACTAAAAGAAAGAACGAACTTATGGTTGCACTCAATGTTACTTCACCTTTCACAAAAATTCCTAAAATATTGTATATGTAAAATATAATTTATTTATTTAATTTCAGATATGCTGAAATTTAAAATGACAAGTACCTAAAATTATTTATTGACGATAGCACCCCTAGGGGAAAATATTTATTTATTTAAATTTAAAAATAAAAATATTTGAAAAGAAAATGCTTATTTATTGGATGCAAACTTACCTTCAAAATATTTATTTATTTTTTTAAAAAAATAAAAAATATTTATTTAAATCTTGAAGTACTCGCTTATTTAAAAAAATTATGTATTTACTTAAAATTATTGATTCCTAAATTTAATTTATTTAATAAAAAATTTTTATTTATTTATTCTCAAAAATTTGTTGTTTTGATTTAATTTATTTTTTTATTTAATATATAGATAAGAGATTCCCAAATTCAGATTCGTCTGGAGACAACATAAAAGTAAGTATGGCTACAATATCCATTTTATTTAGTATTTGAATTATCGCGTTCGCGAGCCCACTCCAACAATGCATGTGAGAACCGACTAGAAAAGCCCCTAACGACCAGATTCTACAGAACAGTATCTCCCCAACCTAACAAAAACAATCGCAACTGTCACGATTAGACCCTAGGCCCATTTCTACTGACCCAGCTGCGGTTGTTCTACCTAAAAATAAATTATCATTAAACTAATGCCAAAGTCGAAGAACGCTCCCGAACACCAGACTTCAAATCCCAAACTGAAAAACTCGATCCTGATATCTAATATCCCAAACTTCAAATCTCGATCCTGATAAAAAAATAGATTGGTTCTCCTCTTCATTTCGTTAAAGAAGCTTCTGTGCAGGGAATGGTACTACTGGTTTGTACCTAAGTTCAGACCAGCAGTAGTCATCCCCTTATCACCAGAAAACTCCTTCTGAAATGAAAAGAAGAAACCAATGAACTTCGATCGCATGACCTAAGGCCAGAGGCGATCTAAGAACATAATTATGTTAAGGAGATAAGCTCCATGGATCCTTTATTAGAGGTACCGCTGGGAAAATTTATTAATTACACACTTGTAATCATTATACAACAACAAAAAAAAATTAACAACCAAAAAAAACATTCAATTAATTCTAACTTTTTTAATTTACATTTACAAACACTCAACTGTAGTGGAATGTACAATATTTTCATCGAAATTAAAAATAGTTCGAATCTACCACAACCAAAACAAGATTTCCACCGATTATAGCCATTAGTGGTAAAGAAATTAAAATCATGTATGTGTTTCACGCAGGCCAAAATGCATCGTTAAAACGAGCATCAGATTCGAGATCTAATTTATTAATGTATAAATATTTGCCACCGCTACACACAAAAAGTTCAAATGGCCAAATCGTTTCATCGGTTTGGTTTCTAAATTTCATCTCGCCAAGAAATAAAATTTTCCGATCTTGTAACATAACATTCTACTCAATCCACTACAACCGCTTCCTATATACAAAATATGTACAAATATGTACAATTCTACAACAATTAACCTACTATATACAACTATTTACAATTAAAACTACAATAGAACCACCAAAAAAAAATTCATAAAAAAAAATGTGGACCCAAATCGGTTTTTTTTTCAAATACAAAAAAAAATACATCTCAAATATGCACACAATTTCCCGGGGCCACTTGCGGTCCCAACCACCGTCGAGGGTTCTCCTTCCTGTGGTTGGATTCGAAGATGGCGCTCTCCTCAGCCAATGTCTCCGCATAAGCGTGCATGACTGAAGAGAACTCCACCTCCTCTTCCAACCACGCCGCCTTCTGTACCTTCCTCCTGTTCTTCTTCTCTCTCCACCTTCTCCTGTCCCTCTCCAGCCTCCTCAAGCGATATCTCTCTCGCGCATCCATCACTTCATCCACACACTCATTCACTTCATCAACTACCACTTCTCCTACCAACTCCTCATTCATCTCATTCACTTCCTCCACTCCATGCACTACCTCATCTGCAATCTCACCTATTATTACATCCATCATTACATCATATTGCTCTAACACTATATCGTTTATTAACTCCTCATACATTTCCTTCCTTCTCTCATTCATTTCCACATTCATTTTTACTTTCTCCATCTCATTCACCACATTCATAACTCCACTCATGATCTCATGCATAACGTCCTCCACTTCGTTCACCCCTGGCTTGACTGCTGCCTGGCCCAGCTCTCCTGGCCCCGGCCGACGCTTGCTCCTAAACGACGAGCCAAAATTCCTGACTGTGTGCATTTTCGATCCCAAAAAAAAATTATATAAAATATGTTCAACAAAAAGTTATCAAAAAATTTGATTATAACTAACTTCAACCTCTCGAATGAAAATTAGTCAGGCTTAGTACCTAAAAAGATAGAGAAACCCCTATTCAATTACCCACAAGAACCAAAAACCAGCAACTGGTTATCAAAACAAAAAAAAATCTATTCCTTATATTGAAAATTAATTTCAAAAATATAAATCAAAAAACCCGGTTTGACGCTAACGCCCAAACCGACTTTTTATTAGGTTCAACAACCTAAACAGGTTTTTAAAACAACTTATCACAAAAATCAAAACCGTTATTCCGGTTCTTTTCAAGGTCCGTTTCAGTTTCGCGCCAAATCTGTACTCACTCTTCTTCAGAGCCACTTGGACTGTTTATACAACTAATAATTTACCCTTAATCCAGAAGGGATTGAACTAGGAAACGGAGTAAACGGATTGCCTCCACACAAGAAGTCTTAAATTTGGAAATCTCTTAACACTTATTATTCTAATTGCTCATTTTAAACTTCTACCTACAAATAATTATATACAAAAAAAAGACAATAATAATAATAATATATAAAGAAATAGTATAACCTGTTTGTTATTTTGTTGTTGACTGTAGATCCTCAATCCAGTTTATATTTATATCCATCAAAGTAATAGGTGTCTAACATATTCCCAGCGGTGTTAATTGTTAAACACATCCATAGCACGACCATGCAACTACCTCACATATCTTTGGGTGTTCTTTTTCCCTCCTTCAAAATTTATGTAAAATTAATTGTGACCCACACTATAATTTCTTTAACTTCCAGGACTAATTATGCTTGCTACAAATTAGTATAGCTTTGTTTTCAATAAAAAAAAACTGACAACAACCACATCACTTGTTTAATGATTAAATTCCTATCTCATCAATGAACGAAAATAACATAACATATTATTTCCAAGAATGCCAATATGGAGATTTCCGGACATTCCATACTTAGATCTTAATTTAAACTGTATCGTTCTGTTTTGTTTGTTTATAG
Source organism: Diogma glabrata (assembly GCA_963693315.1). Lineage (NCBI taxonomy): Eukaryota > Metazoa > Arthropoda > Insecta > Diptera > Cylindrotomidae > Diogma > Diogma glabrata. Next base: position 301,866,261 of record OY856186.1, read on the forward strand.
ACCAATTCTGTTGTTTCATATATCAAAACGAAACTTTTTAATTTGTAATAATTTCTTTTTATACAATAGACAAATTTTATTTTTTTAGTTTAACTCTTACACTTTTAATTTTATCAAGAAAGATCGAACTTTGTTCGTTTTAAATTTAAACAAGTTAATAATTTTTTTTGTTTTAAGAACAATTTGGAATATTTTTTCCTAGAGAATATCAATATTCGTTTTTGAAAGTCAACCACAGAATGAATTGAACAAAAAAAACAAAAGTGATTTTTCTGTTCCAGTTAAAAACGAATTGACCTTCAAATCAATGTGTTTTTTTTTCTTTGACATCTTCTAAATGTCATCGTGTAATACTCAAGGTTAAACAAAATTGAGAAACGACATCTGTTCGTTAGAATTGAAATAAAATTGGGTACGTTCGTTTGTTTTATATAATTGTTATTCGAAGTTGAACTGACCGTTGGAAAATTTGAAATTATTATTAATGTAAAAATGAACTGAAATTATGGAAATAAATTTTTATTGAATTGGAAAAAGAAGATGAATTGGTTTTATTATTGTTTAGGCGAATATCACGGACGTTACAATCTGAAAAAGTTTCACACGTACACCATACACCGAAAGTGAGTCAAAAAGCAACTTATATATATTTGCATAAAAAAAGTTTATAGTGGTAATGATTGTAAATTTGAATCTGTAGAAATTTAATGATCAGCATCTATATATGAGACCAGAACCTTGATTATTGTGTCATAACTGTGTTAAGAAAATCGTTTAGCGTGTCAAAAAAATGATTTTCATATATTTTGTTTCTCAATTTTTTTGAGAAATATGTTATGGGAAGCATTTTCGACTAGAAAGATATAAAACATAAAGTAACTATATGGATGACATGAAATGTAATAGAACATTAAATTTGACATGACATGTGTCAAAAAAATCGGTAAGTGTGTCAAAACAAGACAATTTGCATATTTTTTCTTGAAAAACGTTCATTTTAAGTGATAACGAGTAGTAAGTCAGTGGCGTACGCAAGGGGGGTTGCTGGGGGTTCGAACCCCCCCCCATGTTGCATCAAATCGGTTAAAAAATTATTCTAATACAGATACACTTACATGGAATTTAAATTTAAATTTACTATAGTAAAAACCTAATTGCCTCTATCGGATCCCTTATTTCATAATAAATAACAATAGTTATTTGGTGTACGAGTATGTAGATATTATTTAATCTATAATTCAATTTTAATTATAATTCATAAATTTATTTAGATTACATTAAAATACCGATTGTGTTAAATGTTAAATACCGATTTTTTATTTTATTTTTCAACCTTTAAAAAAGTTGGTCAAGTGCGAATAAAATTCGCTCGCCGAGGGTTCCGTGAATCGTGGAAAAACAAACTGACAAAAATAATTTAAATAAACTTGTGTTGTAGACTTTTTATATCGCCTAGGCGCATAAAAATGGTTTTTTCTGCGTAAATGCCAATAGCAATGTCAATGAGAATGCAAAGGGATTTTTTTGTACGTACATCGTACAAACGGAATGCTTTACCCGAATCAATAGTCTCGAGTGCCTTCAATCCACAAAGATTTAAAAAAAGCGTCTACCTATACCTCAAGACGCATGATGTTGTGGGACCTGGGTCTTAAATGGTATCTATGTGTTGTTGTGACACATTTTGTAATTCCTACTACACAACACTTTTTATTAAAAAAAAAAAATAAATAAAAATTGATCCAAATTATACACAAAATATTAAATCTCGTTAAATATTGGCAATAGGAGTTTAAGGTAACTAAGAAGATATGAGGAGGTCCACACCAAAACGCTACATTTCCATTATTACATTTTCCCGATGCAGTTCAAGAAAATTTGATTACGTCATTACACTGATTACATTATGTCTAAAGCAAGCTCTATTCTACAAAGGGGAAAAACAGTTCTAATTTAAGCATAGATTAATTTTTGAGTTTTCGATCGAATTCAGAAATTGGAGTCGATCTAAGTACACAATTTATTTTTTAAAGAAAATGGAAATGTAGCGTTTTGGTGTGGACCTCCACATATACAATTACACCAACTTTTAAATTGGAAAATATACATTATTGATTTTACATAACAATTCAATAAAAATTGACGAGAATTCAAAAACTGTGCACAGCAAAATTCTAAAATTTCTTAAATTAAGTGCCCTTTTCTATGGCACCCCACTTGCTATGATCAAAAATGATTTTTTTTTCACTCTTCCTCAATCTCAACCCCTCAAAATACAGAAAAATAATTATGTGACCCTTTGCTATAGTTTTAGATCACTTGGTGACTCCGCTGAAGGTTGGAGGTACGATTTTACTCACTCCTGACATTGTGGTGTCCACTAACGTATGGTGTGGCCGGTCACTGGGCAGAGAACTTATGTGAATATCCTTTGACACCAGACGATGCCACCTTTGGAGAGTTGTGCGATGCTCGAATCGGACTCTTGGTGCCTGCCTTTTATCTTGGTGTAACCTTCCTTTTATCTACAACTTTCAGAGTTAGCTCCTTAGGTATATACTACCTTTAACAAAGTTAGCCCGGCCAAAGATTTTAGTAAGGACACGGACTTGTATGGCTTCCTCTTCAGAGAGGCCTTTATTAATTAGTGCCCTATTGCGATTTTTGTTTGGCAAGAAGGTATAAAGGTTAATTGTCGGATCAAAAGACGTCCGGTTTCGGACCAACTTTCAGTTGCACTTTTTTGATAATGATTCAAAACCTGTGCACCTTAACATTCTAAAAAAAATTACAACGTTTATTAAATTAAGTGCTCTTTCCTATGACACCCCACTTGTTAGGATCAAAAATTATTTGTTTTCTCTCTTCCTCAATCTCACCCCCTCAAACAACAGAAAAATAATTATGTGACACTTCGCTGTAGTTTTCGTTCAGAGTTTATCAAACTTCTCTTTTCTGTGAATTTTTTCAAATTTTTCTGTCAATTAAGCTCGAAACCCAAGGGGTGGGACCAACTTTTTGTTGCACTTGTTTGACAATAATTCAAAAACTGTGCACTGCAAAATTCTAAAAATAGTTACAATGTTTCTTGAATTAAGTGCTCGTTCAGAAGATATCTCACATGGCTGGGTTTTAAATGGTGTTTTCTCTTCTCATTTCCACACGCTTAATAAATACAATTATGAGTGTTTTGCACTTCCCTATATTTTTCGTATTTTCCTATATTTTCTAAGAGTTTTGAAGTTTTTTCATTAAATAGATTCGGAACTAAGTGGGGAAGGAAAACATGAAAAAACGCTATTATTCAATTTTATTCAAAAAAACTGTGCAGTAAAAAGTTATAAAATACATTTTTAAGGGATACTGAATTCAAGCCCTCTTATATGATACCCCACTTGACTCGGTAAAAAAAAGTATTTTCTTAAGGACCTTACATATTGCACCCCATAAAACAAACGGAAACCACTTTATTTTTTGTATCCGTCATCTTCAGTGGACTGGTTAGTTTTATACGCATCTTAAATTTCAGGACCATAGGATTTATAGTTTATGAGATAATCGATTTTAATACAAAACACGTCGTAGTCTCAAAAGTAGTGATTCGTATAAAAACGGAACTTAAATTAAATTTTTAATTTAACCCCCCCCCCCCCCCCATAGCTCAATCCTGCGTACGCCACTGCTAGTAGTAACATTAAACTTTTTTTTTTTAATAAAATGTGTTGTGTAATAGGGTTTAGAATATGTGTCACAACATAAATACCTTGTGAGACCTAGGTCTAGACCTGCATGAAATGTAATAGAACATTAAATTTGACATGACATGTGTCAAAAAAATCGGTAAGTGTGTCAAAACAAGACAATTTGCATATTTTTTCTTGAAAAACGTTCATTTTAAGTGATAACGAGTAGTAACATTATACTTTTTTTTTTTAATAAAATGTGTTGTGTAATAGGGTTTAGAATATGTGTCACAACATAAATACCATTTGAGACCTAGGTCTAGACCTGGGTCCCACAACAACTGGCGTTCTAAGGTGTTGATTAACGCTTTCTTTAAACCTCTGCGGGTTGAAGCCACCTAAGACTAAGTGTTCCGGCAAACTATTCCATTTGTACGCAGTTCGGACAATGAAGTCTCTCTGCGATCTGCCAGTATGACAGCGCGGGATCTTTACCATTTCACTGGTTGCGGCAGCCGATTGCCGTGTGGAACGGGGGTAAGAATAAGTTTGAGGCATGATGCCGCTGATTTCATCTGAGCACCGATGATGACGATATTTGTAAAAAACAACGAGGTCAGCAACAGTGCGACGATGTTGTAGGGAATCAAGTTTTGATGTCAAAGCTCGATCACCCACAATTCGTATAGCCCGCTTTTGAACAGAGTCCAAGAGGGCCAAGATGGAAACAGAGGCAGCACCCCAAACTTGACAACAGTACTCCATACAGGGACGAATATAGGACTATAGGACGAAGAGAAATCTTGTTGCTCAGCATTAATATGTGAGACCATGAGCTTGATTATTGTATATTATAAGTGTGTCAAAAAAAATACCATTAAGTGTGTCAAAAGAATGTTTCATGTTTTTGTTTACCCAATTTTTTTTGAAAAAAATAAAATTATTTGTATGACATAAAATGTAATTGAACATACATCTGAATATGGAATATGGTTCTATCCAGTTTAGACTCCTCTCAACTTATAAGAACATTTGAAAAATATCAAGGTGTTGCAGATTAAATGTCGATTTTTTTACCAGCAATTGTAATTATTAGGCAGAAGCTTCTTGAGTAATTTTTTGTGTGATTCCAAATTCCACGATCAACTTTTGGATACTTTTGGATAACGATCAACTTTTGGAACACATTAATCAAAGTGGCGAGGGGTCCACCATACTTTTGCTGACTTTTCTCACTTTATTTGTACAATTTGTTGGGAGCATAAAGAAAGATTAAAAATTAATCAATTTTGATGACCCTTTGACAAAAGATGGAGATTTAAATGAAGATCTGGTTAGTTTTTGGACGATATTGGGATAAGTTGAAACTTCAATAACATCAGTTCCTGAAAATTGATTTTGCTTCAACTCGGTGAATATGCTTAGAGGATGTTTTGTGACAGTTCTGCATTCCAACTTCCGGTTTGTCACTTCCAGTAAAAAATTTGTTTAGTTTTATTCGTACAACAGAATTTATGTCGATTATGAGCAAACACATGGGAGCCTCCGAAGCAAGTATTTATTATAAGTAGAAATACGCGAAATGTATATCAAAAGATAGTCATATATTGAAGTATTTGATGGATATAGACTCAATATATACCCAAAACATTTTGTTTCCAGAGCTGTGGTGTAATGAATATAATAAATGAATTTGCTAAAACTATTTTTTAATGTACTTCTTACCACTGAAACAATAAACAATAGAATGTTAATAAAATATCATGAATTAAATTAAATTTTAAAAACAAAGTTTATAAAGTTATAAAACATTATTTATTAAATTATTAGATTTACTTTTTATTGATTTATTAACATGAAAATTAAATTATTATAAACTATCTCACTTGCATCCCTTTGTATGCTTATTGCCTCGCGCTTGCACCCACGTCAGACTTTTAATTTATTTATAGCAAGTTGTAAACAGTATCGAAACTGTCTGGCTGCTAAGAAAATGCCTTCTGATAGTTTCCCAAGTAACATATATAAAATTCAGTTTTATACTATAACGTAAGTTTAATTTCAATTTCCTAAAAGGAATTTTATGCACCTTTGTGACCTGTTCTCTGCCTAAGAGACGATGATCCAAACTTCATACATCGCTAACAGTTCCTACCTGAGTATGGGCTATGAGCAGAGAAATATACAGCTTTTATAAAATAACGAAGGTCTAGCCATCGCTTGCTCTTAGTCTATAAGGTGTAGTAGTTAGTTTGATTAAAATCAAATTTTGGAGTGCAAGTATAGTTATTATTTTTATTTTTTAGTTATTATAAATGATAATAGCGAGGACTATTATTAATGCAAACAATTACGCTCTTTCATTTAACCCCACAGCAAATGGGAGACCGGATCAAAAAATTATTTTAGCTTTTCTAACTCTACAAATCTCAAGAACTGCGCTAGCCCCTTTGAAAAATATCTACTTAATTTTCTATCTTGTGAAGTATTTTTCATTAATTCGATCAGACTTAAAAACTTAAAATATCCAAACTACTCCTATTAAATCTTTGTGAGCAATACGAGACGGAACTCAGACGGTACTAATCGATCTCCCTAGGGCCTGGTCGATCTACGAATACACTGGTAGCGTGTATTCACAATAATTTGTGTCTTTTAAACTCTTAATAATGTAACGTAACGTTTTATTTTGCAAGTGCAAAAATCAGGAGCTGTCGAAACTTATCAAACAAATTTCAAATTGGACGAAACCGTAACTGATGTATCAGCTGGTATTCGTTCCATAGTCTACTTAAAACAAACTTTTTGTTATTTTCATTGAATATTAATGTTATCTTTTACCCAAAATCATTTTATTTTGCTTTTAATAAATTTTCTAATTATGGAATTTCAATAAAGGTTATTTTCTCAAGCCAAAATTTAATAATCATTCTGCGAACAAAAAAGAGCTTGAAACAATATAGCTGTCAAGTATAAATTTTTTTTTAAGAAAAAAAAGAAAAGAATGGTCTTGATTTTTCTTCTTATATTTATTTAGGTTTTATTCAAAAGATTCTGTTTGTATTCCAAAGCTGAAGAAGAAAATGGATTGAATAATAAAATCGTTGAATACGGAGAAATAATATAAATCAGTTTTTCAGTGGAGTCATCATAATTTTCAATACATTCTTGTTTAGAGAAATAGATTATTGAAAAAGATATAAATATTTGTAAAGAATATATTATATAATTTATGTTTTACTGATTTATTATAAGTTGTTTAGACCTTAGTTACCGACATAATAATGACATTCTTAATTCCCAAGGGAATTATAAGAGGGAGTTATGGATTCATAATAGACCTAGTTTTCATTATAAATTTTTGTTTTGTTTATTTATAAACAACATTATTTACATAAAGCCATAGTAACGAATAACAATAACCCAGCAATTCAATTTGAAATGAAAAACAACTAACTTGATCAATTAAAACGAAAAATCATGCTATCAAATAAAAATAAATGTTTTAGTTTAATAAATGTTTTAGGTAGTAAAACATAAAATTATTTATGTATCACGTGAATTATTAGATGTCAATTACCTTGTGAAACTTACTAACCTTCGGGCCAGAGGCCCTCGGGTAGTAAACGTTTCCCTCGGTAATTAACATCCTCATAATTCCCTTGATACCTAAATAACTATTATTGCTTTATAAGGACTAGGAATAAAGCAACACGTCAAAAATATTTTTTATTCCATAGAGAATATGAACTTTATAATCAAACTAGCAGGATCCGGCGTGCTTTGCTACGCTTATAAATTAAGTTTTTGCGCCGACATTTTTGTGACGAGCAATGATTTCAAAAAGTGGCAATGAGAAATGATAGCAATATTTTTAATTTTTCTTTTTAAAAATATGAATGAAAAATAATCAGCATTCTAGCTGATCAGTTCGGATATATGAAAAATTAGCGATCAAGTTTTCAAGTATTCAATAAGAAAATTTAAATGACTTGTTGGAACAAAAATAGATTCACAAATGTTCACAGTGCTCATGCATTGTATTTGTTCCCGTCACGAATTACATAAAAACTGTTCTAATGCCCGATTTATAGTCGGTAACGTTAACTTAACCGTAACTTAAGACACTACAAAATTTTGATTTATAGTCGGTAAGAAATAACGTACTTTGACGTTTGATTTGATATTAATTTTGGGTTTGTAATCAATTTTATAAATCATATCAATTTTTTAAAGCAATAAACTGATTTTAAAATCAAAATTTAAAAAAATTAAATCAAAATAAACATTTAAAACAAAATTTAAAAAAAAAAATTCATTTTCATATTATAGACTAAGAGCCCGCGACGGCCAGACCTTCGTTATTTTATAAAAGCTGAAAGTTTCTCTGCGCATACCCCCTACTCAGGTAGGAACGATAAGCGACATATGAAGTTTGGATCATAGTGGCTTTGGCAGGGAGCAGGTAACAAAGGGGCCTCCAAAGTTTCGTGAAAGTATAAAAGCTAATTTTTTTATATATTCTTCCGGATAGTATTAGAAGTCACGTCACCCATTGCGAGACACTTACTATCGTGGAAACCCCCTGCCAGACACCATTAAACTTTAAAGTTAAAGGGTGTCTGGCAGGGAGTTTCCACGATAGTAAGTGTCTGGCATTGGGTGACGTGACTTCTAATACTATCCCGAAGAATATATAAAAAAATCAGCTTTTATACTTTCACGAAACTTTGGAGGTCCCTTTGTTACCTGCTCCCTTCCAAAGCCACTATGATCCAAACTTCATATGTCGCTTATCGTTCCTACCCGAGTAGGAGGTACGCGCAGAGAAACTTTCAGCTTTTATAAAATAACGAAGGTCTGGCCGTCGCGGGCTCTTGTTCTATTAATTTTTATGCCGAAATTTGGCATGAAATGCCGCTCTTTTTATATCCTTTACAAATTTTAATGAATAAAATTTTATTTTTATGAACACTTTCAATTAAATTTAAGTTTTCTTTTTTTTTTATAATAAACGTCAAAAAATCCTTAACCAAACCTTTAAGATAGAATGAAATGAACTTTACGTTAAGTTAACGTTAAGTTTAACTATATGTGTTATTATGGTTATCCATATTATTCACTGTTCGTGTGCTTTTGTCACTTTTGAATTAAAATGCAATATTTAAAAATATACTTTTTACTGTTTATTTTTAATTTTATTTTATTAATAATAATATACTTCCTTATAGTAACAATTTGATTTTATTTTTAATTTACAGAATATCGATTTCGACTTACGTCATCCTCAGTTCTTAAATTATTAGAATAATAATCTGACGTAAGTCGAAATCGATATTCTGTAAATTAAAAATAAAATCAAATTGTTACTATAAGGAAGTATATTATTATTAATAAAATAAAATTAAAAAATAAACAGTAAAAAGTATATTTTTAAATATTGCATTTTAGTTAAGTTTAAGTTACCGACTATAAATGCTCGACTATGTTACCGACTATAAATACCGAATTTTCATACATATGTATACTTTTCGTTAAGTTAACGTTAAGTTAAAGTTACCGACTGTAAATCGGGCATAAAGAAGTTTTTCTGAGAGAAAATGCTTTCAAATTGCAAAATACAAGTGAATTACAATAATTACTTTGATCTTAATCACTCACAAAATCTCTCAAAATTTTATTTTTTACACCAAATAGTGTAAAAGTTTCGTTTATTTAACATTATACCTGTCGCATATTGCCGCTATCTCATAAGAAAGAAAATTCTAGAAAACCCGTTTTTACCACTTATTTATTTTAATATGAAAAGAATTTCAAAATGTCGTTTTAATTCTATTTATTTATTCGAGTACTTGTGGGTACACTATATTTTTTGTTTTTCCGTCTAGTGCGCACACGAATAAATCAGAAGGTTTTCTTAACACGTTTGCCACATACAGTGTGAGAAGCACGGATTCTCCAAATCTACTCCAAATACTTGCCGTAACTTTCCTTGTGCTTTGTTGACGGTCATTGGATTGGAAACTAAACGTTTGAATTCAAATGCCATATCTCTTGGGATTAGTGGAATACGTGGCAATACTACATCTTCCCCTTCGAATTTTCCATTCAAAATTGTAGCTTCAATGACATTGTTCATCATCGTTTTTACCGAAAATTTCCAAAAAACTTGTATAATTTCAAAATATTTGACATATTTGGAATAGCAATATGTGTCACAACAACACAAAAAAACCTTTTAAGACCTAGGTTCCACAACATCATGCTTTTTAAGACGTTGGTGAACGCAATATTTTTTTTGGAATTTTTTATTCTTTTTCAAGAATGGAATACTAAATAATAAATCCTTTCACATAATAATGTACGACATAGGGCAATATTTCATGAAAGGATTAAGGAAATAAAAACAAAATATTTTTTTCAAATTTGCTAAAATTGGGTTAATAATTATCCTAGTGCTAGAAGCATATATCAAGATCGTGTAACGCATTGTTTTCCTCAATCCAGCATATTTGACACACATTGTAATTTCTATATTACCCAAAACACATTTTATTTAAAAAAATAGCGTGTCATCGTCAAAGAATATACTATATAACAAAGACTAAAGGTGCTATCGTTGATTGAAAAAAGTTCATTCGCCACAACCCCTAAAATATCACTTATCCCCTTATATCAGTGACATCTTACTGCCATTGCCAGTGGTATACGATATTTCATGTTAACTGATTTGCCAACAGCAGGTACTAAAGTACGCGGTGTTGTCATACCCACCCATAGATCCAAAGTTTTAAATTTTACATGTGTTTCTGCGGGCGGGAAGATATATTAAATTCATTGATATTAATTAAGGCATTGTTACCGTTTGCAAATCGCTATTGCAAACTTGTTGCCGGCTAACTGCCACCATTTTTAATTAGTTTATTCATCATGATTCCCATCCATGTTTAATCATACAAAGTTTTAGAAACACGTATTACATACAATTGCAAACCAACAACATATTTGAAAAAATTTGTAAGACCATGATGTGTTAAATTCCAATATATATAATTTTGATATATAAATGTAATTATTTGTTTGTTGGATTATACTTTCATTTTTTAATTTCATAAAATTATGTTCAACGTAAAAAATACTGATCAAAGCAAGCTAAGTGTCTAAAACGATATTTTAATAAAAACCTAAATCAAATAATGGTCAACATTTAGGCAAAACCCCTTAAGATAATTATAAGGGCCTTGGGTTCCGTTTAAAAAAAAATTACAGCCATATATAGCCTATGTCAATCTGGAATAATGTACCTTTCAACTAGTGAAAGAATTTTTCAAATAGGTGCAGCGGTTTCGGATATTATCAAATACGAACAAACAAACAAACATTCATTTTTATATATATATAGTAGATAGTAGATAGTAGATAAAACATTTGTTAGAAATTTACTCAAACTATCGTTCAGAAGTATTACAAACACAAATTGAAAGAAAGGCGACATTATATTTAACGATATTATCGATAATCATGTGACAGTATCGATATGGGTCAAAATAAACAACAACATTTATAAATATTGAACCTGACTTGAATTCTTTGTTTTTTCTGATTTAACAAACAAAATTCCAAACAGAATTTAATTTTAAATATCTTCGTATGGCAAATACATATATACATTATATTTGATTTTACAAAAAATTCTTATACCGATGTTACAAAGAGTTGAAGAGAAAATTTAATTTTCTTTGAAATAGTTCAATTTTAATATCTTTCCTTACAATTTTTGTTGTTCTTCTTTGTTTAACTTTCTACTGTATTGCAGAAATCAATGACATTTTTAAGACAATGGCAACTATTTCTTGTGATTTCCCTACATACTAGGTTTACAGTAATATGAATTCTAGTGTTTTTGACCAAATTTATGATTTAAATCTTGATTTATTGTCATTCATATCATTTTATCATGCTAATGTTTGATATCGCAAAGCATATCTGAGTTTTACGTTATTCAAACGGTATATATTATACCTATACATCACTACATCAAAATTGATATATCAAAATGTCATAATATTGTTTTTATATTTAAAATAAAGTTATAAAATGTGTTACTGAAAAAATCTTTCAAAACTTAAGTAAATATGAGATGATGAGGTTTCAATTTAGAAATCATGTGAACATGAAAATTAAAATATCTTTCATCATCATCGCTGTTGCTGCGTGTGTAAGACACCAGGATTTGATCTATGGTGTCTCTGATGAGAGTGAGTTTGTAAGGACCGGCCCTATTTCAAGCTATAACTACATCAGAAAAAAAGAACAACGCTCTAAAATTCGACAATATGTTGTCTTATTTCTATTTCGTTATCAACATAAAAGTTAAACAAAAAGAAAAATTTTAAAAATTGCGATAAACAAGTGTGACTGCAACAAGCCAATCAACAAATTTTAAAATATTTTCTATTTTCATTTTTGTAAAAGAAAAAAATATTACATATTCATGCAAATTGCAAGTTGATTGATTTGTTGCCATACACAAGCTGTAACATACAGGATGTTTCATTATATATGCGCAGGACTTCAGGATGTGATAGGTCATCCAAAAATATGAAAAAAAGTTTCGCGTAACTTACCCTCTAAAATGCATCATTTTCGAGATACAGGGTATTAAAATTGAAAACAAAAATCGTTTTTTGCGAATATCTCCGGAACCGTTTATCGTACAGAAAACAGCTTTTGTGAGCATTTTCTACTCATAATAAGCTATGTTTTGTGCGGAAATTTTTGTTTAAGTCTTAATTGGTGAAGGTTTTGAAGGTAGTGGGTGTTTTTCTCCCCAACTTCTACGCTACTGGAAAAAGTACAAATTTGAGATGCTCATTTGAACCGCCCCATGTTTTTTACACAAAAAGTTACACCTGGTGATAAGCTCTAAAGTCAACCGTTTTCGAGAAAAATCCACTTTTATGTTGAAAAACATGGTCAATTTTTTGAAATAAAATTTTTTTTCTTCATTAACATTTCCAACTTTTAATTTAATTGTTTATGATTTGTTATTGTTTTTTTTTTTAATTTTGAAATTATGAAGTTAACGATTGGTTTTGTTACTTGTTCCAACGTTTAAATAAATTTTATTTAATTAGTAAGAAAAAAAATTTTATTTCAAAAAATTGACCATGTTTTTCAACATAAAAGTTGATTTTTGTCGAAAACGGTAGACTTTAGAGCTTATGAGTAGGAGAAACTTTTTTGTGTAAAAAACATTGGCGGTTCAAATGAGCATCTCAATACCGTACTTTTTCCAGTAGCGTAGAAGTTGGGGAGAAAAACACCCATTACGCCTCCAAAACCTTCATCAATTAAGACATAAAAACAAAATTTCCGCACAAAACATAGCTTATTAAGAGAAAAAATGCTTACGAAAGCTGTTTTCTGTACAATAAATGGTTCCAGAGATATTTGCAAAAAACGATTTTTTTTTCAATTTTAACACCCTGTATCTCGAAAATGATGCATTTTAGAGGGTAAGTTAAGAGAAACTTTTTTTCATATTTTTGGACGAGCTATCACATCCTGAAGTCCTGCGCATATATTATGAAACACCCTGTATGTTTCTGAACTTTGTAGCAATCAAAATTCGTTGACCCGTCTATTATTGTATTTATTCTTTTTATCACAATGATGTAAAAACTAGTTCGTACGGTTGTTAAAAAATTGATTAATTGTAGTCTTCTTTGACTTTCGCGTTGGGTAGTAGAGTATTAGAGGGGAATATGTAGTATTTGTAAAATCTGGTTTTACTGATTTCTTCTTTAGGCTGCAATAGCTTTATTATTTAATGATATGGAGGGGAAAGAAGTAATTAGTTGTGAAGGCGATGAATGTATTTTTATGCGACACAAATAGATGGGTCATTCCATGGCACACCAACCAGTTACTCAACCTGACCATTTCGGATTTTTATGAAATTAACAAGTAAAAAACTATTTTCAAAATTTTATCTCAAAGCATTTTTGTAAAATTAATTTTCAAAATTTTGGAATATCGTCATTTTTGGGCTCGTCTGTATCGTTTAAATTTTAAATATCTCTGATTGTATAAATCATATAGAGCTGTTAGACCCTCATTTTAAAGAGAATTATATGAGGTTTAATTTAATTCGCTTATATTGGGTACGAAACTTTTTTTTTGAAAATCTCCAAAAACATTTTTTGAAAAAAATCAAAGATTATGTTTTTTTAAAATTTTGAAAAAATCTCATATTCTTTAATATACTATATTTAAGAAGATTTAAAAATTTCAGAGTGGGATTGATATATGGAATCTGAAGTTATAGTTAAAAGAAAGAGGTTATGTTCCATTGATACTGGAACATTACTCTCGATTTTGTGTTTTACATGTAAATAACAGTAGGATCTTAGTTGTAAATCCAATTATTTATATAAAACTAAGATATGGTTAAACAAAAGAAAGAGAAACGTAAGGTTTAAGGTGAACCCTAGTCAATGATTTGATTACAATGCAATTGAAAAATACGCAGAGAGGTTGTTAGCAAATAACGTTTGACAATGTTTATTCATTTTAAAACGCCTAGACCAAAAAAAGTGTAAAAACGTTTGAAATGTAAAACAGTGTTTGCATTAGCACTGCGTTATGTTGCAAAGAAACAAAACTTATGTTCCGTACGAACGTTTTGTCTTTTGTAATTAAATTTTCTTTTAAATTTTAATAAGAAAAAAAGTATTTTAATAGTATTTGATCTTAGCACAGATACAAACATTAGTTGTATAGACTCAATTAGTATATTGATAAAAACAATTTTCCGTCCCCATTAAAAAAAACTAAAAGTGAGCGGCGCAGTCAATACAGTAAGGTAACAAATGGCTGCAGTATCATGTTAGGGAATAATATTTAGTAATCATATTTTGCATACAAACTTTACACTGGTAGAAACCTGAATATCAACGACTGTTGGCTTTGTAACATGCCAATAGGTGGGTAGACTGTAGCAACTAAAGAGGATAATGTGAGAATAAGATGGTCCACCTTCATTAGTCATATACCCCCTGTTGCCAGATATATTAAATATTCATAAAAAGGAAAGTCACAACAACTGACCCTATAACAACTACAGGAAAAATGCTTCGATTAAAAAATGATGGATACAATAAGGCAAGTAAATATATTGTAAAATAAAAAAATTGCATGAGTATTTTCAAGTAAATACGTTTAAACTACTTAATCGACAATTTTTTAATTTACGAGCCTTTTTAAATTTGAACTTACTGTTTTGTACAGGTAAATATGTAGAAACACAAAGTCGGAAGTAATGTTCCAGTATTAGTTGAACATAACCTCTTTCTTTTTACTATAACTTATAATCCCATATGAATCCCACTCTCAAAATTTCTTTAATGTGTAGATATATCTAGAATATATGATTTTTTCAAAATTTTAAAAAACACTATCTCTGATTTTTTTTTTTAAAAAAGGATTTTTAGAGATTTAAAAAAAAAGTTTCTGATCCAACGTAGGCGAGTAGCAAATCAAATTAAACCCCATATAATGTTCTTTAAAATGACGAGTCTAACAGCTCTCTATGTTTTATACAACCTGAGCTATTAAAAATTAAAACGATACCGACGAGGCCCAAAAGGACGATATTCCAAGATTTTGAAAATTAATTACACAAAAACGCAATGAGATAAAAAAAATTGCAAATTGTTTTTTACTTGTATAATCATTAGATTATTTCTGTAAGCTCCATAAAAATCTAAAATGGTCAAGTTGAAAATTAAAAGTTTTTGGTTGGCTTGACATGGAATGCCCGATCAGTTTTTGCTTGACCGCAGTCTATTTTATTCTAATTTTTCAAATCAAACAATATTATAATACTACCGTTTGACTTATTTTAAAAATTAGACGACCGATTTTGAATTTTCTGGTGCTGTTCTCTAGAACTTTGATAAAACTGCCACGCAGCTTTTGTGGCTGATTACCAGTTTCGAAGTTAAATCAATTAAAGACGCAGAATTGCTTTCACCAAATTTTACTTTAATGTATCGGCGAATGAAAGATATTAAGTTTGAACATATATGGAAAGGGGCGAGATGATACCATTAAAACAAAGATTACATTTTCAAGGGAGCATCTTGGAAACACAATAATGTAAGTTTTTTTTATTTGTTTATATAATTTTTATTTACGTTTGATGATTGATTATTTTTGAATGTTTTAATTATTTTTGCTGATGTAAGGGATTTTTCGTGATAAGAGATAAGAGATTTTCCAACAGGGACTCTGTTGCAGATCCGGTTTTCTTTCACTTATACTTTTTTGTAATAAAAGATCAGCAAATTGGCGCCGAAACAGAGCTGAACCAAACGGTATAAATGTTTTATTAAATAAATTTGGAATCTATGTTTTTAATTGAACTCCATTCAATTGGATTAAATTCTTTTTTTTTCTCGTTTAAAACATGTTGTTGGTGAAGCCTGGGACACGCTGTTGTGAAACTCTACAACGAAGGCGTAGTGGTTTAGTAGGCAACTACGACGAACAAGCAGTCAGCCCTTCATGAGCACTCGTTAAACAGGACCAAGTGTTGGCGAAACACTCCCGACACGAAACACAAAAATGATTCTAAGGAACTTTTCCGAAAAGAAAATGCAAAATGATTTTGAATTTCAAAATTCAAGTGAATTCCAATAGTTACTTTGAGCTTAATCACTCACAACATCGCCCCAAACGTATTTTAATGTTTTTTTAAATTACATGGAATATTATTTCAACTGTGCCGTGTTTTTCTTTTGATTTTATGGATTTTTTAAAACACACATTATTATTTGTTTCGCTATAAGTATTTATTATATTCTTCTATTCTCTCGCGATTCGTGCTCGATAATGTTAAACATTCAAAATGCATTTCATAAAGTTTTCCACAATTGTTCTATTATAAAATAATAAAGTTATAACTACATTTAAATTTTTAAACGTTTTTACCGCAGTTTTTGTTGATTTGTAATTTATTTTGGTTTTTGATCTACGAGTGTGAAAAATTCAAGTACTCCAGTTCCTGCTATTGAAATATGAGTAAACATGTAAATCACATATCATATTTTATGTCATATTTATAGCTTTCCATTCATTAAAAAAAACAAACAAGCAAAAAATGTGCGTCCATCAACAACTCAGAAAGCATGTTTTCTTTTTGTGAAACTTAAGTCTTAAAAGGATTTTATATAGTGTTGTGACACAAAATGTGATTCCTACAGCATGTGATAAATACATACATCTGATAACACCATCTATATTTTAAGTATAACCTAACGATTACTAAAATAAAAACTACACTGTCAGTCTACGCTGAAAACTCGTCTATATCACATGACGTCAGAAGTAGTTAAAATATTTATTAAAATAAAACAACCCGTAAATTGCATAAAAAATTACATAAAAGTCATCCAGAACGGTAATATTCACGAAAGATCAAGTGAAATAAATAAAATCTAAAGATATTTCATTAGAATAAGACTAAATGACGCTCGAAACAGAAGACAAAGGAAAAGCAAGTGCAAGTGTCAACTTCATCAAATCGACGTCATATTTGAAAATGAGTAAAGATATGTCACTTTCGAGGAATAAACGGAAACAGCAATACGGTTGGTTTTCAATAGCCACTCAAATGGATAAAAAACCTAAGGCCGTACAAGTTGCTACGTTTATAACAGCTTTTGAACCAGATTATTTACCAGCATACGAAACTTTCACATTAACAACAGCGGATAAAAATGACGTTTTCATTCCCAAGATAAGTTTAACAAAATTATGAAATACGAAACAGGAAGCTTTCATGAATTTTTAACTCGTGTCAAAAAATCAAAGTAAAAAATGCGAATTTGGAACATTGCTTGATAGTTTGATACGTGATAAAATAGTAATCGGTATAAAAAGTGACATACTGCGCGAAAAATTATTAGATGAATCCAATTTAACGCTAGATAAAGCAGAATCTTTATGCTAAGCTAGTGAAGTCGCGTCCAAACAACTTATTGAAATTACAAAAAACAAATTATCCGTAAATGCAATTTCTGTAAAATATAAATCGACTAAAAAGTCAAGCCATGTTCCAAAGCAAGAAATACAAAACTGCTAATGACTCAGAATATTTTTATTGTCGATGTAGGAAAATACACACACGAGGAAAAAATGCGAAGCATATAATAAGATTTGTCAGAAATGCAACATAAAAGGGCATCTGACAACGGAGTGTCAAACAAAAAAAAAGTATGGTATGTATGAAGAAGTAAAAAATGTCCAAAATAATATTCAAAGTCATCGACGCTGACGTGGTTGTACGTGGTTGCAATACTAGTAAAAAATTCTTGTGAATAATTAAATTTAGTGACAAGAATAATGGAAATTGAAACTAACGAAATAGCTATTTATGTACAAAGGGCGTTATGTAGGTTATTGCGCCTGGAAAGCGACGTAATCTAGTCCGAGGGCCTCTGGTCCGAGGGATGGATGTCGCTTGATAAGCGTAATACCCAGTAACGCCAGTGGTGCATACAAGATTTTATGCTTCACTTAATAAGCTAAAAACTAAGAAAGAATTTAATTTGCTAGTCTATATTGATATGCAAAAAAATACAAATGTATCGTAGTATGCCAAGAAAATAACTATTTTGAAGTTTAAAATAAATATTTGTTGTTTGAACGTTGCTATGTAAACAAATTCTCCTAAATTTTGTAGCGTATGACAAAAACATCGTCATACAATGTCATACATCGTCATACAATACAATGTCATACAATACTCAAAATAATTTGATAGTTTTGGAAAACTATATGAACAATTAATAACTAAAATGTTGCTAAACATTTTTAAACAATTGTCAAAATCTTTCCTAGTTTAAATTGAATAAGAATTATTTACAATTGTGTAGACAAAGCTACAGTAAAAATAATTTTATTTAGTTTTTTAGCGTCTTAATAGCGGGCGTTATGAATGCATAATGCCCTCTCATGGTTTTTATGAATGTGTTTATATATTGCGTATCCTAGACATTATAACAACTTTATATCAATGTGATTATGCTTCACTATTTATGTATTAAGGGCATAAAGTATGTCTTTTCCGCTTGAGAGTGAAATTGTTGCTCGAGGCGTTAGCCGAGATGTTAAATGCTTTATATAAAAGATGCCCTTAATTCTGTATTGTTTGCATGAATAAAAATACATATATTTACACAAAATAGTAAAATATTTTTATAGAAAATTATTTATCAAAGTAGTTTTTCGAAATAACGATAATTTATCAAAGTAGTTTTTCAAAATAACTAACTTTAGGCATTGTTTTTTCAATTTTAGGCATTGTTATTTCACTTTTGGCATTGTTATTTCAAAAGGAACAAACAGCCTACTTTACGTACAATTTTTGAATCGAAAAAGTGCATTTTACAGTTTACTCGTACAAAAAATAATTTGTATACATATAAAATTTACTTGTTATTAGGAAAAATATGATATGTTGATCAAAATATTACGAATGAAACATAAATGAATTGAGTTTTTTGAATGAAAATTTACAAAATTATACAAGATATTTGAATTAAATAATAGTTGGTCGTTTAAAATTAAATTTGGAAATTTTTTGAATGCTTTATAAATTTCAAACTCTTCTAAAGAATCCATTAAAAAACCTTTGTTACATAAATTCAAAGGTTCTAAATTTTGTTCGAAACTGGTGTAGTTATGGTTATTATCATTTAAATGACTTGCAAAAAGTGACTAAATTTTGTTTATTTTTGTTCATTGGAATAAGTTCTTTGAATCTTTCTAAAAAACTTCTTCCTGTTTGCCCTATATAAAATTTGTCACAGGTGATTTTATAAATCCCAGAACATGACTTCAGGTTGATGTTAGATTTTGGTTTTAATTTTATATAAATTATTTTGGGTTCTAAATGATATCGAATAATTATGTATTTTTAAATGATTTCTTATGATGTTTGGTAATAAGTTAGTATATTCCATTGAAATATATTTGATGTTTGTACTATTATTATTTGAATTTTTAATTTCTTTAAACATTTAGAAAATAACTTATCAATAAATTTTGAATCAAAACCATTATCTGAAGCAATAAATTTGATTGTATTTAATTCATCTTGAAAATTTGAGATATTTAGTGGTATATTTAGAGGACGATAAATGAGAGAATTATATGCTGCAGCTTCTTGTGACTCTGAATGATGTGATGTATTATGTATTGTTATACTAGTAGTAGTTGGTTTTCGAAAAATTTTATATTTAAATTGATTATTAATTTTTAAAATAGTTAATTCTAAAAAATTTATTGAATTATTGTCTTCAATTTCAAGGGTAAATTTCATATTTGGATGGATACTATTCATGTAAATATTAAAATTTTGTATTTGTCGGGAAGTTCCATTAAACAAAATGAAGGTATCATCTACATATCTTGAATATGAAATTAATAGATTTTGTTGTATGTTTAAATTTGAAAATATGAATTTATTCTCAAAATTATTTAAGAAGATATCAGCTAGTAATCCACTTAAAGGAGAACCCATTGCAAGACCTTTATCTTGAATAAAAAACTTATCATCAAAGGTAAAATAATTTTGTTTTAAAATAGTTCGAATTAAGTTGATTAAATTTTTAATTTTTAAAATATCTAAAGTGCCAGTATTGATTAAATTTTCTTCTAAAATATTAATTGTTTCATCAATAGGTTTCAATATTTCAATCTCATCAATATTTGTATACATATTTGTTATGTCTAAAGATAACATTTTGTATTGTGAAAATAATTTGATCTTATTAATTTTCTCAATCAAATTCAAATCATTTTTAATTGATTGATTATTCATTAATATTAATAATTTTCACTAAAATTTTTGTTACTTTGTAAGAAGGTGCTGTTTTATAATTTATAAGAGGTCTGATTGTCACATTTGGTTTATGGATTTTCGGTAAACCTTGAAATTCTGGAACTCTTGCAAGAACTTGTTTCAAATTAATTCGTGTATGTTGATCAAATAAATTGGTAGATAAGTTAATAATATTATTAATAATTTTGACATAAGATTTAGTTGGATCTTTTTGTAAAATGTGGATGTTATTATTATTTATAAATTCATATGTTTTATCTAAATATTCTTGTTATAGTATAACTATGGTATTACCTTTGTCACATTGTGTAATCAGAGGCGTAGCTAGGGGGGGGCGGGGGGGGCGGTCCGCCCCGGGTGTCACCCGTTTTGGGGTGACACCCGAACGTAAAAAACTTAAACAAACCATCACAATGTTTTCAATGATAAATCACTTCGGAACCGTTTTAGGGTGACACCCGAACGTAAAAAACATAAACAAACCATCACAATGTTTTCAACGATAGATCACTTCGAAACCGTTTTGGGGTGACACCCGAACGTAAACAACTTAAACAAACCATCACAATGTTTTCAATGATAAATCACTGCGGAACCGTTTTAGGGTGACACCCGAACGTAAAAAACATAAACAAACCATCACAATGTTTTCAACGATAGATCACTTCGAAACCGTTTTGGGGTGACACCCGAACGTAAACAACTTAAAAAAACCATCACAATATTTTCAATGATAAATCACTTCGAAACCGTTTTGGGATGACATCCGAACGTAAAAAACTTAAACAAACCATCACATGTTTTCAACGATAAATCACTTCGAAACCGTTTTGGGGTGACACCCGAACGTAAAAAACTTAAACAAACCATCACATGTTTTCAACGATAAATCACTTAGAAACCATTTTAGCCAGGTTATCCATATAATTTTAATTTATAAATTGTGATAACTTATAAATGTGTCCTATAAATGTGTTATTGGTTCAAAAAGAATCTATTCTACTTTTTAAAATTTTTGAGTTATTATGTGAAATAAAATTTTAACAATATTAATCGAATCAACATGTTGAGCATTGTATCCCATCACCACAATTACTCAATAGCTTTGAATATTCCTATAGATACCATATTGACCGTTTTTTACGATATATTATTTAGTATGCAAGCATGATTATTTAATGACCAGGTCTGAAAACACATATGCTGAATAATGTATAGGAAAAGTGGTTTACGTCGATAATGTGGCACCCTTTGTCGATAGGGTGGCTCCCTTGAGTTACAATGTCTCTATTCCAAAATTATTTTTAAAATATCCGCTTAACCTTACTACCTAATATATGTTTTACATTTCAAACAAATTAATTGCAAACACCTAAGGAAACTAACAAACAATCAAATTACCGTGTTTGTAAATGATCTCAAAATAATTTTTTTTCCTTTATCTTGAAACTCAAAGAATAAATTGAAATAGATCGTTTTTAAATGGACACAAAAATAATTACTGTGGAATAAAATGGCAGTTATGCAATTACTGCAGTTTTGCAAATTTTTGTAGGTTGATACATACTCATACTGTTTGTTTTCAGTTTTATATATTTATATATTTGAATTAAATGAAAGTTTATCATTTAAAAGTACATTTTGTTGGGTTTTAAATACCTTGGAAATTTCAAACTCATCAAGTGATTCTTTTAAAGATCCTTGGCTACATAAATGTAAAGCCTTCAATTTTTTTTAAAAGTGGTGTAACTATTGTTATTAACTATGTAAATGGTTTGCAAAAATAAACTTTAAATTTTGTTTATTTTCTTCTTAGGCAGGTATTCCTTAAATCAGTCTTTAAAACATTTTCCAGTTTTCCCGATGTAAAATTTTTCACAAAAATCACATTCAATTTTGTAAATTATTGAGCATGATTCTAATTGGATATTTAATTTTGGTTTCAATTCTTTATATAAAATATCTTTTAGGATTTCATACTTATATTTTTTTAAATAGTTCCTTATAATATTACGCTATGATTTGTATATTCCATTTTATCAAATATTATTTAATATAAGTTGTTACAAGGAAATTTAAATAAATTAATTTTTTTGGCGGTGTATTTAGTCGTTAACACAGTGTACTTATTATGAACTATGTACCTATTATGTATCCTACAAATATATTTAGAACTAATGCTTTGCTGATACCTATACTATAATTAAAAATATTTTTTTAGATTTCATTTAGCAAATATCCCAAAAAATAAATATGCCACGAGGAGTTCATAATTTTTAAAGAAAAAGTTGGTTCCACCAGAGAAAGACCAAATCTATAAATATGTTACAAAACCCGATGATATCCAAGGTTCATCAAAAGAAACTGATTATCACGTTGATGCTACGAATGTTTCAGAGAATATTGGCTTATCTTCGGAAAGCAACAGCAACAATACAGAATTAATAATGATAACCTATGATGACGAATTAGAAAGGAATAATGAAAATGACAGTGATAATGCCGCTAATGCTTCTACTATCGAAGACAGTATTTGCATGGGTGAATCACTTCAGGACTTAGAGATGTATCACATTGGAATATACTCGTCTCTGGTAATGTTCGCATTGAAATCATAAAAAAAGAAAGTGAACATTTTCAAAATAGAGAAGGGTCGTTTGTTACTGTATCTAGACACGGGTTAGACATAAAAGGTGATGTTCGCCATCTTTCTAAAGAATGGTTTTATAAAATGATGAATAATGGTGAAAAAATTCTACGGCCATGGATTGTTTATTCTCCTGTAAATAATAACTTGCGTCCTGTATTGCTTCTGTTGTCGTGTATTTGCTGTCACCAATAATAATAATACAAAATCAACATTTACTACTGGATATCAGAAGCGGTGGAAACTAAATCCCAAAGTGGCCGAGCATGAAACTTCAAATGAACATCTGGAGAATTTTGAAAAGTGGAAAACTTTGGAAATGAGGTTAAAAATTCATAAAACGATACGAGACGCAGCCTTGCAATTAATATACAATAAAAAACAGAAGTGGAAACATCTTTTATCAAGATTATTGGATATAACTTTGTTTTTATCTAAACAAAACCCAGCATTTCATGGACATGATGAAGGACAAAGTTCTTCAAATAAAGGCAATTTCTTAGAACTAACCAAACTATTGTCAAAGTATGATGTAGTGTTAAAAGAACACATTTTGAATTTGGAGCATGGTAAATCACCAAAAGTATCATATTTGTCACCAGATATACAAAATGAGTTCATAAATGTTTTAGCGATCCACGTAATGTTTAAGCTTGTCAACGAAATTAAATCGGTTAAATATTTTGGAATTATGTTTGATAGCACACCTGACATTTCACATATTGATCAAATGTCAGAAGTGATTCGTTATGTGAAAATTGATGGTAGTAAAGTGGAAATCAAGGAAGTATTCCTTGGATTTTTTCCTTTACGTGGAAAAAAGCCGCTGATTTAAGCGATGAAATTCTTACACTGAAAAAAAAGTTGAAGTAATGATAACCTCATCTCGAAGATGGCAGTTTATTATTCATGCAAAGAAAAGATATTTACAAACAATTTCACCGTGATTGCGACAACTACTCAGTACTCAGTAACATTTTCCTGATAACAGAATGAGGTGTAATTAAAATATAAAGTGCTATCCAATATAACAGTAGTTGAATAAAGTTAATAACTATTTCCATGAAAATATATTTCTTTGGCCTTATTTCATGAATGATTCATTTTAAAATTTAAGTATTTGAGATTAATTGAACTATATTTTATTTCCACATATATATTTCATCTGATTGTCTCAACTGCATCGGCTTATCATTGTACGGTTGTTGAATCAATCTCGTATTTCGATTCGCCATATCTGCCCGCACGGTGAGGTTGAGACAACTGCATTTCGATTGGAAATAGGACATGTTTTTTTCAGTGTAAAAATCTTGAAAATGATGGTATAGATGTTATGAATTGTCGCTCCCAAAGGTTATGATAATGCAGCTGTTATGAGTAGTATACATGGAGAAGTGCAAGCTATTATTAAAGCAAAAAATAACAAAGCAATTTTTGTGGGCTGCAAAGACCATTCAATTAATTTATACGGCCAACACTCGTCAGTGGAAGCCATTTTTACATGTTTTTCTGCTTCGACTAGCCGCTGGGAAGTACTTGCTAAACACAACAAAGCAACTGTTAAAATACTCTTAACAGCGCATTGGAGTGCTCATTATGCTGCAGTAAAAGTATTGGCCGAAAACTTTGATGGGATTGTGGCTGAAATTGAGAAGTTAAGTGATCAACAAGAAAATGTAGACACTAGAGGTGCTGCACAGAACCTTAACAATGCAGCATGTGATTTTTCGTTTCTTTGCTATCTTTTGTTTTGGAATGATATTCTAAGAGAAATAATATCTGTGCTCAGATTGGATTGCAAAGCACGGGCTTGAATATTGATCAATTAGCTACAAAAATAGAGTCAATTCATAACGAAGTCTCATTGTAGAAGAGGCAATAGATCTTGCTGCGAAAAAATCGGAGGACTATGACATTCCAATGGAAAGCCGAATTCGTCATAAAAACGCAAAAAACGAACGGGTGGTGAGTTTGCACCTGATGTTGAACTGACACTGAGAGCTCAACTTAAAAAGGACATGTTGGAATGTCTTGACCGATTCAGTGTTGAACACCGAACTAGACTGAAGTCAGTTCAAGATTTAGCTTCATTGTTCGGCGAACAGTGAAGAGTTAAAATTATCGGTATCAAAATTTACTGGTTTTTATGATGCGGTATTGGCAACAGAACTCCTCATAGAGATACAAAGGGTGAGGAGGCATTTAAAAGCGGCCAATGTTACAGTTTCTAACTGGGTGTACCTAGACTTTTTGAAATTCATCGTAGAATGGGATTTTTTAGAATTTCTTCCGAATCTTACGGTCGCACTAAAGTTATTTATGACTATTTGCGTATTAGTGGCTTCGTGTGAGAAGGAAATTAAAATTAGTTAAATTTAGTTCTTAAAGTTCTTAAAATTAGTCAGGAAATTAAAATTAGTTAAAAATTACTTGCGGGCTTATAATAATAACGCTCATTTGTATTAATTAAAAAAAATTATAAATTACGTTTATCGGCTTTTTATTATTATTGACAGTTTTTATTTTTGGGGTGACACCACAATATCCGCCCCGGGTGCCACCCATGCTAGCTACGCCACTGTGTGTAATTAAAGCATTATGGTTAGTTAATTTAGCTTTGATACCATTAACGGTTTTTAATTCATTTTGATAGAAATTTTTTCACTAGAAGCGAAAATTATTTGTTTAGGTTTTCTCATCACATCGAAATCATATTTTTGTAACACATGCGTAAAAAATATTCAATTTTGTACTAGAATAGAATAAAAGAAAAAACTACTTTTCCGCATATATGACCACAAAATATTTTGTAAGCCTGGACCGTAACGTCGCCTGCATGTGAGATTTGTAGTTAAATCTATCCATATATCTATCTATATATAATATTTTTATAGCACTAAAATATCAAAATAATAATTTAAATAACTTACCATATAGTAAAAACAACTTAAACACAGTGCATCATTTGAATTTCAAGAAAAAACATTTTATTTAGGTTTTCAAAGTTTACAATTTTGACAGCTCTTATTGGATTCCTATGTGTTGTTTTAGTTGGATTCTTATGTTTATATTTTCGAGCTCGTATAATTTACAACTATTACAACGAAGATAGCGCACTTTAGTTATTTAAAAAGCTTAAATTTGTTTATAACTTTGTTAAATAAATGATTAAATGAACACTTAAATAAATATTTATAAATTTTACGCACTTGTTACAAACTTGTCACGCACTTGTTACACTACCTGCGGTCGTGCGGCAAACTAACTCTTGTTTGGAAAACGCATTCGCACTAGTAATACAATCTACTATTTTATGGTGATTATTATTATTATGATTATGTTTTTGTGATTATTTTTTATTCGCCTAATCACGAAAAGGTTTAAAAATAGTCAATAAATCTTACAATCGAAACATAAAACAATAAAACCAAAGACGTTTATTTTTGTTCTTAGATTATACCCTACGATTGTGCTTTTATTCTGATTATTCAAATTTCATTTTAAACATATTCGAATAAAATTTCGATTCTAATTTCATTTCTGCTGAATACAGATTTAATTTTCATTTTTTCTGCTTCGTCTTATTTTGATTGATTTCTAAATTACTTTAGCGATAGGCATTTTTAAATCATATTCAAATTCTTTCTAAAAATATAAATTTTATATATGTATATTGTTGTATATTTTCGTTTCCTTATAAACTTAATAAAAAATTATATAAAAATTTTATAAAAGAAAAGGAAACCTAAAGAAAATATTCTGTAATTCTATTTAATTGATTTTAGCTTACAAACAAAATTTTCGTTTTTCTTTCTTTACTCAATTGTGATTTTGCCGATTCTTTTATTTCTAATAAATCTATTCAAGAAGAAAAAACAAAACACACAAAATAAACGGAAAATCGAAAAAAAAAATATGTTAAGCAAAATTTATGAAAATGTCGAAAAAATGTTTCTTTATATTTTTGAAGTAACAATACAATAAATATATTAAATATACAAAGATAAGTTGTTAAGTTAAAGATATGTAATTAAGAAACACTTCACAAGGGTTGGTTGTTTATCATTGGAATTAACGGTTTTCGACAAACTGGCATTTTCTTTCAAGAAACAATGTAGCCGGAAAATGTAATCTACTTATCAGTGTTACCTCATATATTTCGAATAAAACAAAGCGTAGGAACAATAAGTTGTAAGTAAACAAAAAGAAAAAGAAAACTTATTGTTTTATTCAATAAAGTAAAAGTCGAACATAAAAAGAATATAATCATAAATATTGTGGTTTTGGGAATAAGCAACAAAATTTTCGATTCAAGTGGGAATTTGATGAAACAAAAACTTTTCTTTCCAAAATTTTTGTTTTCTAAATATCAGGAAGCAAAGAAACGACAAACAAATAAGGAAAATCAGAGAAAAACTTCGTTTCCATTATTACAACATTTCACCTCCACCAATCAAATTAGATTAATAAAGTCAGTCAATTTAGAATTTGATATTCTATATTATACATCTGTTTTCGATACTATATATTCTATGGTATCATGAATACAAGTAGATTAAGGTTTTTTTGGGTGTTAATAGAAAAAAATTGTTTACGGTTTTGGAATAATAGCTGATTTTGCCAAACATAATTCTTTTAAGATGAAGATAAACAAAAACCTTTTAGGGTAATTTAATTTCTATCCTTAAAGAAAGCATAATTTTAAGATTATCATAAAAGGTTAATGTAAGAGGTTGTTAACCAATGGATAACTGGTTATATATTTGAAAAACCATTTTAATATTTTAACTTGTTTTTTCAAAAGAAAATATTTTCAAGACTTTTCACATATAAAAACAGTTTTTTACCATGCTCTAAATTCAAATTGTTTGCTTAGGATTTTATATAAGTCAATATATATACTTTTATACGTCAATACATAATTCCTTTATTATTTATATTTTTATTTGTTCTTGCTTTTAAAAACTTAAATATTAATCCCTTGATTATTAATAAAATTAAATTACGTAGGCAAAATTTGACTCGTCAACATTCAAAAAGATTTTTAGTATCTAAATTATTCATCGTAAGCTTAATATTAAAACTTTACAGACATTAAATTATTGCTTAAAAAATAGATACACATTTTAGTAGGTGAGATCAAATGAATAAGTTGATCTCTACAATTGAAAAAGTTATGAGAGAGATAACATTAAATGACATTGAATGTTAAAATAATTGTTAGAGCATTTTTGGCATAAAGATTGTTGCTTTTAAAATAAATTTAATTATGTATTTATGAGCTATATTTATGGCCATATAATACAGCTTGGTAAGTAGGCTGCTAAATTTTATGGAATTTCATCTTCTTAAAGCAGAGGTGAATGATTTTAATGCAACTTTGTTACGTGGTTTCATCAAATATTGCGATGGATACAAAAGGTGTATCGACGGCAATCACAATAACATAAATTAGTTAACTTTATTTGAAAATTTTTTTAATAAATAATAGGAAATAGCGAGCAATATATCGGTTTACGGAAGACATAATCGTACAACAAATGCACTTGAAGCATTTAACGGAAATATATGCCGTCGTATGCCATAGAAAAGTAATTTTATACATTTTTTGAAACTTCTTTTGACAGAGGAATACGTCAAAAGCAGACATTTTGCAAGTCCCATTCATACTGGTGGTAAAAGTGGTAGAAAAAGCAGATATCGAGAACAAGAAGGACATCTTGCCCCTCGAGTTTGTGGGACGTGTCCTTTTAGATGATGGTGAGAACATTCATAAAGGTTGTGTCGTCGTCTGTCGATTTCGATTATGATGGCGATTATAATAGCGCCGAGCCTGCGCACAAAGCGACGATAATGAACTAAATAGAACTATCAAAAGTTCAGTCAGTAGATTGTAAAATATGCTATGTTAATAAAAAATATGTTTTCCTGATGCCTTGCAAACAAATCTGCTTGAACGCGATGTTTGTTTTAATAAATTAAAAACAAATGCCACGAATTACATCAGTAATGGTAATAATGGGGTCTATTCAGTATTTTTTGTATGAAGTTTTATTTTCCGTTATAAAATTTCATACAAAAAATATGAAGGGGCTGAAATCTCAAGGCTTTGAGATATCAAGACTGTGGTTTTGTTAAGGGTTTTATATAAAGTTATATAAAGGGAAAAGGCTTTATGAGGAAATTATTTTTAGTTTTGGGCAGCGAAGTATAATAAACATAATATTCTTTGTAAAAGTAAAAGTACAAGTAAAAGTACAGATAAAACTTTTTCAAAATTCTAAAAATATTCCAAAAATTATTACAAAATCTAAACGTTTAAACTTTTTAAACTAATGTAATATAGTTTCAATAAACTAATTAAACTAATTTAAACTTTTTTCAATATTGTAAAAATACTCCAAAAATTATTACAAAATAAAATATTGAAACTTTTTCGAAATTTCAAAAATATTGCAAAAATCATATTAAAATTAAAAATACAAACTTTTTTAAAAATTCCAACAATTATAGTAAATCAAGAATTTAAACTTTATTCAAAAGTCTAAAAATATTCCAAAAATTAATTCAAAATAAAAGATTGAATCCGAAGTAATTTCAAAATTTCAAAAATATTGCAAAAATTATAACATAATCAAAAATTCAAACTTATTCCCAACTGTTTCTGCTATTCAGAATTCACTTAACGATTTTTATTGACATAATACAATAATCAAGGTCCTGGCCTAAAATACAGGTACCAATCATCTAAATTACTCCAAATTCAAATTAATACTGCTCACTACCACTGAAAATAAACGTTTTTTAAGCCATAAATATGAAAATTTGCTAATTTAGATGCATTTCATGATTTTTTTTTACACACTTCCTGTACAGCTGTCGAGCCCATCGCCCTTTCGGTTCTTGCCATTAACAAAACCTATTTTAGAATTTGTGAAATCGCTCCAGTAGTTCTAGTTTTCGTCGGCTGTGACGGTCAGACGACCGGCCGATCGGCAGACAAACGGAAATATTTTTTTGGCGTTTTAAGAATCGTTATGACCTAAAACGTCAAGAAATGCAAAAAAAATTGGAGGGAACATTTTCTACTTAGGTCGTTCATACCGAAGTAATAGAAAGATAGCAGAAACTTTCGATAGAAGATTTTGCTTAATTTTTTTTCTTTTCTTGAATTACAGAGCATGTTTAAATAAACTACATTTTTTAATTTGTTATTTTTATTTTTTAATAATTTCATTGTTTTTAAATTAAAACGTTAAAAATGCCTTTTATATCTTCAAAGAAATATAGAAATTAGCCTAAATAATAGGTTTTAAAAAAAATAGAATCGACTTCAAAAAACACCAAAAAGTGAAAAATAACTCAATTGTGACTTTAGAGACAAAAATACAGCTAACTATTGATTTATTTAATTTAATTATATTTAACTACAGACAAAAAAAATACGGTTTCAAACAAAGTTATTCTATTATAGAATTTATTTATTATTATAATAATTACAATTATTATAGTTGTTACAATAGTTATTATATTATAAAAGTTATTTGTAGCAGAAAACTGTTAGAAATCGGTGCCAAGCCGATGACATTTTAGTCAGTTTTTCGTCAATTTGGCCCGACTTCGAATAACTTTTATAATATAATAACTATTGTAACAACTATAATAATTGTAGTAATCATAATCCTTAATATTATAGCCGTGAGTCTATCCCTCTATACGGTCGTAGCGCTGATGACGTAGTACATTTTTTATTGTTTTTTTTTCATTTTTTTTAAATAACAGCCGCTTTCCAATCGAGTGAATTGCTGAAGGAATTGATTGTAGCCAATTGGTCTAATATTCAGTAAATCATCAAAAATAGAGCCAAAACAACAAAAAACAGCAATTTTTGACGTTTAAGAATACATAACCAAAATCGAAAATTTACACACAAACAAATATGTTCCGATTAATTTTTGTATTATTTTTACCGTTTGACCATAAACCGTAAATAAAAAAATATGAATATGTTGAACTGATGAACCTATTTTTTCCTTCACTTTATTCAATTCAATTCAGTTCTGTAGTAGCTCAATTTACGTTCAGTGATAAGCTGAATATTACCATTGGAACATACAAATTCCGGAATACAATTCAGTTTAAGTGAATCATTCAGTAATTCACTCGATTGGAAAGCGCCTAACATTAAAATTATTGTTTTTTTGTTATTGTTTTAATAAAATTTAGAGGGGGGATTTTTTTAAAAGTTATTTATAGTTTTTGTTGTTGTTTTAATTAAATCTGTTTTTTTTTTCAATTCAATTAGTCAGAATATTTGTAATATGTATTAATTTTGCTTTTGAACCTATATAGGTAAAAACATGCTATATATTATATTTGATTTGATTTATAGTAATTAATATACTTCACAAACAAACTTAAATCGTTTAAAGCAAAAACATGAAAAACTTCAGAGAGAATTTTTTAAATGATTATAGTTGTGTTTTGTATGTAAGCTTGTGCTTTTGTATGTAAGCAAATGCTTTTCTTAACTCCCCTTTGTAGCACTATTATAGCAGGAGTCAGACCCAGAAAATTGTTCTATAGAATAGCGAGCACAACAGCATAGAAAAATATAGATTTTTAACAATTTTTAAAAACAATGTAGGTTGCAAACATTTGATATTATTGGGACAAAAAACAGTTTGTGTTATAACATACATTTTTAAACATTTAATAATTTAAACCGATTTAATAAAATGATGTTTAAAAAGCTCAGTACAAAATTTTGTTGTCATTTTTGATGTAGAGGGTTGTGAGAAAGGTTCGGGGTTCAACGCGGACCCTATATTTATTTTTTATTGTTTTTGCTTATTTTTTTTATAGAACATAAAAATTATTTCTTTGGGATTTTTTGTATTAAATTTCTAGATATTACGATGTATGTATTCATAGGATGAGTTAATATCTCGTCAACACTTAAGTCAACATTCTAATCAACATCCTAAGTCACGAGTGTAAAGTCATTATTGATTGTTGCCAATCAATGCGAAACTTAATATCTGACGCATGGTCAATTCATTGCTATATTTTTGGTTAGGAAATATAGACAACTTCAGGGAAACTTTTAATTTGGAAGGGTTTTTTGTGAACAATTAAGCTTAAGTACATATTGGAAATCACTTGAATTTTGCAATTCGAAATAACTTTTCATTTTCTCTAAAATTCCTTTAGAAAAATTTTTTGTGTTTCGTGCCATAATGACTTTACATTCGTGACTTAGGATGTTGATTAGAATGTTGACTTAAGTGTTGACGAAATATTCTCTCATCCTATGAATTCATACATCGTAATATTTAGAAATTCAATACAAAAAATCCCAAAGAAATGCAATTTCCAATATGTAATCCAATCCAATCCAATGCATTTCCAATGTAAAGATTCAAATTAAGTAAATATGAAAAATGATGAAGTTTCAATTTAGAAATTATCTGGACATGAAAATTAAAATATGGTACGTCATCGCCGCTGTGGCTAAGTTGTGTAAGACACACGGGATTTGAACATACGTCTCTGATGAATGTGAGGTCGAATCCTAGCATGAAACACAAAAAATGTTTCTAAAGGAGTTTTAGAGAAAATGAAAAGTTATTTCGAATTGCAAAATTCAAGTGATTTCCAATATGTACTTAAGCCTAATTGTTCACAAAAAACCCTTCCAAATAAAAATTATTCCTTTTTATTCATAAAAATTCCATTTACGGCATTTAAATTTTTCGATAATGTAGTCTTTCAGCCATTTCGTTCAAATTTATTATTTATATCATTTCGATATTAATAAGAAAATTAATTATTTATATTTTTTTTTTTTTTTTTTTTTTTTTTAATAAAATGTGTTGTGTAATAGGGTTTAGAATATGTGTCACAACAACACATAAATACCTTTTAAGACCTAGGTCTAGACCTGGGTCCCACAACAACTGGCGTTCTGAGGTGTAGATTAACGCTTTTTTTAAACATCTGTGGGTTGAAGCCACCTGAGACTAAGTGTTCCGGCAAACTATTCCATTTGTACGCAGTTCGGACAAAGAAGTCTCTCTGCGATCTGCCAGTATGACAGCGCGGGATCTTTACCGTTTCACTGGTTGCGGCAGCCGATTGCCGAGTGGAACGGGGGTAAGAATAAGTTTGAGGCATGATGCCGCTGATTTCATCTGAGCACTGCTGATGACGATATTTGTAAAAAACAACGAGGTCAGCAACAGTGCGACGATGTTGTAGGGAATCAAGTTGTGATGTCAAAGTTCGATCACCTACAATTCGTATAGCTCGCTTTGGAACAGAGTCCAAGAGGGCCAAGATGGAAACAGAGGCAGCACCCCAAACTTGACAGCAGTACTCCATACAGGGACGAATATAGGACTTATAAACATGGAGCAATTGGTATGGAGTGAAAAATTTTTTGCATCTATTTAGGAGGCCGAGTTTTTTAGACGCGCTTTTTGCCATCGCCATTACATGATCGTTCCAGAGTAGGTCATATGACAGATAGTTTGTTTTCCATCATTATTTTTGCATAGTTGCATTTACTGTTAATAAACTAAAGAAAAACAAAAGCTGCTATTTCATTATTTTCTTAATACATATTATTATTTCCAGCCATTTGTGATTGATCGTATAAAAATTTTATAGCATGCACACTTCGCGATGGTTTTTTTGTAGAATTATAGTTAAGCAGCAGGGGCACACAGAACAGATTAGAAGAGGTTGGATTATAATGGATAGTACTTAGTAATTGTATCAAAGCCAGATGAAAAGGCAAAGAGTGTATTGTCGTGCGGGGGAAAGGGGAGGGCCAAGCCCGCGGGATACCCCCTAGTAATAAATAAATTCTATAATAATAATAAAGTTATTATTTGAAACCGTATTTATTTTTGTCTGTAGTTTAATATAATCAAATTAAATAAATCAATAGTTAGCTGGGGCCCTATTCCCGAACACATATTTGTTAATCGACAATATTGTTAATTTCACCAAAATGCTTAACAACTTTGTTTAAAAATGGTATTCAGTAACTCATATTTGTGACAAACAAATTATAACAAATTTTTACAAAATTATAACAGATTTTTGGTACTAGATTCGTACTTTTGACAACTAACTTTTTTAATCTTAAAAGTTGCAAAATAAAATAAAAATATATTTAATAAATAAATATGTTTTAATGATATTTATATAAAAATATGATTATTTAATATTATTAAAGAGTTAATTTGGCGTTATAAATTAATTTTTACGCCAATCGATTCAATTTGTATAAAAAAGTCAACACACAAAACATAAAGCAAAATTGTGATTTTGACAGTTACTATATTGTTCTTGTCAGATTCACAATATTGTGTTGAATTTTCACCAAATTGGTGTTACATAATACGAAATTCACAATATTGTGAGAATTTACAATATTGTGATGACATTTATGTGTTCGGGAATAGGGCCCCTGTATTTTTGTCTCTAAAGTCACAATTGAGTTATTTTTCACTTTTTTGTGTTTTTTAAAGTCGGTTATATTTTGTTTTTTAAGTTTTTTATTTTTTCACTTTTAGTTTGGTTTTATACCCAAATGTCGGTTAAAAAGGCGTTTTTAATGTAATAACTAAGTCTCGGAATGTCTCAATGATAATCAAGTAATCAATGGTTTTTCGATTTTTTGAGAAAAAAAAGGTAAATTTCCTGTCACAGCAAATTATATTGGACCAACTCAGAATCTAAAGCAATATAATACAGCTCAAACCATCCAAATACAATAAGCGGTTTCGAAGAAATCGACGAAAATACATAAAATATACAGGTTTTTCCAATTTTCTGAAAAACGGTAATAACCCAAAAAATATCTGTTATATCTGTAAAAGTTTTTAGAGAAAATATATGAACTATTTTCATTATTCATATTGTCAAATTTATCTACTAAAAACTTACAAAACGGCATATCTAAATTTGACTGTGTAAAAAATAAACAAGATTGTATTTATCTATATAGCATTTTTACCAGTGTAAAATAATGTTATTATTGTGTTCGCCTGTTATTATTCCATCTGTAGGCTAACACAATAATAATATTATTTTACACTGGTAAAAATGCTATATATAAATACAATCTTGTTTATTTTTTACACAGTCAAATTTAGATATGTCGTTTTGTAAGTTTTTAGTAGATGAATTTGCAAAGATTATCATTTATATTTACAAGCGTAGAAAAAATAGCATTTGCTACGGGTGATAAAAACGTTTTTGCGTTCCTGAACTTATTCCACTCGACGCTATCGCGTCTCGTCACGCAAAAGAGACGTTTTCACCACTTGTATAAAAATCTACTATTTTCACGTCATAAAAAAAAAATGGTTAATATTTATTTTTTTCTATGACGTGAAAATAGTAGATTTTTATACAAGTGGCGAAAACGTCTCTTTTTCAAGTGGTGAAAACGTCTTCCAAAGCAATCTTAATAGAATGCAATTTAAATCATTCAAATCGTATGAGCCGTTTTTGAGAAATCGGTAAACAAACATACATCAACATTTATCAAAAAACACAGTTTTTTTCGTTTTTCTAGAAAACGGGTATTTTTACATCATAGAAAAAAACATGGAACAATCACGGCATCTATTTAAATAGAATACAATTTAAATCATTAAAATCGAATGAGCCGTTTTTGAGAAATCGGTGAACAAACATCAATAGACATAAAAAAAAACCCAAGTGAAACACAGAACCTCCTTCTTTTTTGAAGTCGGTTAAAAACTGCAACTAAGAGAACTAAATCAATTTGTTAAATTGAATTAATTTTTAATTACTTGTGTCGTTTCGCACACAACCAGAGAATTTTTGATTTAATTTTTTTCGTGGGAATTTCAAAAATATATACGCTATTCCGGCTAGAATATTGTTCAGAACAGCGCTTGATTTGGCACAGGGCGGCAAATTTTAGAATATATTACAAACTTTTGTAATTTTAAAATATATATTGACCACTAGTCGACAACCAACATGGCGATAATCCTCTATTGGAATATTCGAATTTTACAGCAAAATATTTATAAGCTTTCCAACGTTTATAAAGCTCATTCAACAAGAGGTCTACGATGGCGAGGTACTGAATTAAAAATTGAAATCAAATTTAAAATTTACAAACTTCAAATAATTTTGAATATTAATTTTATTTCATTCTTGAAATTACTCCCATCATCTTTCTTAAGCGATGAAATTTTTGACGCGCCAACGACTTCGTCAAAACATAGCCGATTTGACTATCAGTTTAAATATACTTGACATCAAAAACTCACAGATAAAATGATACTTCACGTGCCTAGTTTTACAGCAGTTTGATTGTCCATGAAAATCCGAACCCATATTCAAACCTGGCAACAATTCCAGCTACAAACGATGTAGCCAGACTAACTGTTTTATGGCTTGTGATGCAGCAACATACTCAGACTCTATAGTTGACAATTACACTGAGTTTTGTTTTTCAGAGAACCAACTTAAAGCACCAGATCCCAACATGAATAAATAACCTGTAGTAGATCTTCTAGAGTCTATATGACCACAATTAGATTCTACTCTAATAATATTAATAAAAAAAACAATTAAAATGTTTTTATTAATTATAAAATTTTTATTTTATTTAATTTTAAAAAGAGATGTTATCACTTCAAAAACCACAATAAATCTAAAATCTTATTTCTAAAATTTATATTTCAATAATTATTTGAGTGATGCAAAAATCTGCATCACGATAAAAAATAGTTTTGTTTGTTTAATTCTCAAAACAATTTATTTTTAATAACTTAAATAATAATATTAGAAATACATATGTGCACTTCGATAAGATGAATTTTGTTTTATTTTATATTTTGAACTTAATAAATTTATAAGAATTTAATGTTTACAGTTTGTAAAAAATATTATCTTTTGTTATTTAATAATTTTCTGGAATTCAAATATTTAAATGTTTTGAAAATTAAATGTGTCTGAGAATCTTGTTGTTTAATTATTGGGAAATTAATTAATAAAATTACTGATAAAGAAACATGCATTATGGTATAACTAATATAACTAACATAACTAACTAGGGTTATGTAATATGACATTGACAGATGCATATGACAGAAATACAAATGACATAATTATTGTTGTTATGTTTCAGTTTGCGGATGTCACTCCAGCGTAATCAGTATCACTAAAACAAGGAAAATTATTAGTTTTAAAATTTGTGTAAAACATACCATAGTCAAGTGTTCTTTTAATGTATTTTAAAATTTGCTTGACAGCCTTCAAATGAATATCAGCCGGTTGTCCATGAAACGACTTGCATTATTGACTGCATAACAAATGTCTGGACGAGTTGCAACAGCCATATACATCAAACTGCCAATAGCCTTTCTGTATGTTGTTTTTTTTGTGTATCATCATTTGGATCTGATGGAGTTGTGACTGGATTACAATCCACCATAGTGAATCTCTGCAAAATCTTACGACTGTATGCTGATTGTTGAACATAAATTGAGCCATCGACTTAACGATCAATTTGCAAGCCCAAAAAACAATCTGCCCCTAAAACTTTCACCTTAAATTCAGTCTCCATATATATATTAAGTTTTTCATCACCAGCTTTTCGTTATCATGATTAATAAAAACACACGAATCTGCTTCAGAAACATAAAAATTAAAAATATGGAGGGGCTGTAATCTCACAGCTCTGAGATATCAAGACTTCGGTCTGGAGTAAGGGTTTGTATATAATTTTCGGCAAAATACTTTTATGAGGGATGGATTTAGTTTTGGGCAGCGATGTATTTCAAACATAACTCTTTGTTAAAGTACAAGTATTTTTTATCTGTGTTTAAAAATTTATTACAAAACTAACACGAAACATCAATACGTTGCCGGAAAATTATAATCAAAATTCGAAAAATATTGTTAAATTAAATGAAATCAAACTTTTTCAAAATTCCAAAATTTAGAATAAAATCAAATATTTAATTTTTTCTAAATTCCAATAATATTTCAAAAATTCTTAAATATTCAAACTTTTTCTAAAATTCTAAAAATATTGCAAAAATTATTACAAAATCAAAAATTGAAAATTTTTTCAAAATTCCAAAAATTATAATAAAATCAAAAATTTTAAAATTTTTCAAAATTCTAAAAATATTCCAAAAATTCTTACAAAATCAAAACTTAAAACTTTTCCCGAAATTCTAAAAATATTGCAAAAATTATTACAAAATCAAAAATACAAACTTTTTCAAAATTCCAAAAATATTTCAAAAACTATAACAAATTCAAAAATTTCCATGTCCAATTTCATTCTAAATTACATTTACGTCATAAAAACAGCTACATTTCTTTTCCAAAAAATTGGCTAAAAAAATAAATGAAATCATTTTTTGACACACTTGACATTAATTTTTGACAAACTTATAATGCCATAATTCTCAATAATGATAATAAAATATCATGTCATACAAACTATTAATTTTATTTTTTTCTAAAAAAAATTGGGTAAAGAATGAATACAAACCTTTCTCTTGACACACTTGACAACATTTTTTGACAAATTTCTAATGCAATAATCTAGTTTTTGATCTCACATATACCGATCCCAACCATCAAGATTTCTCCAAATTTAATGTTCCTACTCGTAATCACTTAAAATAAACGTTTTTTAAGCCAAAAATATGAAAATTTGCTATTTGTGACACACATAATGATTTTTTTGACACACTTCCGGTACAGTTATCGAACACAGCGTCCTTTCGGACCTGTCCCTTGAGTATACATATTTTTAGAAAAAAAAGTTTTTTGAAATCCCTCCAGCCGTTTTCCCTGCAGCGTAGGTAATGACGGACGGCCGGCCGACAGACAGAGATTCATTTTTTTTTTGCCTTTTTAGAATCAGTAGGTCCTGAAAAACGTCGAGAATTGCCAAAAAAGTGGGGTTAAGAATTTTACTTTTGGCTCATGAATGTAATACTTAGGTCTTTCAGACCGAAGTAATATTTAATGAAATTTGAAAATTTTATGTTCCAACATCGTAATGCTCGCATCAAGCCATCCAAATTTTTCAAAAGCTTACAAACTCTCATGCTTTTATTATCAGATCCTTTTGGTTGAGATATATATGCACATCCTTCTCTAGTTCAGCATATAAAAACGCCGTTTTTATATCAAACTGCCGTAAAATCAACTTTTCAGCTGCTGCAATTGCCAAAATTGCTCTTATAGACGTAAATTTTACAACAGAACTGAATGTTTCAGTTAAAGAAAGTGTTCAAGTGAAATCACGAGTTATACTTGTTACGTATCTTATTTAGTTTTAGAGTTATTTTGAAGAGAAGGTACGTTTTTAAGAAATTTGAAGTATACATTTTTCATTATCATCATACTTCTTTCAAAAACTACGCGTTCTAATGCCGCTAAACTTCTGCATCTCATGACTAATACTAAAATGCAGCTATCTGTAAAAGGATAACGAATATTATGGATTTTGTTGGGAATAGTTGAAATTTTAACGCTGATTTTTTTTTTAAATTCGAGTTGCTCACCGTTTTTGTATCGTAACTCGCTAAGTTTTAAAGGACACGAAGTAAACAAGTACTTATTTTAAAGGTATTGCTAAGCATTATAAAAATTATTTAGAAGTTTTCTCTGAAAAATTCAACGCTTTCCATTTTTTAACGTTGAATATTTCGAACCTTCGTTGAATCCTTCGCTTTTGGCTTAAAAAACTCATACCAAAACCAATCTCTTTTTCGTTTTAAACTTGATTTTTGTTCATTTCAACTTTTTTGATAGAACGCTAAGTTTTTGAGTTATGTGAAAAACCGTAAAAAAACATGCTTATTTGATCGAAAAATGCAAGTTTTCAATTGCGAATAACTCGAAAAAGATCGATCTATGAAAAAAGCGGTTTAGAATATTTTCACTTAAAATGTGTTATCTATTTTCGGGGTTATTTTGAGTGAAAAAAATTCCACCCACGAGAAGGGGTGGCATCCACCCCCAGGGAAAAAGCGCAAATCATCGCTTCACACACAGCCATACTTATAGATGCATTAATTTTTTTTTATTAAGGAGAAAGAAGCAGATCCTGTTTGGTCCAGGCGCCCGGTTGTGGCATGTACTTTTAACGTCCTGCCCGGATGTGGGTAAACTAAAACAAGTTTTAGTAGGGCATTTCACAGTCGGCACCTACCAGATAACAAACTAGGTTTTTCTCTTCTTGAATACCTTATCTATCCTGTTTAACTAAGTCTGTCCTATGATCCAGCGTGGTAGGGAAGGCAGCATAGATTTAAATCGTGGCATTATGCATTAAAGTCAGGCGAAACTTTCCTTAGCATTTTTGGTATTAAGTTTTTCCGTTTTGTTTTTTATTTCTATAGTTACAAAAACAGAGCATTTTGGTTTAGTTATTTTGGAGAAAAACGAGTCTGCGCTGGTCAAGCTGAAGAGCAGTTAAAAAATGTCAATTGAAATCAAACGGCCCAAGCCCTGTCGTAAAAATATAAACGTTTTTGTTCATTAAACTACTAATTTAAAGAGTATTGGATTAGTGACGAGATTTCTTAAAAAATTAATCCTATCGGTGCTAATTTACTATCTTTAAAAAATTGAATTACTGCCAACGTTTTTAAAAAATTAAATTTAGGTCCAATGTCAGTTTAGAAATGCCTGCTTTATGTCAGTTTATAAAAATTTGCAGTATTGCAGAGAATTTTCTCGGCGTTATGTTATCGGTACTATGACAGTCGGCGCTATTTCATGGAGGATTTTAAAAGAAAAAAATCTTTACGAAAAAACTCCTTTTAAAAAACTTTTTTGAAATATTCATTTACAGAAAAGTTTAAAAAAAACTTTTTTGGTAATTGTCCGCCTGTAATATTGAAAAAAATATATTGCGCAATATTTCACGCCTGTTTGCTCATCTGATATGTCAAAATATTATTTTTTATTAAGTGTATTTGATTGTAATGAAACCAACTGATTCTCTACAATTTTTACATTCTTGAAGTAAACAAGTGTTTACTTATTCTTGCTTCACATAAAAACGTAAATAGTTATTCTTTGCACGTAAAAACAAAACTGTAAACTCAAACTTGGTAGTTGTTTTATTCATAATAAAACAACTTAAAGAAAGAACATATATTTCTTTTATTATTTTCTAAAAAAAAACGTCAACGAACTACATCAATTTATTTGAAATGTATAGTAAATATAATACAAAAGTTTGCGATAATTCCACCTGATACTGTAAATTAAGATACTTCAAACACGATTTACAATCAAGACATCTCAATCTAAAAAGAAAATCTTCACGACAAATTTTTTTTTTAAATCAACTTAAGATATGATTGAAATGCAAAAAATAAAATAAATGTAAAAAATATAAAGATTGGAAAATTTAGAAGGGGGCTGCTGAAAATTCTCGTTAAATTTGGAAAAAAAAAACAATGTTTTATTTAAATTTTGTTAATAGGAATGTAAAGAAAGTACGACAAAAATTGATTATAAGAAAATGTATTTTTCCGTTTCAACGATATTTTCGATGACAATGATGATGGAAAATTAGAATAAATAATGTATAATGTATAAGTTTTTTGCTTCTTTTGTTTCTATGATGAATATTTCTTACTTATTTAATGTGGTTTGAAGAACATCTTTAAATTAACCATAAACAGTTATTGTTGTTGTTTTTATTCATGATAAAATGTTTTTATGTCAACCGTAATAAAACCACAAAATTATTGTAAACGAAATTTCGTTAATTGAATTGAGTTAAATACGAGCTATCGATTTTTCTTTATGATTTATAAATAATTAATGATGCGTATAATATTTATTCATACAAAATAGTTTTTGATTATTAATTGTAGGACTATTTAAAAGCAGATATAAACTTATATAACCATAAGTTAGTTACATAAAATTAATTACTTTATTTTAATATTCTTAAATCAAGTTTAATCTTTTATCAATAAAGCTTATCTAAGCTAAAGAAAATCTTACATAAACTTTGCTCTTCTTTACCAAAATCGAATTCCTAATTTATGTCTTCATATTTCTTTTTAATTTTCTTCTAAATGTAAAAACTTTTATTTCAATTTATTAACTCATAGATTCTTTTTCAATAAATAACAATTTCAAAGTGTACAGTGGTCGTATTTTCAGTAGCTAGGAAGGTAAACATTAGTTTGAGGTTATGCTGTAGGATATGAAATTGTAAAGGATTTGCTTAAATAGAAGCTTGGATAAATTTATCGTAAGTTCTGGCAGATTTGGTGGGAAAGAGAAATAAGGTGATGCAATAAGGTTGTTATGGTTAGTTATGATAAAGGATATACAAATATTTTTATCATAAACTTGTTCTCAACATGTTTTATGGTTTGTTTCAATTGATCCAGTTTTTGCATTTTAAGTTGAGGTGGGAGGTGTTTAAGAGCTTTTCTATCAAATCAACATATTGCAATCTGCATCACCTTGAAAGTTCGGAAAAAAGTTCCTGTTGGATCTTTATAACCATATAGAATAAATGAAAACAAGAGACGGGCAACTAACAAAAACGTATACACATATAAATATATATATTAGACCGCCCAATTCGTTGTATGGAAAAAGTAACTTTTGTCTCTAATTTTAAAAGCACAAGCGTATGTACGCTTTTTGGGTTCCAATAAATACAAACAATCAAAAATTGGGGCGACCAACCTAGTAAACAACTTGCACTCGCTCATTAGCGACCAAAAAAGTCAGATCTTTATGCGTCAACGGTCAACCTTTAAATCACAGTAAATCCCGAAGAAAAAGTACGATTTTCAACTTCAATGCCTAGTTTCACATCTAAATTTCATTAAATCTAATGTTTTTACGAGTTTTGCCGGTTTAAATTGAAAACATCCAGACACGATCAAAAATATAGTGTCCCCTCGAAATATAGACACTCTCTAAAATATAATGCATTTGTGAACCTAATCTGTACATCAAATTTCTATTTTTTACCTAATGCAGACGCTATATTTTAGTTTAAGCCATAGCCATAGCTTAAGCCATGGTTTTATAGGCAAAAAAATGTTATTCAATTCGATTTACTTCGGATTGCATATCTACGTGGGGTTGTTCCATCCGTAGATCAAAATGAACAAAAATATTAAAAATCAATTACGATATACAAGATTTCTTTCAAACGCTCATGGTCGGTTAGTAAAAATGTTGATTTTGTTATTTATTAAATTACAACTACTTTGGTGACCAAAGCCAAATTGTCACATATGACAACGGTTGTCATAAAAAACTTTTTCCGTACGGTTATTTCAATAATAAATATATTTTGCATAACAAATATAAATTTTTTATTTAAAAGATTAAGTATTATTTGCATGCAACTTTTTCAAATGATTTGAAAAATTAATGAATAGATATGTCATCTAACTTAACCCCGCCATTTTTAAGAAAATTAAAAACAAAGATTGTGCTGTATTGTGCTACAGTTGTGCTGGATGTGCTACTCAGAAAGAATGCCATATCACCAATGGAAAAAAGTTGGCACGCTGAAATAATTTTTCGAGCAGAATTTAGCCCCGCCATTTTCAAAAATCAGAAAAACAAAGGTTGTTCTGTATTGTCCTCGAGTTGTGCTGGTTGTGCTATTTAGAAAAAATTTCATATCCCTAGTGGAAAAATTTTATAACACTAAAATCATTTTTTCGAGTAAAAGTTAGCCCCGCAATTTTGGAAAAAAAAGAAAAACAAAGGATCTGCTGTACGGTGTTAGAGTTGTGCTAGTTGTGCTATTCAAGAACAAATTTGTACCACCAACAGAATAATTTAAACACGCTAAAACGATTTTTCGAGTAGAAGTTAGCCTCGCCATTTTGAAAAAAATTAAAAGCAAAGGTTGTGCTGTATTGTGCTAGGGTTGTGCTGGTTGTGCTACTCAGAAATAGTTCATATTATCAATGAAAAAAAGTTGGCACGCTAAAATGACTTTTCGAGCAGAAGTTATCCCCGCCATTTTGAAAAAAATGAAAACCAAAGGTTGTGCTGTATTGTACTCGAGTTGTGCTGGTTGTGCTACTTAGACAAAAATTTCGTAGCCCTAACAGAATTTTTTTACAAAATTAGCATCATTTTTTTCGAATAGAAGTTAGCCCCGCCATTTTGGAAGAAATCAAAAACATAAGAAGTGCTGTATTGTGTTATAGTTGTGCTGGTTGTGCTACTGAAAAAATATCGTATCACCAACAGAATAATTAAAACCACGCTAAAACCATTTTTCGAATGAAAGTTAGCCCCGCCATTTTGTAAAAATCAAAGAAGAAAGGTTGTGCTGTATTGTGCTACAGTTGTGCTGGATGTGCCACTCAAAAAGAATCCCATATCAACAATG
The DNA here is from genome assembly GCA_963693315.1 of Diogma glabrata. NCBI lineage: Eukaryota > Metazoa > Arthropoda > Insecta > Diptera > Cylindrotomidae > Diogma > Diogma glabrata. Next base: position 301,910,930 of record OY856186.1, read on the forward strand.
AATAAAAGTTGGCACGCTAAAACGATTTTTCGAGTAGAAGGAAATTTTCGAGCAGAAAGCATTCGAGCAGAAGATTGAGCAGAAGATTAAGCAGAAGTTAGCCCCGCCATTGTGAAAAAAATGAAAAACAAAGGTTGTGCTGTATTGTACTCTAGTTGTGCTGGTTGTGCTACTCAGAAAGAATTGCATATAAGCAATGAATAAAAGTTAGCAGACTAAACCGATTTTTGGAGCAGAAGTTAGCCCCGCCACTTATAAAAAAATAAAAAACAAAGGTTGTACTGTGTTGTGCCTGAGTTGTGCTGGTTGTGCTACTCAGAGAAAAATTTCGTATTCGTAAAAGAAAAATTTTATAACGCTAACATCATTTCTTCAAATAGAAGTTAGCCCCGTCATTTTGGAAAAAAACTAAATTGAGTGCTGTATTGTGTTAAAGTTGCGCAAGCTGTGCTAACTCCAAAACAAATTCGTACCCACCAACGAAAAAATTTAAACACGCTAAAACGATCTTTCGAGTAGAAGTTAGCCCCGCCATTTAACAAAACATAAAAAAAGGATGTTGTGCTGTATTATACCATAATTGTGCTGGATGTGCTACTCAAAAAAAATTCCATACTACCAATGCAAAAATTTGGTACGCACGAACAATTTTTTGATTAGAAGTTAGCCCCGTCGTTTTTGAAAAAATGAAAAACAAAAATTTTGTATATGTAGTGGTATGAAATTTTGTTTGAGCTGGCTGCTTAGAGATAGATTCTATATACCCAATGAAAAATATTTTTACGCTAGCATCATTTATTCTTGTAGGAATCAGTGTAATCATTAATTTATAAGTACTAATAATGTAAGTGACACCTGGTGTCCGATAGCATAAATGAATCTTGCCTGTTTTGTATATGAGCAATTTCACGCAAGTTCAGCAAATTTTTGGGAAATTTTGACTTGACCCATTTTAATTTTGGTTATTTTTTGTTTATAGATAGTCTTTCATAAATAAAAAATACAAGTTCTCTTAGAATTTTTTTTTTCGACCAGGGGTCTTCACAGGGTGCCCCTCAATTTTTTGTTATTTTGTGATGTGAGTGCATTTTGACGAGCGATTGTAGAAAAACTACTGAATCGATTTTCATAAATGATATGTCGTTGAATAGGTATTAGAACAAAGTTTTTAAAAATGTACACTGTTAATTTTTTGAAATAATTTTTAACGGTGTAACATAAGAAAAAAACGGTGTAATTGAAAAAAGATGGCATAGCCTCTTTTTTTTTTTTTTTTTTAAACTAAATTGAAGCTTATTTTATATCTAACCACTTGTGAAAGTTGAGGACACGCGTTATTTTTTGTTTTAAAGATAAAATTCGTTGTGCATATGACTGTCGGGAATGAGTTTTTTTTGTTCTGAAGGAAAATTATAAAAATCGCGTTATAAACTAAGAGATTTTTTTTTATGTTAAATATCAAATATTTTATTATTAGATGAACTTTTTAAAATATTATAAAAATTATATATGTTATGTTAAAAATTATATATAAATAAATACAATTGTTAAAAATGATTTACTTATTTTACAAACAGAAGTTTCTTTTGAATAGGAAAGCACTTCTGCAATTATTTTCTTTGTATTAGATGGCATAAAAAATGAAATGTTTATTTATCACTTTTAGTAATCACTTGTCACTCTTATAAAAAATAATTTGACAGTCTTGACTGCAAACAAAAAAGCCGTATAAACAACTAAATCTATTTAGGAACTTTTGACTGGAGAAGTATTATGTTCGTATTATGTTATTATGGAATCATAAAGTAAAAGATTGTTTTTCAACATTAAATTACAAATATTTTATTATTGAATAAACTTTTTAAAATATCATACAAATTATATATGTGAAAATAAATATAGTTATTAAAAATTATTTACTTATTTTACATTCAAAAGTTTCTTTTGAGTTGGAAAACATTTTTGCATTTATTGTCTTAGTATCTACTGGTACAAAAGAATGAAATTTTTGAGTTCCACTTATAGTAATCGCATTTTTATATCGATTTTGTAATTTTTCTTTTGTTAATTGATATTCATTTTTATCGGCGTATCCAAAGTTCATGGTAGATTCCCATTTTAAAGCCCATTCGAAAAGTTTTTTTGGTGTATCAATAATATTATCTTCGCTCGCCATACTATAACGGTGTGCAGCACGCTTCAGTGTACCACCAATTCCATCACAAGGTCCCTTTCCATGGCTGGTAGCATGAAAATGCCATTCAGCGTCAACCTTAAAGTCTTCTTTATGGTGGCATAAGTTAATTAGTTAATTTAAGGTTGACGCTGAATGGCATTTTCATGCTACCAGCCATGGAAAGGGACCTTGTGATGGAATTGGTGGTACACTGAAGCGTGCTGCACACCGTTATAGTATGGCGAGCGAAGATAATATTATTGATACACCAAAAAAACTAATAACTACTAACTACAACTACTAAACTCGCTATCGGAAAAATTCAACTTAAGTAAAAAATAATTAAGTGATGAAGAAGTTTCAACTTTGAAATTGTCATCGCCTCAACGGCGTAATCGATAGCGTGTCTGCCCAAGGATTCGAATCGGGCACTGACGAGGGTAGGTTCGAATCCGATCCGAAACACGTAAAATGTGAATTGTAGTTTTTTTCTGAGAAACTTCAAACCATACCTTTGAATTGAAAATATTCCAATTACTTCTTTACTTACTTGAGTTTAATTGATCTCAAAAATCCAAAATAAATTTAAATTTCCTTTAATGTAGTCTAATGTTAATACATATAGAACTACAAATTGACCAAGTGTCAGCCATTGATTTCACATTGATTGGAAACAATCAATAATGACTATACAATCGTGACTTAGGATGTTAATTAGAATAGAAATGTTCCCCATTCTATGAATTCACACAAAGTATTGTCTAGAAATTTAATGCAAAAAAATCCCATATAATGTAAAAGCATTTCCATAATATGGAGTCTAATGACAGCGGAAAAATTCAACTTAAGTAAAAAATAATTAAGTGATGAAGAAGTTTCAACTTTGAAATTGTCATCGCCTCAACGGCGTAATCGATAGCGTGTCTGCCCAAGGATTCGAATCGGGCACTGACGAGGGTAGGTTCGAATCCGATCCGAAACACGTAAAATGTGAATTGTAGTTTTTTTCTGAGAAACTTCAAACCATACCTTTGAATTGAAAATATTCCAATTACTTCTTTACTTACTTGAGTTTAATTGATCTCAAAAATCCAAAATAACTAAATCATTTTTAACAATTGTATTTATTTTATTTATTGTACTACATATATAATTTTTATAATATTTTAAAAAGTTCATCTAATAATAAAATATTTGATATTTAACATAAAAAAAATATCTCTTAGTTTATAACGCCATTTTTATAATTTTCCTTCAGAACAAAAAAAACTGATTCCCGACAGTCATATGCACAACGAATTTTATCTTTAAAACAAAAAATAACGCGTGTCCTCAACTTTCACAAGTGGTTAGATATAAAATAAGCTTTAATTTAGTTTAAAAAAAAAAAAAAAAAAGAGGCTATGCCATCTTTTTTTCAATTATACCGTTTTTTTCTTATGTTACACCGTTAAAAATTATTTCAAAAAATTAACAGTGTACATTTTTAAAAACTTTGTTCTAATACCTATTCAACGACATATTATTTATGAAAATCGATTCAGTAGTTTTTCTACAATCGCTCGTCAAAATGCACTCACATCACAAAATAACAAAAAATTGAGGGGCACCCTGTGAAGACCCCTGGTCGAAAAAAAAAATTCTAAGAGAACTTGTATTTTTTATTTATGAAAGACTATCTATAAACAAAAAATAATCAAAATTAAAAGGGGTCAACTCAAAACGTTGTTGAATCTTCGTGAAATTGCTCATATATAAAATAAGGGAATCCCAAAAATATATGATATTAAAAAAAATTGTTAATTTTACCGTCGGTGGGTACGAATTTGTTTTGAAGTAGCACAACTCGCACAACTTTAACACAATACAGCACTCAATTCAGTTTTTTTTTTTCCAAAATGGCGGGGTTAACTTCTATTTGAAGATATGATGTTAGCGTTATAAAATTTTTCTGTTAGGAATACGAAATTTTTGTCTGAGTAGCACAACCAGCACAACTCAAGCACAATACAGTACAACCTTTGTTTTTCATTTTTTTCAAAATGGCGGGGCTAACTTCTGCTTAATTTTCTGCTCAATCTTTTGCTCGAATGCTTTCTGCTCGAAAATATCCTTTTGCTCGAAAAATCGTTTTAGCGTGCCAACTTTTATTCATTGTTGATATGGGATTCTTTTTGAGTGGCACATCCAGCACAACTGTAGCACAATACAGCACAACCTTTCTTCTTTGATTTTTACAAAATGGCGGGGCTAACTTTCATTCGAAAAATGGTTTTAGCGTGGTTTAAATTATTCTGTTGGTGATACGATATTTTTTCAGTAGCACAACCAGCACAACTATAACACAATACAGCACTTCTTATGTTTTTGATTTCTTCCAAACTGGCGGGGCTAACTTCTATTCGAAAAAAATGATGCTAATTTTGTAAAAAAATTCTGTTAGGGCTACGAAATTTTTGTCTAAGTAGCACAACCAGCACAACTCGAGTACAATACAGCACAACCTTTGGTTTTCATTTTTTTCAAAATGGCGGGGCTAACTTCTGCTCGAAAAGTCATTTTAGCGTGCCTACTTTTTTTCATTGATAATATGGAACTATTTCTGAGTAGCACAACCAGCACAACCCAAGCACAATACAGCACAACCTTTGCTTTTAATTTTTTTCAAAATGGCGGGGCTAACTTCAACTCGAAAAATCGTTTTAGCGTGTATAAATTATTCTGCTGGTGGTACAAATTTGTTCTTGAATAGCACAACTAGCACAACTCTAACACCGTACAGCAGACCCTTTGTTTTTCTTTTTTTCCAAATGGCGGGGCTTTTACTTTTACTCGAAAAAATGATTTTAGTGTTATAAAATTTTTCCACTAGGGATATGAAATTTTTTCTAAATAGCACAACCAGCACAACTCGAGGACAATACAGAACAACCTTTGTTTTTCTGATTTTTGAAAATGGCGGGGCTAACTTCTGCTCGAAAAATTGTTTCAGCGTGCCAACTTTTTTCCATTGGTGATGTGGCATTCTTTCTGAGTAGCACATCCAGCACAACTTTAGCACAATACAGCACAATCTTTGTTTTTAATTTTCTTAAAAATGGCGGGGCTAAGTTAGGTGACATTGAATAGATGCTTTATTATGTAACAACAAACAATGACCAAAAATAATACCGTGATAACAGTTTATAAAAACGGTGTTAAAAAAAAAGAACAAAACACAAATTCAAACAAATTCATTCATAAACTTCAATGGGCGTCGTCCGCTATGGTTTAAAAAATTATTTTAATATGATAATTACTCGTTTGTTTTTTTTTTAATTTATTTATTTGTTCATTACTAATCTATTTTTAGTATGATCGTAGAAAAATTATAGTGTAAAGACAGACAGTTGAAACACACTCAGAACGATTATATTTACTCCTATAAATTTAAACCACTTGCTGCGCTCGTGTTTTAAACATTTATCCTAGGAGCCTATTAATTTCATTATATGCTCATAATATAATTTATTTTTTGGTAATAAATAAAACGTTTTATAATACATTTCTATCTTATTGTTATCCTTTTTTAGTATTTTGTAAATTGATTGATTGATTGATTAATTGAAAGTTGAAATTTTACGTTGATTTTTAAGAATTTAATTATAGATTTGTACTATCTTTGGTTTTGTATTATTTCAAAAGATTGATATTTATGGTATTGAGGTTTATGGTATATTGTCTGTTTTTGCTTTTTTATTTCCTTTACTATTAAATCATTAAATTTATCTAGGATTTCCTCTATTTTTGAGTTAGATAAATTGAAGGTTGATAATTTATTATCGATGTAACCTGACGTAAAAGTAACTATTGTATTTTTATTTAACCTCATTTCAAATAATTTCTAATTAGCTTTTGTAGTTTAAATTTAGGTTAATGATATTGATATTGTTGTCATTATCACTAATATTTGTATATTCATTTGTGTTTATTAATCGATTGACATAGAACCGGTTATCATTGGAAATATCATCAGTAAAACGGTATGTCATAACGAGTCTTTTATTATTATTATGAAAATGGTTGATATATTATGATTCACCATCTTGTGTAAAAAATATCCTCTACATTGAAATTCTCTTATTCAGAAAAAAATCGGTCGGTTGAAAATAGCTTAGCAAAACAGTGCTTTAATGTTGAGTTGAAGGAAAGAAAAACAATTTTAAAATGTCTATTATTATTGTTATTATTGTTATATATTGTTATATATTATTGTTATATAGTGTTATAATAGTGAATTCACAATCAATTAATTTATTATAAAATGATTAACGCAACACAAATGATTAAAAGCACTAATTTTCTTTTTATTAAGAATTTAATTTACAATTTTTGTATTTAAATTAATTTAACTATCTAGTCACAAATTTAGTTGTGTAACCTTTCGTTACCACGAGGATTCTGCCTTTTTATCTTTTTCGTTTATTAATTTATAATAATTTAAAGCGGTGAAGTGTGAACTCTCTTATTTTCTTTTATTCTCTTTCTTTTTATTTTTATTGAGAGAGTTCACAACACCTCACCCCTAAGATTGATAAATCTGAAGGATTTATTAGACAAAAAAAAGTTTTTTTTTTTAAACTAGTAGCAAATTTTAAGTTTTTCTAATTAATTTTTGCTACAATTAGCAATTTACATATTTTTATTTTAAATGTGTTATTAAAACTAGAAGCAAAAAAATTTTAAATTTTTCTAATTAATTTTTGTTATGATTATCAATTTACATATTTTTATTTTAATCATGTTATTGGAAATTAACATAAGTAGTATAAATATCTAATATACATAAAATTTAGTTTATAGAAATTATGTTTTTTTTTATATATATTTATCGTTAATTTAATTTTTTCTTTTACGCTTCTAAGCTTCATGGAGTGATTTTTGTGTTTTTTTTTTATGTGTGATAATGAACTAATCTATTATTATGAACTACTACATTTTTTCGTTTTACTCTAATTGTGGAATTTTCTGGGGAATTTATTTCTACGACTTCATATGGACCTTCCCAGTGGTGGTCAAATTTACTATGAAGGTTTGTTTCCTTTCTTAGTAATACTAATTCATTTACTTTAAATTTTATGACATTACATGATTTGTCATAATATTCCTTACTTTTTTCTTTAGCTTTAAGAGTATTATCCCTAGCCGCCCGCCACGCGTTTTGAATTTTGTTTTTCATTTCAAGTGAAAAATCATCGTAATTATAATAGGGTTCTGGTTCTGTCAGAAGAGTTGAAGGTATATTAGGAATATTTCCGAAAACTAATTCATACGGCATAAATTTTGTTGTAGTATGGGGCGTCGAATTTTGCATGAAGCAAGCATAAGGTAGCCATTCATCCCAATTATGAGGATCTTTTTCACAAAAGTTCCGAAAGAATTCTCCAAGAGATCGATGATACCTCTCTACCGCGTTGGATTGTGGATGATACGCTGACGAGTTTAACTTACGAATTCGAAGTAGTTTACACACTTCTGAAAACATTAAACTCATAAAATTTGTACCCTGATCAGTTTGGATTGATTTGGGAACACCAAAAATACATACAAAATACTTAACGAACGACTTAGCCACTGTATATGTTTCTTGATTTATTAGTGGAATAGCAACGATAAATTTTGACAAATCATCCTCAATAGTTAAAATATATTTAAATCCGTTATGTGAAACAGGCAATGGACCAACAATATCCATAATTATTTTTTCAAAAGTTGTGTTAGATGTTGAAGTTATTTTCATCGGGCATTTAGTTAATTTTCTTATTTTATTCTTCTGGCATAGTTCGCATTTGTTTATATACTTTCTAATACGACTTATCATTTGCGGAAATTTACAGTAATGTTTTAAACGACGGTACGTTCTTGTTATACCTTGATGTCCGCCCAAGGGATGATCATGAAATTCTTCTATGGCTTTACTAATATCCGTTTCATCACTTAAAATAATAATATTGTTTGATGATTGTTGTTTCAAAAAAACATCTTTATCTTTAACATTATTTTGCCTTTCATCGCTTAGTTTACGACGTGAAATGTTCCTTTGAGAATGCATTGTGATACTTGATAATTTGTTTTTATTTTTATCTAAAGATACAGTATTTTGACTGCAACCAGGAATGGCTGGATCTACTGTGGTTCGAGCACGAGAACGTGTAAGAACGTTAATCTCGTTCGGCAACGATGACACAGCATCAGATTCTGGTGGAAGCAGTATCCTGCTTAGACTATCCGCGTTGACATTTGACTTCCCTGACTTATAAACAACAGTATAGTTGTACTCAAGTAACTCCAATCTCCAACGAATCAATCGTGAGGACTGATTGGATGTTTTATTGAGCCATATCAGCGGCTTATGGTCAGTTTTTATGAGAAATTTGGGGCCATAAACATATGGTCGAAACCGTTTAACTGCCCATACAATAGCGAGCAACTCTTTTTCTATTGTGGGGTAATTTCTCTCAGCAGCATTCAAGACTCTGCTTGCATATGCAATAGGCAAGTCCTGACCATCATACTCTTGAGATAATATTGCACCAATAGCAAAATCACTTGCATCAGTTGTTATACAGAATATTTTTTCATAATCCGGATATTTTAAAATGGGTGGTTTCATTAAATGGGTTTTTAATTTATCAAATGCTTCCTCACAAAAGGCATCCCATTTAAAAGAAGCTTTTTTTCTTAGAAGAGCATTTAATGGTTCAGAAATTTTAGCAAAGTCTTTAATAAATCTTCGATAAAAACCACATAGACCCAAGAATGATTTTATCTCTTTTGCATTTTTAGGTGTAGGATAATTTTGAATGGCGAATAATTTTGAAGAATCTGGTTTAATACCATTATCAGTGATGATATGACCAAGAAAATTTATTTCTTTTCTCAAGAAGAAGCATTTTTTTGGTTGAAGTTTTAAATTAAACCTTTTTAAGGCGCAAAAAACCTCGTTCAGTTTTTTGTTGTGGTCTTCGAGATCATATCCATAAATCACCACATCATCCAAATACACAAAACACTTCACACCATTAAGACCCGTTAGTACATTGTTCATTGCACGCTGAAACGTAGCTGGTCCTCCTTTAACTCCAAATGGCATTCGTTTGAAATGAAAATGACCAATTTCGGTAGAGAATGCTGTTTTAACCTTGTCAGTCGGATTCATAGCTATTTGATGGTACCCGTTTGCCAAGTCCAATGTTGAAAAGTAATTTGAATTGCCAAGTTGGTCTAAAATCTCAACTATGTTTGGTAAGGGATATATATCGTCTTGGGTAATATTATTTAAACGTCTGAAATCCACCACAACCCTCCACTGCTTTTTATCACCAGCCGATTTCTTGGGAACTAACAATAGTGGACTATTCCAAGCACTAATACTATCTTCGATTACATCTTCCTTCAGCATTTCTTCAATTTGTCTATTGATTTCTTTTTTTGTTGAATAAGGTAAACGGTACGGTTTTATGTTTACCGGAGATGAATTAGGATTTAGAGGAATGTTATGTTGTGCAGCCGTTGAGATGCTCAGCTTATCCCCTTCCAAATACAAAATCTCATTGAATTTTTTACATATTGTAAGAAGCGATTTTTTTTCATCGTTATTTAGATGATTAGTTTCAATTAATGTCTCTAGTTTCTCAAGACGCTTATTTAAATAATTTTCATTTTGAACTTGTGTTGCTTTAAAAATTTTATAATGCGAAAGAGGAGAAAGTTTTAAATTCTGTACATTATTAATTGTCATACTATGCTCATTAGTATTTATGATGCTTATTATTGTTTCTCTGTCTTTTACTTTTAAAACCGAATTTGCGATAAATATACCAGATTGAATTTCTTCAGATTGGCAAACATATTCCCCATCAGGTTTATCTACGCGAATAAGTTTAAATGCTTCTACCCTTGCTGGGATTATTGGAGTACTTGCTGTTTCATTAACAATGTTATGTACTTCATCACGAACTAAGGTTTCGAATTTTATTTTTAATGTTTGAATTTCTAGAATTTCTTCACAGTAGTCTATTTTACATTTATTTTCTCTTAAGAAATTTCTTCCTATTATACCTTGAACTGGTATTGGAAACGAATCTTCAACAATTTGAAATGATTGTGAGATTATGTTTGAAGCCGGTAAAATAATTTTAGTATTACACTGAGCTAGCGTACTAACATCAGTTGATGTAATACCGGTAATTAAACATTTCTTGTTTGGATAGCATAATGTATTGTTTCGAATACACCCCTTTTTGATTAAACATATGTCAGCGCCAGTATCTATCAAAAATAGTTCCGTTTTTTGTTTTAGTATATTTAAAGACAATGGTACTATGTTGGATGATGACATTGTTGATATTCTCGAAAAATCGTATATTAACTTGGGGTTGTTCTGTTTTAGTTTTAATTGATTTGTTGGTTTTAAGTTACACGGTTTTATATATTCTGAACTCGAACAGCCGTGTCTTGTATATGCTGATCGAGTGTCTGTTGAAAATTTTCATCGTTCGCAACATGAGACTCTTGGTTGTTTATTGGGTTTGTATCACAAATTTTTTGAACAGGCGTATTGTAACGATCGCAATAATCGCAAAACAATAATAAAACCAAATTCATCTTCGTTTTCAATTCAATAAAAATGCATTTCATTAGTTTCCGTTCATTTTTACATTAATAATAATTTTAAAATTTTCTAAAACTTAACTGCTAGTTAAATTTTGAATATACTATAAAAAGCAAACGAACGTACTAAATTTTTATTTCCAATGCTAATGAACAGACGTCGTTGTTAATCATTTGCTGAATTTCGAATATTACACGATTGATTAGAAGAGGTCAAAAGCAAAATCACATTTTTGCAATTTTTAATTTGGAAAAGATTATTTATCATTCCATTTTTGCTTTTCAAAAGGATTACAACATCCAATAATCTACTTAATTTATATAGATCAATGTCAATTGATAGTATTATTTAACTTTGATGTGATAAATCAATAATATTTTAATTCAAAAGTGATGTATTTAATTGCAATCAAGCAAATAAAAAAAAAAAGTTGTAAACAAAGAAAAAATTCCAATGTCGTTTTGTTTAATTGTTAAAATTGATTTCTAATTTTAATAATTGTTTTGAGAAAGCATTATTTATTGGCTTTAATTACAATGGAAGATTCCACCCCGCTAAGTAGTTTACAGTGATTTGTGTTTTTGTTTGTTCATCAAAAAGCTGATAATTTGGATGACAATTTCAATTATATTTTTTATTTTATTTCATAGAAGGATAATTGTTGTCATTAATTGTTAAATCTGCTTTATAAAAGTGGCAGTACATGAAGATAAAGTACCCAATGATGTTATCGAAAGTATGAATAGCAAGGATAACAGTGATCGAAGCTATTACCACAGTTAGAGACAATCGTTTGTTTGATGGTTTTTTCGGTTGTTGAAACCGCATGGATTCAAAAGCAGATATATGAATGAAAAGTTAAAGGATCGAATGCAATGTTCAATTGGGCATTTCGAACAACGAAGGTGTAATTCAACAGCAGCAACTCATGTTCACAAATTAGTTCATCCAATTTAATTAATTGATCAAACGCTAGTCAAGGGAATTGAAGAATATTGATGACATCAATCAACAGTTATAATTCAAGGTATTTTTTAGATTATAGATACATTAATTTTTATTACTTTATTCTCATTGGAATGTCAGAATAATTTTATAAAACATTAAGAGATTCCCAATTTTCAAGCTTCGTGTGGGGACAGATGCTGTCCCGTAGCATCAATTTTATTTGTAGTAGTAAAGGTCCAGTGGTTATAACGTGGCTCCGTAACAGGTCCAACAACCAAATATTATAAAGTGGCTCCGTATCAGGGCAAGGATTACAACGTAGCGCCGAACAAAAAGGGACCCGTTAGCTTTTTTTTTAGATATATATATAAATAATTTGGTGGGAAAATATTTTCCAGGTTGGGCGTTGGCAAGCCGGTTTTTTTTTGAAAAAACTTTTTTTTGTGGAACATTTTATATTATTATATTTATATATTTATATATTAATTGATCATTTCAATTTAGATTAATTAATATCTATATATAGTTTATTTTCGCGTCGGTTTATTTGGCTAAATTTTGTTAAAAAGCTAGAGGAAAAAAATAAAGGTTTAGTTTCTAAGGTGTTCATGTGTATATTTATCATAAGTACTCTAAATTTATATTTTCAAAAATTTAAAGAATTCCGCGTTTCTCTTTGTAAGTTTTAGGATAAACCAGTTGTGGTTTTTTTTGGTAATAGGGTGGTGGCAACCGGTTTGGGCCGTGGTTGTCAATCAGCTTTTTGTTTATCTTGAAATAAACCAGTTATTGGTTTCGTTTTGGTTTTGATTAGGAAATTATATATTTTGAATTTTGATAAGAATGTATACAATTATGAGGGGTCAGGGGTTGATAAGGAGGTGTCGGCCAGGTGGGTTTGAGCCCTGGATGAATGAGGTGGATGGGAGAGCGAATGAGGAGAGAAAAGAGAGAATGGTTGAGGCGAGGAATGTAGTGGATGGAATGATAAATGTGATTCTGGATGAAGTAAAACATAAAATATTTTTGGAATTGATGGATGATATTTACGAAGAAAAATATGATGAGTTTCTGGGTGATTTGATTTGTGAGATAGTGAATGAGGAGTTGAATGGGGTGAATGAGGAAGCGGATGAGATGGATGAAGTGACTGAGGAAGTGAATGTGGGCTGGCGTGAGAGAAGGAGGATAAATAGAAATAGGAGCTCTCACCTGAAGAGGAAGGAGAGGAGAAGAAGGGAGAAGGAGAGTCGCTTGGTCGTGGAGCTGGGAGCTTCCTCGACCAAGAGTACTCAAACGGAGGAGCTGGTTGAGGGGGTTCCCATCTCACCGACCATGCGACAGGTAGAGGAGTGGATTGGTCCACAGGAGGCCCCTGTTCCTCATTGTATAATTAGTTAAGGCTAATTTTTTTTAATTTTGAAAAAAACCGTTTTGGGACAGCAATTTTTTTGGAGATTGTTTTTTTGTGCTGTCATCTGCTTTTAGTAATACTAATTGTTTTTTTATTTGGAAAAAAGAAAACCGTTTTGGGGAAGCAGTTTTTTTTTGAAATTTTTTTATGCTACCATGTACATATTGTACATATAATTGTTTATATATTGTACATATTTTTGGATGATGCAATTAATTTATATATGAAATTAATTGTATGTTTTTTTTGATTATGGTTAGATTTAGTAAGTGTTTAGCTACCACCATTTTTTTTTTTAGAATTATTTTTTTTCATTGCGATTAATTTTAAAAAGTGGTATAAGTATAGAAATAATTATTTTTTAGCTAACATTTATTTTTGTTTTGGATACAATAAATAAAGCGAAAGATTTGACCTGAACAAATATATTAGAGGTAATAACCTAAAAATTAGTAAGCTTAGTTTTGAATTTAAAATAATAGTAATTTTTTTTTAAATTACCAATTTATTATTTAGTCTGAAGATTAAATTTAATTAATTTCATGTAAAACTTTATTAACACATATTATGTATTTCATGTTTCGATTTAGCATTTTTAAATAAGAAATTATTTAGATTATGGATAAGTTATATAGTATTTAGGTTTATTGATTCACTTTTCCCAGCGGTAGGCCTAACAAGCCATCCATGGGGCTTATCCCCTTAACATTGATGTCGTTCTTAGATCGCCTATGGCCATCGGGGTTATGCGATCGAAGAACATTGGTTTCTTCTCTTCATTCGGCGAGGAAGTCCTCAGGGACGAGGAGTGGTGTTGCTGTGTTTGTACTTAGGTGCAAACCAGTAGTACCATTCTTTGCTCAGAGGCTTCTTCGGTGTAATGAAGAGAAGAACCAATTGTACTTTGCTTTCAGGATCAGAGGCTTCACCTCATACAAATTCAAAAACTTACCATTTTTCCATTTAGCTTTACAATAGACAGTTTTTCATGGAGTTTAGGTTTTGAAGTCTGGTGCTCGGGAGCGTTCTACAACTTTCGCATTAGGTTTAGTTGTAATTTATTTTTAGGTTAAACAAGCACAACTGGGTCAGTAGAAATGGACCTAGTGTCTAATCGTGACAGTTGTGATTGTTTTATTAGGTTGGGGAGAATCTGTTCTGTAGAATCTGGTCGTTAGGGGCTTTTCCAGTAGGTTCTCACATGCATGGTTGGAGTGGGCTCGCGAACGCGATAATTCAAATTTGAACAAAATGGATATTGTAACCATACTTACTTTTTACAATTGTCTCCAGACGATTCTTGATTTTGGGAATCTCTTATATTATTAAATAAAAATAAAATAAATCAAATAAATTTTTCAAAATTAAATAAATAATTTTTATTAAATAAATAATTTTTTTTAAATTTAAGTTAATTTTAGGTAGCTAAATAAAATAAATTTTCTTAATTAAGCTTTACGTCAAGTTATAAATAAATATTTCTATTTTTTTTAAAAAAATAAATCAATATTTCAAGTTAGGACGGTGCATCCAATAAATAAACATTCTTCTAGATATTTTTATTTTTCAATTTTCTTTTAAAAATAAATAAATATTCTTAGGGGTGCTATCGTCAATAACTAATTTTAGGTATATATAATTATTTCAGTATATCTGAAATTAAATAAATAGATTATACTTTTACATATATAATGTTTTAGGAATTTTTGTGAAAGATTCAGCAAAGATTGGCTACGACGGTGGTCCGTCGGTGTTTTTACAAAAAAATCTTGTATGTTTTCGAATTGGGCGTTCGTTGTTTTTTTTTCGTTTTTGTGCTTTCATTTTTTTTACATTTACAGTGTACCAACTCCATTTTTTTGTTGAGAATTGGTTTTACTATTGTTGGTGATTGCGAGTCATGATTTTGCGGGTTTTACCATCGAAATCTCTAGCGTCTGTTTCCTATATACCAAGCCTAAGTTTTTCAATGTATTTTTTTTTATAAAATTAAATTTAGTGTTAGAATTATTAGTTTTCCTAAATTAAACCTATATTCTTAGTTATTAGTTATTATAGTTATAAATTTAATTTTCGGTGTTTAGAATTTAAATAGGTGTTAAATTTAAATTACTATAGTTATTATAATTTTTTTTATTAGTTATTAGAATTTCTATTATTAGTTTAAGTTTAATAGTGCTTTGGTGTTTTCTGTCATGGAGGGGATGGCGACGTTTTTGTGATTTCAAGAGTAGAAATATTGATTTTTACCTTGAATTCATGGTGTAACGATCGCAATAATCGCAAAACAATAATAAAACCAAATTCATCTTCGTTTTCAATTCAATAAAAATGCATTTCATTAGTTTCCGTTCATTTTTACATTAATAATAATTTTAAAATTTTCTAAAACTTAACTGCTAGTTAAATTTTGAATATACTATAAAAAGCAAACGAACGTACTAAATTTTTATTTCCAATGCTAATGAACAGACGTCGTTGTTAATCATTTGCTGAATTTCGAATATTACACGATTGATTAGAAGAGGTCAAAAGCAAAATCACATTTTTGCAATTTTTAATTTGGAAAAGATTATTTATCATTCCATTTTTGCTTTTCAAAAGGATTACAACATCCAATAATCTACTTAATTTATATAGATCAATGTCAATTGATAGTATTATTTAACTTTGATGTGATAAATCAATAATATTTTAATTCAAAAGTGATGTATTTAATTGCAATCAAGCAAATAAAAAAAAAAAGTTGTAAACAAAGAAAAAATTCCAATGTCGTTTTGTTTAATTGTTAAAATTGATTTCTAATTTTAATAATTGTTTTGAGAAAGCATTATTTATTGGCTTTAATTACAATGGAAGATTCCACCCCGCTAAGTAGTTTACAGTGATTTGTGTTTTTGTTTGTTCATCAAAAAGCTGATAATTTGGATGACAATTTCAATTATATTTTTTATTTTATTTCATAGAAGGATAATTGTTGTCATTAATTGTTAAATCTGCTTTATAAAAGTGGCAGTACATGAAGATAAAGTACCCAATGATGTTATCGAAAGTATGAATAGCAAGGATAACAGTGATCGAAGCTATTACCACAGTTAGAGACAATCGTTTGTTTGATGGTTTTTTCGGTTGTTGAAACCGCATGGATTCAAAAGCAGATATATGAATGAAAAGTTAAAGGATCGAATGCAATGTTCAATTGGGCATTTCGAACAACGAAGGTGTAATTCAACAGCAGCAACTCATGTTCACAAATTAGTTCATCCAATTTAATTAATTGATCAAACGCTAGTCAAGGGAATTGAAGAATATTGATGACATCAATCAACAGTTATAATTCAAGGTATTTTTTAGATTATAGATACATTAATTTTTATTACTTTATTCTCATTGGAATGTCAGAATAATTTTATAAAACATTAAGAGATTCCCAATTTTCAAGCTTCGTGTGGGGACAGATGCTGTCCCGTAGCATCAATTTTATTTGTAGTAGTAAAGGTCCAGTGGTTATAACGTGGCTCCGTAACAGGTCCAACAACCAAATATTATAAAGTGGCTCCGTATCAGGGCAATGATTACAGTATTTTGTTGATAGTATTTGGATTCTCTCCGTAATCTTTTTCGACACTCTTCTAATCGATGGCCCACCTTATGGCAGTATGCACAAACTAGAGCATGAGAGTAAGTAAGGTAAGTCTTATTGGTTGGTGTAAAATTTTGTTTATTATTTGGGTATCTATAAGAATTGATAGGAGAATTTGCAGTTTGATTGTGCATTCGAGAGTTTGAAGGATAGTTTTGTTGAGTATTTTGGACAGCTTGTCCTGGCTTTTGATGTAACTGTGCTTGTAATGAGTAACAACTATTCGCTGAGTGACCTATTTTGTTGCAAAATTGACAAATTAGTCTAGGAATTGAAGCTAGGGTTCTTTGCTGAAATGAAGTTGTCTTTTCTTTTGGAAGAAACTCCTTAAGCAAGCTCTCTTCTTCAACTGCTTTATTTACTGCTGATGTTAAATCTGTAAACCGGCAAGCCTTAACGATCAACCTGATTCGTGGATCATTGAGACCTTGTTCAAATGCCTTCAATGCCAAGTCTGAGTTAATATTTTTAAATGTTTCCATTGCTTTTTTGTCAGCTTTGATAACATAAGCGTTATTGAGTTCACCAAGGATTCTTTCTACTCTAGTTGAGAAAGCTGTAACATTTTCTTCCGATTTTTGTCTCAATTTTCCCAACTCTAAATTTATATTAACAATCGATCTTGTTTGTGAAAATTTACCCTCGATTTCTTTTTTTAAGGCTTCCCAATTATCAATTGTTTTATATTTTATAAATTCAAACGCTTGACCTGTAAATTTTGTCTTCAACAACAGTAAAAATTTTTCTTTGTCTTCATTTGTTTTTAATGGAGTGTAAATAAACTCGCATCTTGTTAAAAAAATATCGATATTTGTCCCGTCAAATTCTGGGATAATATTGTAAGCTAGCCTTTGGTCTAACGCCATTGTTTTTTGGGTTTGCTCAGTACTACTATCAGAACTGTCAGAGTCCCAATTATCTGCTAAAATTTTTCCGTTTCTCAATTTTAACTGGTTTCCTTTCATATAAGTTACAGTTATATAAATACTCGAAAAAATTAGGACACAACCAGACACCAATCAATAATCCCAAATTCGAATTTTCTTACGAAAGAAGTAAAACAATTTTTTTTTGAATAGGAGTAGCAAGGTCAATTAATATAACAATAATCGAGTGACCGGTGGCAGCTAGCTAAGTAATAATAATAATAAAAGTAAAACATACGCCGATTTATAATCACAATTTCGAAAATTTCTTACATAGGAAAAGAACAACAAAATTTTTTTTTTTTAAATTCAACCCATACACATAAGTAATAAAATCAGTAATTGAAATAGTAAGTGATTGAATCAGAAAACCCGAAATATTTTCGTATAGCAATCAATCCAAAAAAATTTTTCTGAATTTAACTCAAACAGATTAGTAATGAAGTAGTTCTAAATAACTTCATAAAACCAGAAACCTCAATATTTTCTTATAACCAATCTTTTAACCTTTTCTTATAACCAATATAACTTATAAAGATTTTTTTTTTGTAATATTCTAATAATATTTTTTTTTTTATATTTTTTTTTTTTATAATAATTTTAATTTAATAATAATTAAAAGAACTATTTAGTAATATTTTTCTTTCATTTCTATACATTTTTCTTATTTTATGTTTCTCAAATATTTTTTTTTTTGCATTAAATCACTTCATGAAACCAGAAACCTAAATATATTCTTAAGTAATCAACCAATTTATGGATTATAAGATTTTTATTGTAATAATTACAAGAACTCATTAGTAATAAATTTGTTTTCTTTTCAATTAATCACCGAAACAAAATATTTTTTTTTATATATACATATAGTTAACATACCAAAAAAAATCCAAATAATTCCTGTTACCATCGTTGTTCTCCAATTATTTATTTATTTTATTGTTGTTCGTTAGGCAAAATTTCCAATTTTTCTGTTAGAATCGTTGTTCGTCGTTTTCCTCCAATTGTTTATTTTTTTTGTTGAAATAAATTTGTTTGTTTCCCTTATATATTTTAATAACGATGCGCCGCCATTATTATGCAATATCCATTTATCAAAAACTGAGATTTGGCGACTAAATAACATTAAATGATGATGTAATTAGTTTAAATTCTGCATAAATAATTAACAGAACATAAATAACATTGTATATTTGTTGCATATTCGTTGCATATTCATAAATAACATTACAAAAATAACATTGCATATAACATGCACTAACTTTGATTGCATTAATTGTGATTTTATTTTTTTTGATTTTGATACAAGATTTTTTGAATGTAGTGTCTATTAATTTAATTTTTTTTTTATTCTTTTTGCACAACACATAAACGCCATTATTATGCAATATCCATTTATCAAAAAACTGAGATTTGGCGATTTAATAACATTAAATGATGATGTAATTAGTTTAAATTATAAATAACATAACATATAACATGCACTAACTTTGATTGCATTATTTGTGATTTTATCTTTTCGATTTTGATACAACATTTTTTGAATGTAGTGTCTATTAATTTAATTTTTTATATTCTTTGCACAACACATAAACGCGTATGCGACGCCATATTTCATTTTAGAAAAATTTAAGTTTTTGATAGCGTTTTTTTTCTGTCACCACTGTTATAATAGTGAATTCACAATCAATTAATTTATTATAAAATGATTAACGCAACACAAATGATTAAAAGCACTAATTTTCTTTTTATTAAGAATTTAATTTACAATTTTTGTATTTAAATTAATTTAAATATCTAGTCACAAATTTAGTTGTGTAACCTTTCGTTACCACGAGGATTCTGCCTTTTTATCTTTTTCGTTTATTAATTTATAATAATTTAAAGCGGTGAAGTGTGAACTCTCTTATTTTCTTTTATTCTCTTTCTTTTTATTTTTATTGAGAGAGTTCACAACAATAGTGTCAGTTATTACTGTTATTATACAAAGACATCGGACTCATCTCTAAAGATTTTGTGCTCATCAAGACACTAAAGATTCATCTTCTTTATATATGGAAATACAGATCAAGGTGTGCGTAGTAGACAAAACAATCACTTTTTTATAAAAAAGATGTCAAATCGCAACCGTGTATATTTTGCTCTTTATACCGATGTTATCCAAAAATAAATAATAAAAATCCCTTAACCTAACAAATTTTATTTTATCAAATATAATTTCGATATATTTTTTTAAATTTTGTGTAATATAATAGGAGATTATACACCAAGGGAGAGAAGTGCATGTTTTTCTCCCGAGATGTGTTTGGAGCCCGAGGATGAAGTTTTACGGCTACATATCACTGAAGGAGATAACATGGTCTTTTCCGAGGTGTAAATACAATGTTTTGCACGTACGTCGCTTACGTCATGCATTTACCACCGCATGCTAGCACGCCATGCCGTCACAGTGCGGTCATGATGCTGCCTGTGGGATAAAATTTGCATCACTATACCTTCAACATTCTGTCATTTCGAATACAGTGGTTTGAACCAAAAATATTAAAACGGCACTATTTTAAAATCAGTTTTCCTTTTGTTTTCTTTCGTGGTGACAAAAGCTCAATCCAAACATATTTTTTATTCATAATCTACAGAATTTATATAATTATATTTACACTACTTTTGGTAAGCTCTTGTTATCCATTTCGCATGGTGCCAAAATAGACACAAATTAAAGAACATAATGCGTACATTTTGCCGCTACACCATGCCGCACGCTATGGTGACACTATGATAACCACATGCGGATGCACTTGGACGTCCAAGTGAGAACATATCACGACGCCCGTACCCACATTGTGCCGCCACAGTGTGTGTTGGGACTTTCGGTATCGTCATTGCGACAAACGAAATTGCGGGCGTATTTTGAAGTTGTAAAATGAAAATATATGTGTGTGATTGCATTTGTAAATGAGCCATCCATTTTTTGTCATTTTTTTAACGATACGATTTCAATAAAAAAATTTTCTTAATGTTTTAAAAAAATTAATTTAAATATCGCTAAGCCGACATGAAAAATTACAAGCAAAACATATTAAATAAATGCAATAATTTTTTTGAATCACTAAAATTAATTATTCAAAGAAGCCGTTTGTTTTTTGTGTATTTTTTCATAACCTTCACAAAATAATTTCTTTCGCACATAATTTTAGATGAAAAATATGGTGGGGCTGAAATCTCACAGCTATATCTCAGAGCTTCGGTTTTCAGTTTTCGTTAAGGATTTTGAAATATTTTTCAGCATAAAACTTTTATGAGGACATTGTTTTTCAAAAATTCTGAAAATAATGCAAAGATTACAACAAAATCACAAATTGAAACTTTACCAATATTCCAAAAAGTAGAATAAAATCAAAGATTTAAACTTTTTCTAAATTTTAATAATATCCAAAAAATTATTAAAAATTCAAACTTTTTCCAAAAATTCTAAAAATATTCCAAAAATTATAACAATATCAAAAATTGAAACTTTTTTCAAAATTCCAAAACTTATAATTACATCAAAAATTTAAAATTTTTCAAAATTCTAAAAGTATTTCAAAAATTCTTACAAAATCTAAAATTGAAACTTTTTTCAAACTTCTAAAAATATATGTGCATAAAATTCACAAGTTCAAAAATTCTGTTTTTTTTTCAAAATTCTAAAAATATTGCAAAAATTATTACAAAATCAAAAATTGAAACTTTTTCAAAATTCCAAAAATATTTCAAAAACCATAAACAAATTCAAAAATTTCCTTGTCACATTTACGTTATACAACAGCTAGATTTTTTTTTCCAAAAAATTGGTAAAAAAATAAATGAAATAATTTTTTTGACATACTTGACAATATTTTTTTGACAAGCTTATAACATCATGTTCATTATACATTTAATTTCATACAAATAACTAATTTTATTTTTTTCTAAGAAAAGAATTGTAAATCATTCTTTTGACACACTTGACATTATTTTTGTGACAAACTTACAATGTCATAATTCTCTATAATAATATAAAATTTCATGTCATACAAATAATTAACTTTATTTTTCCGAAAATTGGGTAAAAAATAAATAAAAATCTTTCTTTTGACACACTTGACAATAATTTTTTGTCACACTTATAACGAAATAATCTAGTTTTTGATCTCACATACCAATCCCAACCGTCAATATTTCTCCACATTCTTTGTTCCTACTCTTTATCACTTAAAATGAACATTTTTTAAGCCAAAAATATGAAAATTTGCTATTTTTGACACACTTAATGATTTTTTGACACACTTCCGGTACAGTTAACAAACACATCGTCCTTTTGGACCTGCCCATTGAGGAAACCTATTTTTAGAAAATTTTTGAAATCCCTCCAGCGGTTTTCTAGATTTCGTAGGAAATGACGGACGGCCGGACGGCTGGCAGACAGACATACATTTTTTAGAATCAGTAGGTCCTAAAACGTCGAGAAATGCCAAAAAAGTGGGAGGTAAGAATTTCACTTTTGGCTCATGAATTCAATACTTTGTTTTTTTCAAAACCGAAGTAATAAAATAAAATTCATTAATTTATTATTAGGAAAGTTATATTATCTCATAAAAAGTTAAATAAAACCAGCCATTTAAGAAAATGTTAAACCACTTTTTCACTTTCAAGCTTTTTATTCTTTGTTTATTATTCTTATCCTTAAATAAATTTCGTTTTTTATTATTACTTTTTGTAAGAGCACGTTATATGCCCAACCAACACCGGTGCGTCATGGATTTGCCATGGCGTGCTAACACTTTATGCCGTTTTTTTGCGCTCGTTGTGCGTATATTTTTTCGCCACTCCGTGTCGTTACAGAATGACGGCACTATGATAACTATGTGCGGATGCCCTTTGACGTCCAAGTGAGAACATGCCATGACGCACGTGACCATATTTTGCTAACATTGTGCCGCCACAGTGTTTGTGGGGAATTTTCGTAACGTCATTGCGACAGATGAAGATTGCGGACGTATTTCGAAGTTGTAAAATGAAAATGTATGTGTGTGATTGCCTTTTTTATTTAGGCGTCCATTTTTCGCCATTTTTTTAATGACACAATTTAAATGAAAAAAAAATCAGAATTCAAAAAATTTAAATATATGGCTAAAATATGAAAAATAATATTAATTTTCCACAACTTTCTTAATATTATAAATAAAATAATTTAAATATCAGTAAACCGACATGAAAAATGACAAAAAAAAATATTAAATAAATATAATAATTTTTTTGAATCACTAAAACTAATTATTTAAAGAGCCCGTTTGATTTTTGTGCATTTTTTCACTATCATTACTTTCACAAAATAATTTCTTTCGCACATAATTTTAGATGAAAATAAAATGAAAATTATCAGTTTATTATTACGAAAGTCATATTATATCTTATAAAAAATAAAATGAAACCAGTAATTAAAAAAAATGTCAAACTATACTTTTTCACTCTCCATTTTTATTGTTTGAATTTAATTATCATCATCATTAAATAAAATTTGTTTCACTTCGTTTTTTTATTATTATATCATAATTAAAAATAAAAAACGAAGTGAAACATCGTTATGCATTTCGCGTAATGGAAACAAAATAAATAGCAAATTGCGTACATTTTGCCACCACATCTGCCGTCACGCTATGATGGCACTATGATAGCAATAATTATGCGGATGCATTTGGACGTCCAAGTGGCAACATGCAATGACACACGTGAACGCAATGTGCTAGCATTGGGCCACCACAGTGTTTGTTTGGTGCATTTCACATGGTGCCACAATGGCCACCAAATAAAGAGCATAATGCGTACATTTTGCCGCCACACTGTACCGTCACGCTATGATGGCACTATGATAACCATATGCTCATGCACCTGGACATTCAAGTGACAACATACCATGGCGCGTGTAAACGCATTGTGCTAGCATTGGGCCGCCACACTCTTTGTTAGGATATTTTTGTATTCGCCTACATATTAGTGTGTTACTTTACTACTGTTTTGTGTGGCCTTAAAGTGTCACTTTTTAACCATAGATTTTGTTGTCATAGTTTCGTCCAAAATAGTAAATAAAAGAAGGCAGTCTTGAGGACGGCCGACAGAAGTGAAAACTTAAAACTGTGAAATAGCTGTGTTTTATCGTCTATATACAACAAAATCTTAACTAACTTTACAACGCTTACACACTGTTATTAACTGAGACAGACATAAAATTCAATAAAAAAAAGAAAAAACCAAAATATGAATCAAGAGAACGAGAGTAAAATTATTTAAAATATATTATCATTAATTTCAACAATACTTAGGTTTTTCGTAGTATCAATTGCGTTTTCTTTATTAAAAAGTATAAAGAAAACACACCAATCAAATATGACAAAACAGTTTTTTTTATTGAACTTAAAACTACAACAAAATCTTTACTTACTATACCATACTTACACCACACTTAAACCGAAAAAAAAATCAAATTCAATAAAAAGAAAAAAAAAACAAATTATAAATCAAGAAAATGAGAATAAGAAATAAGAAAATAACAAATGATTACAATTTATCTTACTCTCTTTTAATATTTATTTTATATTTAATATTTATTTAGAGTGAATGGGAGAAATCCCATACAAAATAAAGAAGTTTTCACTTAAAAAATGGCACAACACTCACCAACAGAAAATAGAAAAAAAAGAAAATAACCACAAAAAGTATAAAAAACAGAACAGCAACAAAACATTTATTTTAAAAACTAAATAAAATATTGAGATATCGTAAAAATCACCTGAATGCATTCTAAATTTTACTTCGCATTGACGTCACATTGTGCTAAAAGACAATAGCAAAAACTTTAAAAAACTACACTATCGATAAATTTAAATACCGTAAATTGTTCGCAGCCAAAGAGAAATACATCCTCAAATAGTAGTTGTTATTTTCCTTATTTTATTTCACGGGAATGAAATTATGGAAAATAATGATAGGAAACCCAATATTTTATTATTTTTAGTACTGCCTGAGGCAAAAAAAATAATTTTCTTGTTAATGTTGAAAAGGTAATAATTTGAATGAAACTGAAAAAGACAATAGCAATAACTTTAAAAAACTTCATTATCGATTGATTTAAAATTCGTAAAAAGAAATTTTTATGATTTTTTATGATTGTTCATGAATGGTATTTAATAAAAGTAAAAAAACAATAAAAAAAATGTACCACTAAAGGAATTGAACTCTCGACCTATAGAACCTCAGTCGACCGCGATATCCATATTCCATTTTTAAACGCTACGGTTACGACCGTATATAGGTACTTTATACTTAAATAGATTAGCGTCACGATAACTTGAATATATACATTTATCCTCATACAAAATCCACACCGCGCCTAAAGAAGTTTTCACTTAAAAAACATTTGTATTTGTTTAAATTCTATAAAAAATAGAAATTTAGAAAGCGACCCTTAAATTAAAAATTTCATAATCCAATCAAAATATTTGTTATTATTTGTTGTCATAGTTATACAATTACTTTGAAAAAATAACAATTATTTTGTCAAAGGTTTTTTGTCCAACATATTTTTATCTAAAAATTTATGCAAATTTATAACTTTGATTTAGAATAAACAATTTTTTTTAAATATTTTACTTGCGGCGAATAAAAACTAGTATGTCATATAGTATAAGGGCGAATAAAAACTAGTAAGTACTAGTATGTCTCACGGACGTAAGTTATTTTTGACTTAATGTAGGTGCAAATCTCGGCTAGTGCCTCGATGTGCAAACTCCACATACGTCCAAAATCTTTAGCTTAAAAAGTTTTTTGTTTTTCGTTGCTATTAACAACGAAGACCAAAGTATTATTTGTAAATAAATGTACAATTTATTTGATTGAAAAAAACGCTTAGTTTGTAATAACTTCAATGATATTTGTTTTACTGTCCATGATAATTGTTTTATTAAAGTCACTCGGGAGCAAGTAAACATCAAGTCTCATTTGTAAAAACTGGTTAATCGTCTTATTCGGATACCGGATTCCTTCGGCGTCGTTTGAGAACTTCTATATCCGAGCAATAATCTACTATTTGACTCCCTTGACTTAGATTTTATAGCTAGCCTTTACATTTAATACAAACAAAATATTCTATGATATTATGATACTACCATATTTATTTTATCAACTCAAAAAATTTTAACTGTGTTTTTATTCTTCTAATTTCAGAAAATTTCAACAAAACGTAACATCAAAAAAAGAGCTTATGATAATTAAATTTAACAAATAAATGTTACTTTATTTATTTAAAATATTATGACAATTACAATTGAAAGAAAAACAAGATTATCATGCTCTATATATCCAACAAACTTCTTATCTCAAAATGACATTGGAAATCATAAGAAAATACAATAACAACAAAAGAATATAAAGTTTAATATATTTTTATCTTTATCAATCAAATAAAAATCTACAACATTTAAATTAAATATTTTAAATTTGTTGTTATAAAAGTATTAATTTAAACTATAAGAAAAAATTAAACTTAAAAAAATGAAATAAAATTCTTTTCTCAACATTAAAATATTTAAATCAACAATGAAAATTACCAAAAGAAAATTCTTTGAATACAATGGAAAATGATTAAGGAAAGAATAATTATGACTTATGAATTTATTTTTAATGTGAATAAAGAAAGTAAGGGAAGAAAATGGAAATAGAATTAATGAGTTTTAAGTTTTGCAGGGATTTCCTGTAGTTTCCTTTTTCTTTGATTTTGTGTTTATTTTATGTAAAAAGCAAATAATGATGGACAAGAAAATTATAATAAAAATTCACAAACTATTATTTGTGGTGATATTAATTCTTATAACTTTTGTGCAATGTGAAACATATTCAGGTGAGAAATTTACATTAAATAAACATTAAATTTAATTTAAAAAACATTTTGTGCAATTATTTTTTTAAATGGTTGAAAATGTATTCGAAAATTTGGGACACTTTACTAACGGTTAATAAAAATTATGTTTACCAGTATAAGGTAGCAAAAACCCAGTACAATGAAACTGATGATGTGGATAATCTTCTGATTTTGACAATTGAAAGTTCGAGAGCAAAAACAGAGTGCTAAAACTTTTATTTATAGTCCCTGGGCCCATGCTGATTTCATGTGATGATTACCAGCCTGTTCTTGACGAGCCCGAAAACTTTTGTTCTGCGATTTTTCTCAAACGGCAGCTTTTTCGTTCGGCAAGCTTCAAAAAATGCTAATTGCCCGCAATCTTGTAAGTTTGCTACTTTAAACTTTTTTTTTAACTATAGCGTTTGAAAATTTATTTTAGAACATGAGGGTAAGCTGGTCCGACCAAAATTTGTCTGCTATTGTCGAGTCCGACAACTGACATTTTGATATGTTTGGGTTGTCAGACTAGACAAATTTTTGTCAGACAAGGTTACCCTCGTGTTCTAAATCAAATTTCCAACACCCATAGTTAAAAAAAACAAAAATTTACAACACCCCGGGCAATCAGCAATTCTCGGAGCTTGCCGAACGAAAAAACGGCCAAATCAAGAAAATGGCAGAACAAAAGTTTTCGGATTCGTAAAGGACTGGCGCCTTATGAAATATAAAATATATTGTAATCATTACATGAAGTCGGCGTGGGCCCAGGGACTATTATTACCTTTACCGCCAACCAAAAAGAAATGGCAAAGGAAATCCATTGAACTAAAGTGGATTTTCGATTTCAAATTTATTAAATAAAAAAAATTGATCAATTTATCGTATGGGTAGCGTGAATATGCGAGTTTTAGCAAGCTTCACAGATGGTTCATATCATGAGTATAAGTGATCGTATGATCGTTTATGTTTGTAGAGAATAATTATTTAGATCTAAATACAATAATAGCCTATTTTAAGGGTTCTGTACTTTAAACAGCAAAAACGGTACCCTATTGGCGAGACGATGGTGTCCGTCCAAATTTCTACATAATCGATTTTCTCAAAACTATAAGTTCTATCAACTTGAAATTTACTACAGTTATAAATGTAATTGTCCATGCCTGCTGAAAAATAATTTGCAAATATTTGTTTTTATCTGTATTGTATACATACATTCATAGATAAGGAGATGGTTTTAAGGGATCGAGATTTATTTAGAAAATCGAAAATGATTGAAATATTTTTATAATGATTTCAATAAATTGTATCGACTGCTTAGTTTTTGAGTAATTACCAAAAACGTTAAATGTTTTCCTGTTCGTCCCAAACAGAATCTAAATCTCCTCCTTTGTAGAGTGCTATTCTTTCTAGATGCACCGCTTTTGATTTCGATCGTTGACCTTTCTTTATCCGATAAATGATATCGTTTTTATTTTTCTTATGATGGTATAAGGTTCTTCCCAAGATGTTTGTAATTTTGGAGGTAGTCCTTTTATCCGCTGTGGATTGTGTAGCTACACTAGTTGTCCTTCCTCAAATACTTTGTTTTTTGCGCAAATGCCATACCGAGCCTTCATTCGATCACTGGATATCTGTGCTTTCTGTCAGACAAGCATGTGTACATCCTCAAGATCTTTTTGCAGTTTATTTGCGTAGTATTGGACACATAATGTTTATTATGGAACAATTCTAAAATTCAGATCGCCTGGTAGCCTTAAATCATTTCCCAAAATAGTTGTTTGTAGCTGGTGTCGTTTTGGTTGTATCATTCACTGCAAGATTAGGCCATCAGGAATGACGTAATATGACGATAACAATCACGTTGATTCTTGTTTACTACTCTTGCTAAATATTTCTCCAGAGTAACATTAAATCTTTCCACCATGCCATCTGAATGGGGATGTAAAGCAGTTGTTCTAGTTTTATTGATTCCAAGTACTTGACAGGCTTCTTGAAATATGGTAGTTTCAAAATTTCTTCCTTGATCGGTATGAATCATCGGTACTCCGTAGCGACTTATCCAATTGCTTACTACTGCTTCAGTGATGGTTGTTGCTTCCTGATTTGGTATTGTACACACCTCTGGTCACTTGTTAAATTAATCCATTATGACTAGCACATATTTGTTGTTGTCGGTAGTTGGGAATGGTCCAGCTACATTCATGCCAATTCTCTCGAACGGTGCTCCCTGCACATTATACTGCCTCATATTACCGCGAATTCTTCGTGCAAGTCCCTTTGCAGCTGCACATTGATCACATGTTTGAGACCATTCCACTACCGATTGACGTGCTTCTGACCAAAAAAATCTACGTCGTACTTTAGCAAGGGTTTTGTTAATACCCAGGTAACTACCAATGGTTCCTTCATGATATTCCTTTAATACTTGAGGTATTCTTATTTTTGTACTACTATCATTGATTCTTTAACTGTACCATCACGACTTTCCCAAATTCTTTTCATGCATCCATCTTCAATACAGAGGCTGTCCCATTGTGCCCAATATGCCTTCAATGTTTGACTTTTATCGGCAATTTCACCCCATGTTGGTTTTTCTCCCATTTCCTTGAACTTATAATTATTGGTGCCAAGCTAAGATCTTCCAGTTACTCCTTCCTTACTACTTCAGGTTGGATTCGCTCGAAGACTTCTTCTAAATTCTTCAAATGATCGTCGACCCATTACAATGATGCCGTCCAAGTACACAAGGCACGGTCTCCAATGTAATCCTTGCAGCAGACGTTCCATTAAACGTTCAAATGTTGCGGAAGCATTACGCAGCCCGAAAGGCATAACATTAAACTGCCATAACCCACTACCCACACTAAACGCTATCTTTTCTCGATCCTCTTCCTAGACTTCTACCTGCCCATAACCGCTTTGCAGATCTAATGTTGAGAACAATCTGGCACCTGATAATGTGTCCAGGGTATTATCCATTCTATGTAATGGGTAGCTATCTTTCTTTGTTACTGCATTCAGTTTTCTGTAGTAGACACAGAATCTCATAGCTTCATTCCTTTCCACGACTAATCATAGGTGAACTCAATGGACTATCTGATTGGTCGATAACACAAGCCATTTTCATATCCTTTACCATTCTATCAGCTTCTGCCCGTTTTACTAATGGTAATTTTCTTGGTGCTTGACGAATCGGCATCTCTGCTCCCGTGTCAATTTTATGTTTTGCCATATTAGTTCTGTCGTTGTCTGCTGATGTGCTGAAGAAAATCGACGAATAACGTTCGAACAACTGCTGTGCATCTTTATTTTGTTCTGTTGAGCTCTATTGTCCAGATTTCTGGACTGTTGTAGTAGATTTTGTATTTCTTTTTTTTTGCGTTTGATTTTTGACTTTGCTTTCTGTGTGCTGTTGTTCACAGTTCACAATGGTAGTTACTTCTTAGCGGGTAGCGAAAATCCGAAAGTCTACGTCCACGCCGTGCTACCTGGGTAACGCTAACAGAATTAAGTAGGTGTAGTTGAGAGGAGCAGAGTAAATACTGCTTATACTCAATTATTCCGCACCATGGCGAGACATTGGCGCCATAAAACCAATGCAACTCAAGCGCCTGTTCTCTATGCTAGGAGCGGCTTGTAGCGGGCGCCTGTCTTGGATCAAGCGGCTCGCTATATAAACGTAAAAAGCGTCTGTTCTCCATGTTAGAGGTGGCTTAGAGCGGGCGTCTGTCTTGGATCAAGCGGCTCGCTATATATACGTGTAAAAAGATTGTTTCTGGTGACCTTAAGATGCAAAACAAACCCATTTCCGTAAAAAAATTATTTGTTATGAACTCTGTACACTGGCCTCAGAATATCTCGGGTTCATCACAAGAACGACCTCAGAAACTGTACTCGGACTACGATTTAAATATGGGAACCTGGAACAAGCTACGCCTTAAAAGACCAGGAGATCTCCTAAAACTCACACACCAAGTCGATATAGCTACACACTAGTGTAACTATAGTGGCTACTGGTGTAGCTGTAGTGGCTGGCACTGGTGTAGCTGTAGTGGCATTACAAAAACTAAGATGGCCAGGCAGTGGAATCCATGAAACAGCGAAAGGATACACTCTTTATGATTGCGGTCATCAAAACGGAGAAGAATTTGGAGTTGGTTCTAAGGTCTTGATGAACGCCTTTTTTAAACCTCTGCGGGTTGAAGCCACCTGAGACTAAGGATTCCGGCAAACTATTCCATTTTTATGCAGTTCGGACAATGAAGTCTTTCTGCGATCTGCCAGTATGACAGCGCGCGATCTCAACCGTTTGACTGGTTGCGGTAGCCGATTGCCGAGTGAAACGGGGGTAAGAATAAGTTTGAGGCATGATGCTGTTGATTTCATCTGAGCACTGTTGATGAAGATATTTGTAAAAAACAACGAGGTCAGCAACAGTGCGACGATATTGTAGGGAATCTAGTTTTAATGTCAAAGCTCGATCACCCACAATTCGTATAGCCCGGTATTAAACAGAGTCCAAGAGGGCCAAGATGGAAGCAGAAGCAGCACCCCAAACTTGACAACAGTACTCCATACAGGGACGAATATAGGACTTATAAACATGGAGCAATTGGTATGGAGTGTAAATTTTTTTGCATCTATTTAGGAGGCCGAGTTTTTTAGACGCGCTTTTTGCCATCGCCATTACATGATCGTTCCAGAGTAGGTTATTTGAAACTGTGACACCCAATAAACGAATGTTTTTACATTCACCTATTGGTTCATCACACATACTGAATAAAATATCTTTGGGAACTCGGTCTTTGATCTGGAAACAATCAACAGCTGTGTTTTGGTAGAGTTGAAATTGACCAGGTTTTGGTCACCCCAATCGGCGACTTTTTTTAGGTCTTTATTTACGTTTATGGCAGCGTCTCTCCGGGCAGGATTAATTCATTCGTGCATTTTACCTTTTGAAGGAAGGGGCTCGAACGACTTGTGCAGAGTACTATCATCTTTAATTGTTTATTAAAAACAAAATTTTATAATACGCCCTGTAGAGAAATCCAAAATATCTTGCCATCTTATCTGCAGCATGAATCGACGAACAAGAGCTTGCAAAATACTGCTTCACCTATTTTCTGTGTAAACAACGCGCATTAGATCTCCTTCTTTCTGGAACAATTCCTTGAAAAAGTGGCAAAATTGTGGAAAACATCTCCACTTTGGTTTCTTCGAAGTATTACTTTTTAGACATTTAAAAAAAATGTAAGTCGCCACTTAAAACAATAAATTTAATTATTTGCATACGTTTGTGGTGACTTTTCATTCAATCGTTTGCGTTAAATTTGAAAATCTTCTTTAAATTCGTTTCAAACTTTTAGCAATAGATTAATAAAATTTTAGGTACAATTTTTTAATCTAGTTTTCAAAAAAATACTTTTTCATCTAGTTTTCTTTTCAAAATTAAAAATATAATTAATTTTTTATTCGCCTACATATTAAAGTGTTACTTTATTACTGTGATTTGCGGCTTTAAAGTATCACTTTTCAACTATTTATTTTGTTGTCATATCTACGTCCAAAAAAGTAAAAACCATTTGTATTTTGTATAGAGCCTTCATTCGATCACTGGATATCTGTGCTTTCTGTCAGACAAGCATGTGGATGTGGATGTACAAGCATGTGGATGTACCTCAAGATCTTTTTGCAGTTTATTTGCGTAGTATTGGACACATAATGTGTATTATGGAACAATTTTAAAATTCAGATCGCCTGGTAGCCTTAAATCATTTCCCAAAATAGTTGTTTGTAGCTGGTGTCGTTTTGGTTGTATCATTCACTGCTAGATTAGGCCATCAGGAATGACGTAATATGACGATAACAATCACGTTGATTCTTGTTTACTACTCTTGCTAAATATTTCTCCAGAGTAACATTAAATCTTTCCACCATGCCATCTGAATGGGGATGTAAAGCAGTTGTTCTAGTTTTATTGATTCCAAGTACTTGCCAGGCTTCTTGAAATATGGTAGTTTCAAAATTTCTTCCTTGATAGGTATGAATCATCGGTACTCCGTAGCGACTTATCCAATTGCTTACTACTGCTTCAGTGATGGTTGTTGCTTCCTGATTTGGTATTGTACACACCTCTGGTCACTTGTTAAATTAATCCATTATGACTAGCACATATTTGTTGTTGTCGGTAGTTGGGAATGGTCCAGCTACATTCATGTCAATTCTCTCGAACGGTGCTCCCTGCACATTATACTGCCTCATATTACCGCGAATTCTTCGTGCAAGTCCCTTTGCAGCTGCACATTGATCACATGTTTGAGACCATTCCACTACCGATTGACGTGCTTCTGACCAACAAAATCTACGTCGTACTTTAGCAAGGGTTTTGTTAATACCCAGGTAACTACCAATGGTTCCTTCATGATATTCCTTTAATACTTGAGGTATTCTTATTTTTGTACTACTATCATTGATTCTTTAACTGTACCATCACGACTTTCCCAAATTCTTTTCATGCATCCATCTTCAATACAGAGGCTGTCCCATTGTGCCCAATATGCCTTCAATGTTTGACTTTTATCGGCAATTTCACCCCATGTTGGTTTTTCTCCCATTTCCTTGAACTTATAATTATTGGTGCCAAGCTAAGATCTTCCAGTTACTCCTTCCTTACTACTTCAGGTTGGATTCGCTCGAAGACTTCTTCTAAATTCTTCAAATGATCGTCGACCCATTACAATGATGCCGTCCAAGTACACAAGGCACTGTCTCCAATGTAATCCTTGCAGCAGACGTTCCATTAAACGTTCAAATGTTGCGGAAGCATTACGCAGTCCGAATGGCATAACATTAAACTGCCATAACCCACTACCCACACTAAACGCTGTCTTTTCTCGATCCTCTTCCTAGACTTCTACCTGCCCATAACCGCTTTGCAGATCTAATGTTGAGAACAATCTGACACCTGATAATGTGTCCAGGGTATTATCCATTCTATGTAATGGGTAGCTATCTTTCTTTGTTACTGCATTCAGTTTTCTGTAGTAGACACAGAATCTCATAGCTTCATTCCTTTCCACGACTAATCATAGGTGAACTCAATGGACTATCTGATTGGTCGATAACACAAGCCATTTTCATATCCTTTACCATTCTATCAGCTTCTGCCCGTTTTACTAATGGTAATTTTCTTGGTGCTTGACGAATCGGCATCTCTGCTCCCGTGTCAATTTTATGTTTTGCCATATTAGTTCTGTCGTTGTCTGCTGATGTGCTGAAGAAAATCGACGAATAACGTTCGAACAACTGCTGTGCATCTTTATTTTGTTCTTTTGAGCTCTATTGTCCAGATTTCTGGACTGTTGTAGTAGATTTTGTATTTCTTTTTTTTGCGTTTGATTTTTGACTTTGCTTTCTGTGTGCTGTTGTTCACAGTTCACAATGGTAGTTACTTCTTAGCGGGTAGCGAAAATCCGAAAGTCTACGTCCACGCCGTGCTACCTGGGTAACGCTAACAGAATTAAGTAGGTGTAGTTGAGAGGAGCAGAGTAAATACTGCTTATACTCAATTATTCCGCACCATGGCGAGACATTGGTGCCATAAAACCAATGCAACTCAAGCGCCTGTTCTCTATGCTAGGAGCGGCTTGTAGCGGGCGCCTGTCTTGGATCAAGCGGCTCGCTATATAAACGTGTAAAAAGCGTCTGTTCTCCATGTTAGAGGTGGCTTAGAGCGGGCGTCTGTCTTGGATCAAGCGGCTCGCTATATATACGTGTAAAAAGATTGTTTCTGGTGACCTTAAGATGCAAAACAAACCCATTTCCGTAAAAAAATTATTTGTTATGAACTCTGTACACTGGCCTCAGAATATCTCGGGTTCATCACAAGAACGACCTCAGAAACTGTACTCGGACTATGATTTAAATATGGGAACCTGGAACAAGCTACGCCTTAGAAGACCAGGAGATCTCCTAAAACTCACACACCAAGTCGATATAGCTACACACTAGTGTAACTATAGTGGCTACTGGTGTAGCTGTAGTGGCTGGCACTGGTGTAGCTGTAGTGGCATTACAAAAACTAAAATGGCCAGGCAGTGGAATCCATGAAACAGCGAAAGGATACACTCTTTATGATTGCGGTCATCAAAACGGAGAAGAATTTAGAGTTGGTTCTAAGGTCTTGATGAACGCCTTTTTTAAACCTCTGCGGGTTGAAGCCACCTGAGACTAAGGATTCCGGCAAACTATTCCATTTTTATGCAGTTCGGACAATGAAGTCTTTCTGCGATCTGCCAGTATGACAGCGCGCGATCTCAACCGTTTGACTGGTTGCGGTAGCCGATTGCCGAGTGAAACGGGGGTAAGAATAAGTTTGAGGCATGATGCTGTTGATTTCATCTGAGCACTGTTGATGAAGATATTTGTAAAAAACAACGAGGTCAGCAACAGTGCGACGATATTGTAGGGAATCTAGTTTTAATGTCAAAGCTCGATCACCCACAATTCGTATAGCCCGGTATTAAACAGAGTCCAAGAGGGCCAAGATGGAAGCAGAAGCAGCACCCCAAACTTGACAACAGTACTCCATACAGGGACGAATATAGGACTTATAAACATGGAGCAATTGGTATGGAGTGTAAATTTTTTTGCATCTATTTAGGAGGCCGAGTTTTTTAGACGCGCTTTTTGCCATCGCCATTACATGATCGTTCCAGAGTAGGTTATTTGAAACTGTGACACCCAATAAACGAATGTTTTTACATTCACCTATTGGTTCATCACACATACTGAATAAAATATCTTTGGGAACTCGGTCTTTGATCTGGAAACAATCAACAGCTGTGTTTTGGTAGAGTTGAAATTGACCAGGTTTTGGTCACCCCAATCGGCGACTTTTTTTAGGTCTTTATTCACGTTTATGGCAGCGTCTCTCCGGGCAGGATTAATTCATTCGTGCATTTTACCTTTTGAAGGAAGGGGCTCGAACGACTTGTGCAGAGTACTATCATCTTTAATTGTTTATTAAAAACAAAATTTTATAATACGCCCTGTAGAGAAATCCAAAATATCTTGCCATCTTATCTGCAGCATGAATCGACGAACAAGAGCTTGCAAAATACTGCTTCACCTATTTTCTGTGTAAACAACGCGCATTAGATCTCCTTCTTTCTGGAACAATTCCTTGAAAAAGTGGCAAAATTGTGGAAAACATCTCCACTTTGGTTTCTTCGAAGTATTACTTTTTAGACATTTAAAAAAAATGTAAGTCGCCACTTAAAACAATAAATTTAATTATTTGCATACGTTTGTGGTGACTTTTCATTCAATCGTTTGCGTTAAATTTGAAAATCTTCTTTAAATTCGTTTCAAACTTTTAGCAATAGATTAATAAAATTTTAGGTACAATTTTTTAATCTAGTTTTCAAAAAAATACTTTTTCATCTAGTTTTCTTTTCAAAATTAAAAATATAATTAATTTTTTATTCGCCTACATATTAAAGTGTTACTTTATTACTGTGATTTGCGGCTTTAAAGTATCACTTTTCAACTATTTATTTTGTTGTCATATCTACGTCCAAAAAAGTAAAAACCATTTGTATTTTGTATAGAGCCTTCATTCGATCACTGGATATCTGTGCTTTCTGTCAGACAGGCATGTGTACATCCTCAAGATCTTTTTGCAGTTTATTTGCGTAGTATTGGACACATAATGTTTATTATGGAACAATTCTAAAATTCAGATCGCCTGGTAGCCTTAAATCATTTCCCAAAATAGTTGTTTGTAGCTGGTGTCGTTTTGGTTGTATCATTCACTGCTAGATTAGGCCATCAGGAATGACGTAATATGACGATAACAATCACGTTGATTCTTGTTTACTACTCTTGCTAAATATTTCTCCAGAGTAACATTAAATCTTTCCACCATGCCATCTGAATGGGGATGTAAAGCAGTTGTTCTAGTTTTATTGATTCCAAGTACTTGACAGGCTTCTTGAAATATGGTAGTTTCAAAATTTCTTCCTTGATCGGTATGAATCATCGGTACTCCGTAGCGACTTATCCAATTGCTTACTACTGCTTCAGTGATGGTTGTTGCTTCCTGATTTGGTATTGTACACACCTCTGGTCACTTGTTAAATTAATCCATTATGACTAGCACATATTTGTTGTTGTCGGTAGTTGGGAATGGTCCAGCTACATTCATGTCAATTCTCTCGAACGGTGCTCCCTGCACATTATACTGCCTCATATTACCGCGAATTCTTCGTGCAAGTCCCTTTGCAGCTGCACATTGATCACATGTTTGAGACCATTCCACTACCGATTGACGTGCTTCTGACCAACAAAATCTACGTCGTACTTTAGCAAGGGTTTTGTTAATACCCAGGTAACTACCAAGGGTTCCTTCATGATATTCCTTTAATACTTGAGGTATTCTTATTTTTGTACTACTATCATTGATTCTTTAACTGTACCATCACGACTTTCCCAAATTCTTTTCATGCATCCATCTTCAATACAGAGGCTGTCCCATTGTGCCCAATATGCCTTCAATGTTTGACTTTTATCGGCAATTTCACCCCATGTTGGTTTTTCTCCCATTTCCTTGAACTTATAATTATTGGTGCCAAGCTAAGATCTTCCAGTTACTCCTTCCTTACTACTTCAGGTTGGATTCGCTCGAAGACTTCTTCTAAATTCTTCAAATGATCGTCGACCCATTACAATGATGCCGTCCAAGTACACAAGGCACGGTCTCCAATGTAATCCTTCCAGCAGACGTTCCATTAAACGTTCAAATGTTGCGGAAGCATTACGCAGTCCGAATGGCATAACATTAAACTGCCATAACCCACTACCCACACTAAACGCTGTCTTTTCTCGATCCTCTTCCTAGACTTCTACCTGCCCATAACCGCTTTGCAGATCTAATGTTGAGAACAATCTGACACCTGATAATGTGTCCAGGGTATTATCCATTCTATGTAATGGGTAGCTATCTTTCTTTGTTACTGCATTCAGTTTTCTGTAGTAGAATCAGAATCTCATAGCTTCATTCCTTTCCAC
The DNA here is from genome assembly GCA_963693315.1 of Diogma glabrata. Taxonomy (NCBI): domain Eukaryota; kingdom Metazoa; phylum Arthropoda; class Insecta; order Diptera; family Cylindrotomidae; genus Diogma; species Diogma glabrata. Next base: position 301,948,671 of record OY856186.1, read on the forward strand.
GACTAATCATAGGTGAACTCAATGGACTATCTGATTGGTCGATAACACAAGCCATTTTCATATCCTTTACCATTCTATCAGCTTCTGCCCGTTTTACTAATGGTAATTTTCTTGGTGCTTGACGAATCGGCATCTCTGCTCCCGTGTCAATTTTATGTTTTGCCATATTAGTTCTGTCGTTGTCTGCTGATGTGCTGAAGAAAATCGACGAATAACGTTCGAACAACTGCTGTGCATCTTTATTTTGTTCTTTTGAGCTCTATTGTCCAGATTTCTGGACTGTTGTAGTAGATTTTGTATTTCTTTTTTTTTGCGTTTGATTTTTGACTTTGCTTTCTGTGTGCTGTTGTTCACAGTTCACAATGGTAGTTATTTCTTAGCGGGTAGCGAAAATCCGAAAGTCTACGTCCACGCCGTGCTACCTGGGTAACGCTAACAGAATTAAGTAGGTGTAGTTGAGAGGAGCAGAGTAATAATAATAATAATAATAATAATAATAATATGTTTATTTAAACATTTAAAATTTTACATTGAAAATTTTACAATAATATATTCAATAGAAAAAAAAAAAACAAAACATTAGTGACAATAGCAAAAAGCCGTCTGTCAGGTTGGCGATTATAACAGGTTTGAATTAACATATATTAAGTAAGTAAAACTATTTTTAAATAAGTGTTTTCCTTAATTATATCTCTAAAAATTAGATATCCTAATACTAAGGTTCACGTTAAACACATCACATAATTTACCCATTTATTTTATTTATTTAAAAAAAAAACATTTACACAGATTATTACTTATATCAAATTTCACTGTTAAGCATTATATTCGTTAATTAAAATTAATCGGTATTTAGTTGATTTTTCCAAATAGTAGCAAAGCTTATCGAAATTTTTACCATTTAAATATTCTAAAAATTCTAATTTTGTAAGATAAAAATTACCAAAAACTTCCTTTCTATAATTCTTAAAAATCGGACATTCTGCAACAAAGTGAAAGGTGTTTTCGACTGCATCGAGATTACATAATGAACATAAACTGTTTGTGTTTCTTTGCCATGGCCGTGCATTTAGATTCAGTAGTCCTCCTCTTGCTTTAAATATCGACATAATCTTCCAGACTGAATTATTATTAGATAAATATTTCGGGAACGTTTCGTAATCTAAACCACAGTATTCGTCGTGGAGCGTAGAACTACGGGCTGAATTAATATTCTGCTCTTTGTGCATGACTGATAGCCTTTCAACTAATCGCAAGCAGTTTTTTTTCCAACATCTGATATTAATATCGCTTGCGTTGAAGTTAAAAGGAACACTACAGTCAGCTGCTAATTTTTCCCATTGAGGTACCCAGAAAGATTTATTTTTTATTGTTTCAAGTGCTAGGTATTTTGGCAACCTCTTATCATCATACTGCAGAATTTTTAAAACATAGTCAAAATGTAGTTTCAAAGTGAAAAGGGCCATTTTTGACAACCCAAACTCTATCTCTAACATATAGTTAGGGGTATTTTGTGGTAAATTGAACACTTTTTTTATGAAATACCTTTGCAATCGCTCCACTTCTTCATAATCTGAGTAACCCCAAACTTGACAACCATAGCATAACACTGCTCTGGAGACTGCCTCAAATACTTTCATTTTACCTGATACCGATACTTCCTTTTGACACACATAGTTACTCCATGCCGCGTTTATTCCTATTTTTGCAGACCTAAGCCTGGAATTAAGATGTGCGTGGAACGACAATTTGGGCGTTAGTTCAATCCCGAGATATTTATACGTCTTAACTACTTCTATATTTTCATTTTGGTACGTCCAATTCTCTTTTGTAGATCTTTTGCCTCCCTTACCGAAAATCATAATTGTTGACTTTTCAAGATTAACAATCAGGTTCCAGCGATCACAATATTCTTCCAGGCGTTTTATCATTTTTTGAAGCTTTTCTGGTGAGTCTGCTAAGAGAACAATATCATCCGCATACATTAATAGCCTTATAATGCGGTTGCTTACGACAATTCCACCTCCAAGAAATTCGAATAAGTCGTTCAGAAAAAGAGAAAATAGTAAGGGACTAAGCAGACAACCTTGTTTTACACCCATGTTAGTTATAAACCAGTCAGATATAGTTTTTCCGTTCCAAATAGCTGCTTTCGTATCTAAATATAAGAGTTTTAACATATCTATGAACTTGTTGGATACTCCTAGGCACACTAGTTTATAGAATAAGGCTTCTCTGATAATGCAGTCAAACGCTGCTTTAAAATCAACGAAGAATGCGTATATCTTCTTTTTCTTTTTTGTGGTTTTAAGCTTTACGATACTAATAAGTGAAAATATGCTGTCAACAGTTGAATACCCTTTTCTAAACCCAGACTGATATTCGTTTAAGATGTCAAATACGTTTGTCCATTCCTCAAGCCTATTTAAAAGAATCCCAACAAAAATTTTTACAATCGTGTTCATGAACGATATTCCCCTGTAATTTTTTGGATTATTTGGGTCACCTTTCTTAAATAGAGGGAAGACTACAGACTTTCTGAACATATCCGGCATAACTCCTTCATTATAAATTTGGTTAAATGCTTCTACAACTCGGTTTAAAAAAGAAGCTGGAGCATTTTTGAAAAACTCATATGGGATCCTATCTTCACCAGGAGCTTTTCCATCTTTAGATTTTTTCAGAACCACTAGCATTTCGTGAATGTTTAGAGGTCCATCTAAAATTGGAGATACTGCATATGGTTCCGCGTACAAAGTAAGTCTAGCAGTTTTTGGTGGATTAAGAAGACTTTCAAAATATCTCTGAAAGTCATGCATACTGATATTATTCCCACATATAAATTTCTTATTTCGGAGCTCGCGTAGGGCAACCCCCCATTCTTTAGCATCTTTAATATTTCCTAATCTCTCCGCAAGGCGACTGTAGTAAAGTTTTGATTTTTTTGAACATAGTGTCTTAAATTCAGAATTTGCTTGGAGGTATAATTTTCTTACATATGTTGAATTATTTCTACGTAGTAAATTTAATAATTTAAATGACTTTTTCCTAGCTTTATAGCAATCATTATCAAACCACTTGCTCTTATATTCAACTGATTTGTATTTGTGGGTCCGCCTATTACCAGCTGCTTGATAAATCATGTTTATTAGTGAATCTAGACTAACCAAATTCCCATCGTGTGCCGATACTAAATCATCTAGTTTGTGTATATAAGATTCCAAGTTTTCATTTTTCCATATTAATTGGGTAATAGTTCTAAAGGTTTTTCGGAAGAAGCCGTACTATTTCCTTTGATAGATAAAACAATAGGTAAATGGTCAGAGAAATGTTCATTTCCCACTTCGAAATTTTGCACTAGTTCCAGTGCGTCAATTGATACACAACATATGTCATTTACGGACGTCCCCATTTTTCCTATAAAACTAAGTTCCCCAGTGAAATCACCTACAGTTCTGCCATTTAGTACAATCCCTCCTACATCACTCATATGATCTAAAAACTTTTTTCCTTTTGAATCAACTGTTGAATCCTTTGATGAGCGAATTTCTTTAATTACCGGAAATAAACTACATAGACTGTCATCAAGTGTTTGGAGACTATCGATTCTAATGTTTAGATCACCAATAATTATAAATTGTTTTAAAATTTCAAGTAGCTGTTGCAGGTTTTTAAAATCAACTTCCCATTTGTTACAGTTAAGGTATGTTGGTAAAAAATGAAACCATAAATTATTTAACTTAACTTTTAATACTATAGAATTATTAATATTTTCAAATTTCATATGATAAACTTCTGCGGTACTCTTTCGGAAACCAAATAAACACCCCCCGCTTGCTCTCCCGAAGTTACTTTGCTTAACAGCACCAATCCAATATAATTCATAATTTGAAAAGTAATGTGTATATGTTTTAAATTTATCTTCTGTAATCCATGTCTCAAATAAAAAAAGATATCGTGAAGATTCACAAAATTGAAAAAACTTAACATTAAAAATTTATTTGATAGACCATTAACATTATACGCTAAAACTTTTAATTCATCTAAAACTAATTTTGGACAGACGGCATTTATTTGCTATTTATTTCGACTATTTTTGCTATTGAAGTTACTTAGAAAATTAGAAAAATCAAAATTTAACATTTCGTTAAGCTTTTTTATACCATTTTCATTGTTGCGAGTAGTAAGTATACCATCTTCTGATATGAGAAATTCCACATCATCTATGTAGAGTTGATCTCCAAATATTTTGACGTTTATATCTTTGTTCACAGTATGAATTTGTTTTCGCAGAGCAAATAAATATGACCTCTTTTTGCGAAAACCTTTTGTAAAGTCACGGTTCACTGACATTTGTGTGCCTTTCAATTTTTTGCCATTGGACAATATCCTGTTAACATCAATATGTGATCCCAATTCCACGAATATCATATTTTCATTCTTTCCCATATAATACGCCCGAACTACAGTAATCATTTCTAATCCCATTATATTTTTACAGAAATTTATTACCTGTTCTTGTGGATCTTTTCCCTCTTTGGGTATTCCTCTGAAAATTAGATTTCTGCGCCGATTTTCGTTATCTTTTCTCTCTAACATATGCATAAATGTGATTTCTCTCGCCTCAGATGCTTTTCCTCTCACCTCCAGTTGCAATACTTTAGACTTCAGTTGATTGCATTGCTCTTGTAATGAACTGCATTGTTTTTGTAATGTACTTATCTCCTTTTTTAAATCATCTTTTGTGGCTAAATGTTCGAGTTTCTTATCCAGCAGTTTGCTGAAAGCTAACATTAGCTCGTCAAAGCTCATTTTACCAACTTCCATTGCCATTACTGATTGTTGAAGTTTTTTTGCTTCAGGTGCTGCTTCCGGAGATATCGATTCTATTTTCCTTTTATTGCTTTCGATGTCATTGTTCATTTGGGTGGTCAAACTGTATCGGTTGGAAATTCACTTTTTATTTTTATAAAAAATGATAACAAAAATTTAATTTTTATTCGAAACGAAACAATAACAATAGAAAAGCAATAAAAACAACAGTGATGGTATTCCCGTTTTATATGCAAAATTCTGTCACTTTCAATATTATATTGTAGATAACTCTCTCGGAACAGAGTAAATACTGCTTATACTCAATTATTCCGCACCATGGCGAGACATTGGCGCCATAAAACCAATGCAACTCAAGCGCCTGTTCTCTATGCTAGGAGCGGCTTGTAGCGGGCGCCTGTCTTGGATCAAGCGGCTCGCTATATAAACGTGTAAAAAGCGTCTGTTCTCCATGTTAGAGGTGGCTTAGAGCGGGCGTCTGTCTTGGATCAAGTGGCTCGCTATATATACGTGTAAAAAGATTGTTTCTGGTGACCTTAAGATTCAAAACAAACCCATTTCCGTAAAAAAATTATTTGTTATGAACTCTGTACACTGGCCTCAGAATATCTCGGGTTCATCACAAGAACGACCTCAGAAACTGTACTCGGACTATGATTTAAATATGGGAACCTGGAACAAGCTACGCCTTAGAAGACCAGGAGATCTCCTAAAACTCACACACCAAGTCGATATAGCTACACACTAGTGTAACTATAGTGACTACTGGTGTAGCTGTAGTGGCTGGCACTGGTGTAGCTGTAGTGGCATTACAAAAACTAAGATGGCCAGGCAGTGGAATCCATGAAACAGCGAAAGGATACACTCTTTATGATTGCGGTCATCAAAACGGAGAAGAATTTGGAGTTGGTTCTAAGGTCTTGATGAACGCCTTTTTTAAACCTCTGCGGGTTGAAGCCACCTGAGACTAAGGATTCCGGCAAACTATTCCATTTTTATGCAGTTCGGACAATGAAGTCTTTCTGCGATCTGCCAGTATGACAGCGCGCGATCTCAACCGTTTGACTGGTTGCGGTAGCCGATTGCCGAGTGAAACGGGGGTAAGAATAAGTTTGAGGCATGATGCTGTTGATTTCATCTGAGCACTGTTGATGAAGATATTTGTAAAAAACAACGAGGTCAGCAACAGTGCGACGATATTGTAGGGAATCTAGTTTTAATGTCAAAGCTCGATCACCCACAATTCGTATAGCCCGGTATTAAACAGAGTCCAAGAGGGCCAAGATGGAAGCAGAAACAGCACCCCAAACTTGACAACAGTACTCCATACAGGGACGAATATAGGACTTATAAACATGGAGCAATTGGTATGGAGTGTAAATTTTTTTGCATCTATTTAGGAGGCCGAGTTTTTTAGACGCGCTTTTTGCCATCGCCATTACATGATCGTTCCAGAGTAGGTTATTTGAAACTGTGACACCCAATAAACGAATGTTTTTACATTCACCTATTGGTTCATCACACATACTGAATAAAATATCTTTGGGAACTCGGTCTTTGATCTGGAAACAATCAACAGCTGTGTTTTGGTAGAGTTGAAATTGACCAGGTTTTGGTCACCCCAATCGGCGACTTTTTTTAGGTCTTTATTCACGTTTATGGCAGCGTCTCTCCGGGCAGGATTAATTCATTCGTGCATTTTACCTTTTGAAGGAAGGGGCTCGAACGACTTGTGCAGAGTACTATCATCTTTAATTGTTTATTAAAAACAAAATTTTATAATACGCCCTGTAGAGAAATCCAAAATATCTTGCCATCTTATCTGCAGCATGAATCGACGAACAAGAGCTTGCAAAATAATGCTTCACCTATTTTCTGTGTAAACAACGCGCATTAGATCTCCTTCTTTCTGGAACAATTACTTGAAAAAGTGGCAAAATTGTGGAAAACATCTCCACTTTGGTTTCTTCGAAGTATTACTTTTTAGACATTTAAAAAAAATGTAAGTCGCCACTTAAAACAATAAATTTAATTATTTGCATACGTTTGTGGTGACTTTTCATTCAATCGTTTGCGTTAAATTTGAAAATCTTCTTTAAATTCGTTTCAAACTTTTAGCAATAGATTAATAAAATTTTAGGTACAATTTTTTAATCTAGTTTTCAAAAAAATACTTTTTCATCTAGTTTTCTTTTCAAAATTAAAAATATAATTAATTTTTTATTCGCCTACATATTAAAGTGTTACTTTATTACTGTGATTTGCGGCTTTAAAGTATCACTTTTCAACTATTTATTTTGTTGTCATATCTACGTCCAAAAAAGTAAAAACCATTTGTATTTTGTATAGAGCCTTCATTCGATCACTGGATATCTGTGCTTTCTGTCAGACAAGCATGTGTACATCCTCAAGATCTTTTTGCAGTTTATTTGCGTAGTATTGGACACATAATGTTTATTATGGAACAATTCTAAAATTCAGATCGCCTGGTAGCCTTAAATCATTTCCCAAAATAGTTGTTTGTAGCTGGTGTCGTTTTGGTTGTATCATTCACTGCTAGATTAGGCCATCAGGAATGGCGTAATATGACGATAACAATCACGTTGATTCTTGTTTACTACTCTTGCTAAATATTTCTCCAGAGTAACATTAAATCTTTCCACCATGCCATCTGAATGGGGATGTAAAGCAGTTGTTCTAGTTTTATTGATTCCAAGTACTTGACAGGCTTCTTGAAATATGGTAGTTTCAAAATTTCTTCCTTGATCGGTATGAATCATCGGTACTCCGTAGCGACTTATCCAATTGCTTACTACTGCTTCAGTGATGGTTGTTGCTTCCTGATTTGGTATTGTACACACCTCTGGTCACTTGTTAAATTAATCCATTATGACTAGCACATATTTGTTGTTGTCGGTAGTTGGGAATGGTCCAGCTACATTCATGCCAATTCTCTCGAACGGTGCTCCCTGCACATTATACTGCCTCATATTACCGCGAATTCTTCGTGCAAGTCCCTTTGCAGCTGCACATTGATCACATGTTTGAGACCATTCCACTACCGATTGACGTGCTTCTGACCAACAAAATCTACGTCGTACTTTAGCAAGGGTTTTGTTAATACCCAGGTAACTACCAATGGTTCCTTCATGATATTCCTTTAATACTTGAGGTATTCTTATTTTTGTACTACTATCATTGATTCTTTAACTGTACCATCACGACTTTCCCAAATTCTTTTCATGCATCCATCTTCAATACAGAGGCTGTCCCATTGTGCCTAATATGCCTTCAATGTTTGACTTTTATCGGCAATTTCACCCCATGTTGGTTTTTCTCCCATTTCCTTGAACTTATAATTATTGGTGCCAAGCTAAGATCTTCCAGTTACTCCTTCCTTACAACTTCAGGTTGGATTCGCTCGAAGACTTCTTCTAAATTCTTCAAATGATCGTCGACCCATTACAATGATGCCGTCCAAGTACACAAGGCACGGTCTCCAATGTAATCCTTGCAGCAGACGTTCCATTAAACGTTCAAATGTTGCGGAAGCATTACGCAGTCCGAATGGCATAACATTAAACTGCCATAACCCACTACCCACACTAAACGCTGTCTTTCCTCGATCCTCTTCCTAGACTTCTACCTGCCCATAACCGCTTTGCAGATCTAATGTTGAGAACAATCTGACACCTGATAATGTGTCCAGGGTATTATCCATTCTATGTAATGGGTAGCTATCTTTCTTTGTTACTGCATTCAGTTTTCTGTAGTAGACACAGAATCTCATAGCTTCATTCCTTTCCACGACTAATCATAGGTGAACTCAATGGACTATCTGATTGGTCGATAACACAAGCCATTTTCATATCCTTTACCATTCTATCAGCTTCTGCCCGTTTTACTAATGGTAATTTTCTTGGTGCTTGACGAATCGGCATCTCTGCTCCCGTGTCAATTTTATGTTTTGCCATATTAGTTCTATCGTTGTCTGCTGATGTGCTGAAGAAAATCGACGAATAACGTTCGAACAACTGCTGTGCATCTTTATTTTGTTCTTTTGAGCTCTATTGTCCAGATTTCTGGACTGTTGTAGTAGATTTTGTATTTCTTTTTTTTGCGTTTGATTTTTGACTTTGCTTTCTGTGTGCTGTTGTTCACAGTTCACAATGGTAGTTACTTCTTAGCGGGTAGCGAAAATCCGAAAGTCTACGTCCACGCCGTGCTACCTGGGTAACGCTAACAGAATTAAGTAGGTGTAGTTGAGAGGAGCAGAGTAAATACTGCTTATACTCAATTATTCCGCACCATGGCGAGACATTGGCGCCATAAAACCAATGCAACTCAAGCGCCTGTTCTCTATGCTAGGAGCGGCTTGTAGCGGGCGCCTGTCTTGGATCAAGCGGCTCGCTATATAAACGTGTAAAAAGCGTCTGTTCTCCATGTTAGAGGTGGCTTAGAGCGGCGTCTGTCTTGGATCAAGCGGCTCGCTATATATACGTGTAAAAAGATTGTTTCTGGTGACCTTAAGATGCAAAACAAACCCATTTCCGTAAAAAAATTATTTGTTATGAACTCTGTACACTGGCCTCAGAATATCTCGGGTTCATCACAAGAACGACCTCAGAAACTGTACTCGGACTACGATTTAAATATGGGAACCTGGAACAAGCTACGCCTTAGAAGACCAGGAGATCTCCTAAAACTCACACACCAAGTCGATATAGCTACACACTAGTGTAACTATAGTGGCTACTGGGGTAGCTGTAGTGGCTGGCACTGGTGTAGCTGTAGTGGCATTACAAAAACTAAGATGGCCAGGCAGTGGAATCCATGAAACAGCGAAAGGATACACTCTTTATGATTGCGGTCATCAAAACGGAGAAGAATTTGGAGTTGGTTCTAAGGTCTTGATGAACGCCTTTTTAAAACCTCTGCGGGTTGAAGCCACCTGAGACTAAGGATTCCGGCAAACTATTCCATTTTTATGCAGTTCGGACAATGAAGTCTTTCTGCGATCTGCCAGTATGACAGCGCGCGATCTCAACCGTTTGACTGGTTGCGGTAGCCGATTGCCGAGTGAAACGGGGGTAAGAATAAGTTTGAGGCATGATGCTGTTGATTTCATCTGAGCACTGTTGATGAAGATATTTGTAAAAAACAACGAGGTCAGCAACAGTGCGACGATATTGTAGGGAATCTAGTTTTAATGTCAAAGCTCGATCACCCACAATTCGTATAGCCCGGTATTAAACAGAGTCCAAGAGGGCCAAGATGGAAGCAGAAACAGCACCCCAAACTTGACAACAGTACTCCATACAGGGACGAATATAGGACTTATAAACATGGAGCAATTGGTATGGAGTGTAAATTTTTTTGCATCTATTTAGGAGGCCGAGTTTTTTAGACGCGCTTTTTGCCATCGCCATTACATGATCGTTCCAGAGTAGGTTATTTAAAACTGTGACACCCAATAAACGAATGTTTTTACATTCACCTATTGGTTCATCACACATACTGAATAAAATATCTTTGGGAACTCGGTCTTTGATCTGGAAACAATCAACAGCTGTGTTTTGGTAGAGTTGAAATTGACCAGGTTTTGGTCACCCCAATCGGCGACTTTTTTTAGGTCTTTATTCACGTTTATGGCAGCGTCTCTCCGGGCAGGATTAATTCATTCGTGCATTTTACCTTTTGAAGGAAGGGGCTCGAACGACTTGTGCAGAGTACTATCATCTTTAATTGTTTATTAAAAACAAAATTTTATAATACGCCCTGTAGAGAAATCCAAAATATCTTGCCATCTTATCTGCAGCATGAATCGACGAACAAGAGCTTGCAAAATACTGCTTCACCTATTTTCTGTGTAAACAACGCGCATTAGATCTCCTTCTTTCTGGAACAATTCCTTGAAAAAGTGGCAAAATTGTGGAAAGCATCTCCACTTTGGTTTCTTCGAAGTATTACTTTTTAGACATTTAAAAAAAATGTAAGTCGCCACTTAAAACAATAAATTTAATTATTTGCATACGTTTGTGGTGACTTTTCATTCAATCGTTTGCGTTAAATTTGAAAATCTTCTTTAAATTCGTTTCAAACTTTTAGCAATAGATTAATAAAATTTTAGGTACAATTTTTTAATCTAGTTTTCAAAAAAATACTTTTTCATCTAGTTTTCTTTTCAAAATTAAAAATATAATTAATTTTTTATTCGCCTACATATTAAAGTGTTGCTTTATTACTGTGATTTGCGGCTTTAAAGTATCACTTTTCAACTATTTATTTTGTTGTCATATCTACGTCCAAAAAAGTAAAAACCATTTGTATTTGTTTAAATTCTATGAAAAATAAAAATTTTTATCAAAGCAACCCTTAAATTCAAAATTTCATTATCCAATTAAAATAGTTGTTATCATTTGTTGTCATAGCTACACAATAATTTGGAAAAAATAATAAATATTTTGTCAAAGGTTACTTGTTCCACATATTTTTATTTTAAAATTTATGAAAATTTATAATTTTAATTTAGAATAAACAAATTTTCTTAAAATATTTTGCTTGCGGCGAATAAAAAATAGTATATGATGCACGGACGTAAGCTATTTTGGACTTAATGTGGGTTCAAATCTCGGCTAGCGCCTCGATTTGCAAACTCCACATCCGTCCAAAATCTTTAGCTTTACGTCCTAGCATCATAATGTACTATTTTCAAAAAGATGTTGAAATTAAAAAGTTAGCTTTTTTTTCGTATAATTTTATTAATAATTTTCATTCAAATTAAAGTAAAATCTTTTTAATTGAACAAATAAAAATATTTGCAGTAGATTGATTTTTACAATAATTTAATCACCAGTATTATAATTAATGTGATTAGTGTATTAAAAATAAATTTAAAAGAAAATACAAAATTCATTTCTTCTTAAATGTTAATGACATATTCACAATAAGGTGAATCTTTATATTGTAATTTTATTCTTAGTGATATGAAATAGAAAAATTACAAATGATTATATAAGTCAAACAAATTTTGGTGTTAAATTAACTAAAGGACTTGAATATCTATATATTGTTGTGCCTTTCTATTTCGCTAGTTAATATCATCGAAAATATTAATGATAGGCATTTAGGATATAAAATCATTGGAAATATACATAAATTGAAGACATTGTCAACAAACCGAACTCAAACATCTGAACACGGTGAACACGCAGCAAAATTATCATCTCTATAGCCAACTACTCACATCTGAACACGGGGAACACGCAGCAAAATATAATATAGCAGATAAACCAGCTATACATTCCTTCTTTCATTTTCTCAAATTCCTTTCATTACTAATTGCTTATCTTCCTTTGCTATTTAAAAAAAATGTATTCTGTCACGGGACACCAGGCAGATGTGAAACATAAACGTGTATTGTAAAATTTATAAAATAAATTTGTTAAACACTCTTGACACAGATCATCTCAGGCGATGGATGTTTTTGTGATTACTTATACAAGTATAAACAGCTACGGACTCAAACTGTCTATACTGTGAGGGAAAGGTCGAGAACTCAGAGCACGTGTTAATCGAATGCGGAAGGTTTGCAAAGACTTATTGAGCAAACCACGACAGCATTACATTATAATCCACGAGAGAGTCAAACACTCAAACCCTGCCCTGCGAAGGAATAGCTTAATCGGTGGTACCACAGAGACACAACAGGATCCCAATCAAGGGAGATGGTTTTAAAGGTAAGAAGTCGCGTATCGCTTGGAAAGTCGGGTTTCAAGTGCATTTTTGAAACGTTCCATCTTCCTACGATAAACAAACAAAAGACGCATACACACAAGCGAATAATTTTCGAAACCGAATTATTGGAATTTGTATTTATTGTATTACACCAACCACGATGGTCTTATACATATTTGTATTACACCAACACAGAATTATGAATAAAATCAATAAAGGTCAAAATAATTTTCATTCTTATAAAATTTATTTGTTTTTAGGGAACATATGCCATACTATTCAAAATATATATATTATTTTTCATTAGGCGTGATGTCATAAAATTATTATACCGTTTTTCGTAACGCAAAACCATATGTTTTTTATATTAAGTTGCGCCTATGGATGTTTTACATCAAAATCTAAATAATATGTTATATCATATTTTGTGTGCTAGACTTGTCCAACTAATTGATAAAACCAAGAAAATTAACAAAAATCGGTCAAACCTCTAGCTCGTTACAAGAAGTTTAACATAAGTACCGTATAAAACAATCATCAACAATCGTATATTTATTTTTTAAACGTAAAATTTTAATATTTTTTATTAAGATTCCAAAGAAAATTAAAAAATCTATCTACCTGCTAGAATCCCTGATGCTTGAACATTTTTTTTTCAAACAATATCGCAAACAACACACTGAAAAAAACATGTCCTATTTCCAATCGAAATGCAATTGTCTCAACCTCACCGTGCGATCACATATGGCGAATCAAACTACGAAATCGCTTCAACAACTCTACAATTATAAATCGATGAAGTTGAGACAATCACACGAAATATTTATGTGAAAATAAAATATAGTTCAATTAATCTCAAATACTTAAACTTTAAAATGAAAAATTCATGATATAAGGCCAAAGAAAATTTTTTTCAGGGAAATAGTTATTATCTTTATTCAACTACTGTTATATTGGATATAACACTTTATATTTAAAAAAAACCTCATTCTGTTGCTAGGAAAATGTTATCGTGTAGTTGTCCCAATCACAGTGAAATTGTTTGCAAATAATTTTTCTTTGCATGAATAATCAACTGCCAACCTCGAGATGAGGTTGTCATGAACTTCAATTTTTTTTTCAGTGCACATTTAACTTTTATCTTACCCCCGTAAGTCGTTTCTTCTGCACAAGTCTGACTACTAACCGTTATCCCTACAACCTACGACGAGGTATTATAAAATTGTTAAACTTGGATACAAACTGGTCATTTTAGTTTTGAGTTCATTAATCCAATGAAATAAATTTTTATTCTTTCTAAAAATTTAACAATTTTCGAATTTTTAAATTCAATTAAATTTCAATTACGAGATTTAGAAACCAACCAACATCAATAATCCAAACCATTAATATTGTGAGTTTAATTCAAAAATTTATCTGATAATTGAGTAAATTTTGTTGTTGTTTTTATTTTTGCAATTAATGTTACTCGTTGTGTTTTAGTAGGCAGATACAGAAATATAGAAAAATTTAATTAAAAACAAACAGAATTTTCCTTTATTTTCATTTTTAGTTACAACAAAGCTCACTGTCAGAATGCTGATTGATTTGTTTAAGTTATGGAACAGACATATTTAATTGAATGTTATTATTATTATTGTAATCTGAATTTGATAAATTATTATTGTGTAAATTGAATTTTATAGTGAAGCCCATAAAACCAAAGTTTTAGTACATCGTCAACCTCCCAACTAATTTTTTTATGTTTCTTTAAACGTCCTTGAAATAAAATTAAAGCAATTCTAATCTAAAACTGTAAAGAAAAGGTAATAACTTAAAGTAATGTCAGACATAAAATAAATTAGCCTATTAGGTTAAATCGTTGAAGCAAGTAAATCTAATTTTATCGCTTGATTCAACAAAATGTAAAGTCAAAAGAAAATTTAATTCTTAGAAAACGTACCGGTATCGAAAGCCAAGCTAAAATGTAATCACCCTTTCTTCTTGTTTTGTTATTATTAATAAAATTTAATGCGTTTTTTTGTTACAATTTTCAACGAAAATCTATTCTCATTTTTTTTTCAATTCTAGATTATTTTACGAGTTTCACATTACAATACAAAATAAAATATTAAAAAATGGAAAAATAACAAAAAAAGAAAATTGAAAGAAAGGAAGGAACTAGATCATAATGGAGAGATAAGACATGTTTCGTTATTTTTGCTATTTTGCTACTGTATTGTGTGTTAATTATTATTTCTCTTATCATCGATGACGATATCTTATGATATATATTTCTATACATTTTATTATTGTACATATTACTAAAGAAAGGAATTACAATTGTTATAATAGAACGTAGTTTGGATTTTTTCATGCATACATATCCATGTACTACAAAAAATGTAATTATATTTATAACCTGGGAATTTATTGATATCATATTGTATAATCGTTAATCGAGAACTAAAAAATTCTATAATTATAACTAAATTTAAGTTTTAGGATTAGAAAGATTATTTATTTATGAAACACTTTTAATGTGCATTAAAGAAAATTTTTGTTTAAAATTAAATTAAATATATGTTATTACATTTTTAGTAATTTCCCAATCATAGTTTTGTACATATTTGAATTTACTTTGCTTAATCCAGTATTCCACTTTATGAAAATTTAGTTTAGAAATTTGATAACGTACTAAAGCCATTAGGTGATCATTTTATACCAATAAATCAATTAAATATAAGGAAACAAAATACTCATATCCAGCATTCGTCTACAAAAATAAAGTTCTTGGAGTACTTTGTTCGTGTCTGAAAAAAGGCATTTGCAACATGTGGCTCATCCATTAATTTATATAGTCAAATTTATTTCTTTTTATACAATTCACCTTAAATAGGAGATTTAAAATAAGTTTACAGTAAAAAGCAACAAATTTGGCACAAATAACAGAATATTTCAGTTTAAAAAATTAAACAGAGATTGAATAGTAAAGTGAACTTAGAATATTCAATGATTAAAAAAAAATTAATTAAAAAACTGAATAAATTTTAATTAAAACACTTTTATAGTAAATGTATTATAATGGTAGACAAAATATCAAGATTTAGGTTAGATTCAAGTTAAATTCAGTCCCAAAACCTTCTCAGAAAAGGTATTATAATATGGTGCAATAGGGTATAATAATATTAAAACAGAGCCATTTTGAGATTATTTTTCTTTTTGTTTTCTCTCATGGTGACAGAAAGCTCGATCCAAACATATTTTTTCATTCATAATCTGCAGAATTTATATATACTACTTTTCGTACACCTACACCTACGTTTTTAGGACCTACTGATTCTAAAAAAGCAGAAAAATGTATGTCTGTCTGCGGGCCGACGATATCTAGAAAACGGCTTCAGGGATATCAAAAAATTTTTGTTTCCAAAAATATGTATACGCAATGGTAAGAGTCGAAGTGTGTCAAAACAAGGAAATTTGCTTAAAAAACGTTCATTTTAAGTAATTACGAGTAGGAACAGTGAATTTGGAGAAATCTTGATGGTCGGGATTGGTATGTGAGACCGAAACCTAGATTATTGCATTAAAATTTTGTCAAAAAAATGTTGTCGAGTGTGTCAAAAGAATGATTTTCATTTTGTTTACCCAATTTTTTGGGAAAAAAAAAATTAATTATTTGTATGGCATGAAATGTAATCGAGTATGAAATTGGACATGAACATTTTTGATTTTGTTATAATTTTTTAAATTTTGAAAAAAGTTTGTATTTTTGATTTTGTAAGAATTTTCGGAATATTTTTAAAATTTTGAAAAAGGTTTAATTTTTAATTTAGTATAATTTTCAGAATATTTTTGGAAAAGGTTTCAATTTTTGATTTTGTTATAATTTTTGGAATATTTTTTGAATTTGAACTTAATTATAAAGCCTACATATAAAAATAACTAATAATTTTCCACAATTTTCTAAATATTATAAAAAAAAATAATTTAAATTTCAGTAAACCGACATGAAAAATGACAAACAAAAAATATTAAATAAATATAATTAAATGAAGCAATTTAGAACGATTGGCATTCACTTTCGAAAATCATATCATATTATCATGTCATAATCATATTATCTTATAAAAAGTTAAATGAAACCAGTTATTTAATTATTTTTCACTCTTTCACATTTTCACTCTCCATTTCTTATTCTTTGTTTATTATTCTTATTATTAAATAAATTTCGTTTTACTTCGTTTTTTATTATGACTTATGGTAAGAGCACGTTACGTGTATTTCGCATGGTAACACAATGGCCACAAAATAAAAAGCAAATGCGTACATTTTGCCACCACACCGTACCGTCACGCTATGATGGCACTATGATAGCCATATGCGGCTGCACTTGAACGTCCAAGTGACAACATGCCATGACGCACGAGAGTGCATTGTGCTAGCATTGGGCCGCCACAGTGTTTGTTGGACACATAATTTTAGATGAAAATAAAATAAAATTATCAGTTTTAATTTCCCAAGGGCGGTGATAATTCGAAATAATTTTTTGCCGAAAATTCCGAAAGCAAGTATATTGATAAAAGCACGAGGCCGTAGGCCGAGGGCTTTTATCAATACCACTTGCTTGAGGAATTTTTCAAAAAATTATGATAATTTATCAACGAACGAGGGGAATTCGTTTAGAAAATTTTTTGCCATTTTTCATTTATTTACATATTTTTTATGAATTATACGTTGGCCTACTTTGTTAACAGTGAATTATTTCAACATTAGAATGATAATTTTTGATATCCCAGTAGGCCAGACGCATAAATATTTTTATTAGTATAATTCAAATGTTATTGGTGAAATTGAATGATGTCATTACATTTTAGAGAATTTCATTGGTTTAAATTAAAATAAAACTAAGGCAAAAAATTTTCAATATAATACTACAAGTCATATTATCTCATAAAAAGTTAAATGAAACCAGTCATTTAGGAAAATGTTAAACAACTTTATCACTCTCCATTTTTTCATTCGTTGTTTATTATTCTTATCATTAAATAAATTTCGTTTCGCTTCGTTTTTTATTATTCGTGAAACATGCAGTTATAAACTGCTTTTGGTAAGAGCACGTTAAGAATTTCGCAAAGTGCCACAATGGCCACCAAATAAAGAGCACAATGCGAACATTTTTCCGGCACACCGTGTCGCCACGTTATGATGGCACTTTGATAACCATATGCAAATGCATTTGGACGTTACAACATGCCAAGACGCACGTGACCGCAATGTGCCGCCACAGTGTTTGTTGGGTAAGATTTAAAAATATTGTCGCATAAAAATTTGGAGGTTAGAAAAAAAATTTAAAGTCAGCTAACCGAAAAAGTTGATATTTATTATTTCGGTCTGAAAGAACTAAGTATTACATTCATGAGCTAAAAGTGAAATTCTTAGCCCCACTTTTTTTACATTTCTCGACGTTTTAGGACCTACTGATTCTAAAAAAGCAGAAAAAAATGTATTTCTGTCTGCCGGCCGGCTGGCCGTCACAACCGACGAAATCTAGAAAACGGCTGGACGGATTTGAAAAATTTTGAATTTTAAAAATAGTTACACTTAATGGAAAGAGCCGAAAGGACGATGTATTCGATTACTGTACCGGAAGTGTGTCAAAAAAATCGTCAAGTGTGTCAAAACAGGGAAATTTGCATATTTTTTTCTTAAAAAACGTTCATTTTAAGTGATAACGAGTAGGAACAAAGAATTTGAAGAAACCTAGATAGTCGGGATTGGTATGTGAGATCAAAAACTAGTTTATTGAATTAGAAATTTGTCAAAAAAATGTTGTCAAGTGTGTCAAAAGAAAGATTTTCATTTATGTTTTTACCCAATTTTTTGGAAAATAATAAAATTAATTATTTGTTTGACATGAAATTTTATTATTATTATTAGAACTACGGCATTATAAATTTATCAAAAAAATGTGGTCAAGTGTGTCAAAAGAAAAATTTTTATTTATTTTTTTACCCAATTTTTTGGAAAAAAATAAAATTAATTATTTGTTTGATTTTTTGGAAAAAAATAAAATTAATTATTTGTTTGACATGAAATTTTATTAATCAATAGCAACAGAAATAAAAGCCGGATGCTAGCTTATAACAGTAAAAATACAAAAACTAACAATATTATTTCCTTACAGCTTAACTATAACGAAGACAAATTAATCCAAATATTAACATTAATGCTGAGAACTACATGTTATTTGCAAGAATAACGATAAAACACAGGAGCAAGTCTTGTATTCAACAGTTTGAATCAAATGAAAAAGCTACACACGAGAAAAATAACGGTTTCTCAAGGAAACAAAAATTTGAAAACAAACAAACAAAAAAGCGACACTTGGACACTTTTGATATTTGATACCTTTGATTTTCCTAAAATTTTCAGGATATAATAGTAGTACTGCGATAAGAAAAAATGCAGTTTACCACCTCTTAAATCTGGCGCGTTGAGCTTGAATAGAGGTCAAAGTTTTAGATCATGGTTAAATCGTATAAATTATATGATCAATCTACCTCATAAAATCAAGTCATCCCAAGATATTTTTTTTTTAACACGGATTGTACTTAATACTAGGTAGATAGTAGCATAAATAATTTGGTGGCTCACTCATTACTTTAAGAGCCAAGGTCATTCAAAAATTTTGTTTTCGTTGCTTTTTTTGCCTATTTATCTGGCTTAGTTATCTGCTAAGTCCATAAGTGATCCACAGCAATAACTATTGGATTAGTTACAAAATATATGAAAATGCTTCTTAGAAAAATTTAAAACAGCATGGGTTACTCTTGAGGCTCAAGGTAAATTACTCTAGAGGCCACGAGTCAACAAGTTTGAGAAACAGCTGTAATTATACTCCACTAGGGGGTATCCCGCGGGCTCCGACAGCGAAATTTCGTACTGAGTTTCTTAAAGTTCATTTTATTAAATCGGTTTAAATTATTAATGTTTGAAAATGTATATTAAAACCTAAACTGTTTTTTGTATAAAAATATCAAATGTTTTCAACCTACATTGTTTTTAAAAATTGTTAAAAATCTATATTTTTCTATGCTGTTATGTTCGCTGTACTAAAGAACAATTTTCTGGTTCTGGTCCTGCCATAATAGCGCTAGTATTTTACGAAATGTTGTGTCAAAAAATGAGGAAATAGACCTTTAATCATGTACTTTCATCAATTTGTTTCCTCTTTTCTTTTTTAATAAACTTATTATAAAAACCATCTACCAACTTTACTATTTAATGTAAAAATTATTCCTTTAAAAAAAGGTTATTATTCCTTTAACAAAAATTCGATCTATTTTTCATAATAAATATTACATATCTTGTGACTAATTCAAAATAAAAAAGGTTTTATTAATAAAACATCAACAAAAATTATAAATATATGTATTATGTAACTTAATTAAAATAAAAAAATAAAATCCCCTAAATGCATTCTATAACATGATTGCATTCATAACTAAACAAAATGACGTCACACGATCTTTTATGATAAAGCTGTTATATTGCAAGAGAAATACATACTCAAATAGTAGTTTTTGTTTTTCCTTAATTTAGTTCACAGGAATGAAATGGCAAATAATTATCGGAAACCACTATTATATGATTTTTAGCACTGCCTTCGAAATGTAAATATCGAAATGATTTTAATGATTTTAATTTGAACAAATTATGGCAAAAGACAACTTAATTTTTTAACTAACTTTAAAGAACTACTTTATCGATAATTCTAAGTATCCAAAAATAAAATTTTATATAAGTTTTATTTATACATATATGAATTATTTATTTATATGAATTCATTCATGAATAATAAAATAAAAAAGCACAATAATTTTAAAGTTATTTAAAGAAAATAATGAATTTATGAATAAAAAAAAAACAAATTTAATGTTATTTAAAATAAAAATTTAAAAACTGCATTATCGTAAAACGAAATGTATGTATGAATATGAACAAAATAAGAGTGTGTAAAAAAACAATAATTTAAATGTTATTTAAAAAAAAAATAAAAAAAAATTCGCAATATTCAGGTTTCGAACTTACAATCTATAGATCATCAGTCGAGCGCGCTACCAATATACCAATTTGAACTATATTTGATCAATAGACTAAAGGATACATAAGATATCCGTTACGCTCGTATAGAAGGATAGACTTACGGCTATTATATTATTGATATTGTGTAGTTTAAGGTTCAGGCTGTCTACGCAGCGTTATACATGAAAAATGATTTATTTAATTAATTTAATTGTAAATTTAATTTTACTTACCTTCTTTTATATAAGAACTGAATCTAAAAAATTATGGTGCAAATTATGAAACTTTTTGCAATCCATACAATTTTCGACCGATCTAGTTTCGAACCAATGAGAAAAGTTTTTAAACTTTAAAAAAGTTTATCATTCTCATAAGGCTAGCCGACTAGATAAACTACCAAAAAATGTCAACGTTAAATATAAACCAAAAATTAGGTTACAACTCTAGCGAAGTATAAAAACAAAAAATTTACATAAACATATATTTAATAGATTCAGGTTTAGTCAATTAAGTCAATTAATTAAAAGTTTCATAATTTGCACCATAATTTTTTAGATTCAGTTCTTATATTATTCTTGATGGGATATTTTCCATCGGGGTGATGTTATATCACAAATAATTTACTGAATTACTTCTTTTATACTTCAAATATTTGTTTCATATTAATGAAACATATGTTGACATACAAATTGTAAACAAATAATTTAATTAACATTTACTGATGTAAAGTTGGTAATTATAGCACATAACGTGGGTGAGGGTCTTTCCTGATAATTTTAATCCTCAAAATTTTAAAATCATCGTGAATAAATTCCTCAAAGAAAATTACTTAATACTCTTGAGCCCTAGTTTCTCAGTTAGCATGGTATCTTCGGATATTCAAAGACATTAATCTATAATTTATTATGGTTAACACTAAACATGCCTAACTTTGAATTAAAAAAAAACATTCTTTAATATTCAAATATATAAGTAAATCTTTATTAAAATAAATTTATTGTTGATTTACAATATAAATATCCGCAAAAACACAGGCTTAAAAGATGAGGATAGGATTTTTTTTAATACCGGCATTTTTTATCCTCCAATATATGTTTTACATAAAGTAACATTATGCACATAACTATTTCTCAGACAATTTTTGATTTTATTATGATCATAAATCAATGTTTAATTAGGGCCATAATTGATTTGGTAAATAATTACAAAACCTCAATTCCACAATACAGGTGGAGTATACGGAGTGACGTTCCACATCAACCTGTGGCCAAAATTCAATAAGTCGTAAAAAATTTCTTTATCACGCAACTTAAAGCTTAGTTTATAAAGTTTTTTATGCTGTTTAGCATTTTCCTAAAATTCAAAATGGCAAACCAATATGGCGTCTGCAAGTCAACACCTCAACATGAAAGAATAGTTTTTTCTATGTAAAACACTTGTAAAACTCATCAGATCAGTAAGTTGAAATATTATTTTGGTGCATATTTGCTTGCTGAATACGATTATAACCTTCCTGTTTGAGTCAATCAGATGCCAACAATCTCAAATTCTTTGAACGGCACTCGAAAGCCAAATAAAATATATTTCAAAAAAGCGTCCACCATTACCTCAGAACGCATGTTGTTGTGCTGTTGTTACACATTTTGTAATTCCTACTATACAACGCACTTTTTATTTAAACAAAAATATTTGAATTAGGGATTGCAATCCGGGATTGGCGTTTTGTGAATTCCGAGACTGCGCGATTCATGAATTGTATTTTTCGGATGCACAGAATCAAGGGATTTAAAATTTATGAATCTCGGGATCCCGAGATTCATGAAGTGCAAATATAAAACAAAATTTCTACCTTTCAAAAAGAAGCGGAAGTGCTTATTGACTACGTAAATGGCGGCAGAAAGTTTTCTGGAAAAGAAACTGAATGGTTCTATGCTATCATTCTTTTCTTGTTGGGCTCTGGGGAAGAACTGCTCCCACTACCACTGCCGATGCATCCGTGGTAACGCCAAACTCACCATCGCTTATTGTGTATACTAGCGTTGTTGCTTCTGTTAGAGCTTTTTTAGCCTCATTGAATGCTGCTTTACATTTATCTGTCCAAGAAAATTCGTTGTTTTTTTGCAATGTCGATAAATGGTCATGTGTGAAGGATAGAGTATCTGCTAGGTGTTGTACAAACCTGCAGTGATAATTATTTATATCTCCTAGAAATCGTTGAGTCTGCTTAATACTGGTTGGAACAGGAAAAATCTTCAATGACCTTCACCCGATCTCTAGAAGTCAGAATACCATCTCCAGAGACAGCGTGGCTTATCCTCGTTGGGATAATCCAAAACAATATTTTTGTTTATTTATCGTCAATGGCCAATGCCATATTCTGCAAGACGTTGAAATATTATTTTAATGTGGCATTTGTATTCTTTCGGATTTAAACTGAAAATCAAAAGACCATCAATGTATTTGAACACGAAATCTAAGCCCTGCCAAACTTGGTGTATAAAGCGGTAAAACGAGTGGGCGACTTTCGTAATCCAAACGGCATTCGCACGAATTCAAATAAATCAAACGGTGTCGTAATTGCCGTTTAAGGCACGTCTTCCTCTGCTATTGGGATATGGTGATATGCTTTTTCTAGGGATATCATGGAAAATACCGTACTTCCGAGCACTTGCCTTGAAAAATTTGGTATATGTGGGGTTGGATAGCGGTCGGGAGTTGTGATGGCATTCAACCGACGATAATTCTCACTAGGACGCCAGTCATTTTCGTTCTTTTTAGCTACCATATAAAGTAGAAACAAAAACAATCGCAGTAGGACGACAAATTCTAAAACTGAAAACGTTTTCAATCTCCGTTTTGACTGTTTTATGTCTAGTTGGACCGAGTCGACGTGGTCTGGAGAATGGTAATCTCTTTTATAATGTACGATATTATGTGAACCTAGCAAATTATATCTGGGATTATGAGTTAAAGTAGGAAGTTTCTGTAATAAGAAGTTGATAACGACCGTTCGCTATCTAATAATTGTTTTCCGCCCACATCAACTTACAAACCATATTTGGTTAAAAAATCTGCACTGATAATTGTATGCGATAGCGCTGCTACTATAAACACGTGAGATAATTCACGATGTAACCCAAAATCTATCTTAAGGAATTTTGTACTGAATGTGTTTGTTTTCGAATCATTTGCATCTGAAATCAATTGCTCATTACTGCGAATATTATTAGGAAAACTAGAATACGGTACAACCTATAAATATTAGCACCTGCATCTATTAAACAATTTTATTTATTTTATTGTAGAGGAACACACGACGAGAATTAACGTGTTTGCTGTCTACCGAGGAACTAATTAGTTTTTTTAAATACCATTTGAGCTCTTATATTGTTACAATGCTTCGATCTTCAGCAAATGGTACCACTTATATGGTGTATTAAATTTCGATTGATGTCTACACCTCGATCTTCGAAATCTGAACCCGGTAGCTGATCGTCCTCAAGAACGACTGTGTTTATTTTGAAAAACTCTTTCGTTCACTTCATTTGATTCCTTTTCCGCTAATGGTCATCTCGGCAATAACCTCTGTAAGTGCTGTATCTCTAGTCCTATAATAGTAATCGATTTACAATTTTATCAACATATTTTTGAGAACGCTTTTTTTAAACAAATTTAAAGAAATGCTATATAGGTACTATACATAAGACAAAAAAGAAAAAGTAAAATTTTCAACTTTTAGAAATCAGGAATGGCATTGTGCTCAGAGGCTAAATGTAAATCTTTAATGAACATTTAAAGCAACACCATTTTTCATTTTTAGGGTTCCGTTTTTTTATAACGAACCCTATTGGTGGGAGTAAAACGTGTTTTTCACATTATATCGATCTCGTAAAAACATCTCGTAAACTATAAATGCTATGAACCTGAAATTTGAGGTGCGTATAAAACTAACCTGTTCACACAAGATAACAGATACAAATAAAAATACAGTTGTTTTCGTTTGTTTTATAGAGCTACGATGAGACCTTTGAGAAAAAAACATTTTTTTATAGAGCCAAGTAGAGTATCATATAAAAGGGCTTCCCTCAGTATTCCTTAATATTTATTTTGGAATTTTTCACCTCACCCTTTTTGTATAATTTTGAATAATGAAGTTTTCTTCATGTTTTTTTACCTCGATTAGCTCCGATCATAACTGATCGAAAATCTTCAAATGTATATGGAATGATAGACAAATTAGTAAGGTTTTAACAAAAAAATATGGAGGGGCTGAAATCTCAAGCTCTGAGATATCAAGACTTCGGTTTTGGTTAAGGATTTTGATATAGTTTTCGGTCCTGAAATCTTTTATGAGGACATTATTTTAGTTTTGGGCAGCGATGTATATCAAACATAAAACCTTTGTAAAAGTACAAGCATTTTATCTCTGCTTAGAACTTTATTGCAAAACTAACACGAAAATCAATTCGTCGCCGGAAAATTATAACAGATCTTATATTAACATAATTTAGTGAAAAGATGATACACTGAGCAAACTACTCAAGATCCTCTCCATTTAGCGTTTCGAGAAAATACTACAAAATCACAAATTCTTATTTCTTTCAAAATTTCAAAAATATTGAAAAAATTAAATAAAATCAAAAAGTTAAACTTTTTCTAAATCCTAATAATATTCCAAAAATTGTTAAAATTCAAACTTTTTCCAAAATTCTAAAAATATTGCAAAAATTATAACAATATCAAAAATTGAAACTTTTTTCAAAATTCTAAAAATTATAATAAAATCAACTAAAATCAATCAACAATCAAACTTTTTTTCAAAATTCTAAAAATATTGCAAAAATTATTACAAAATCAAAAATTGAATCTTTTTTCAAAATTCCAAATATATTCCAAAAATTAGAATAAAATCAAATATTTAAACTTTTTTCTAAATTCTAATAATATTCCAAAAATTGTTAAAAATTCAAACTTTTTCCAAAATTCTAAAAATATTGCAAAAATTTTAACAATATCAAAAATTGAAACTTTTTTCAAAATTTTAAAAATTATAATAAAATCAAAATTTAAAATTTTTCAAAATTCTAAAAATATTCCAAAAATTCTTACAAAATCAAATATTGAAACTTTTTTCAAATTCTAAAATAGTATATTATGCAAAGATCATGTAATAACCATTACATGAAAGTGGCATACGCTATTTTTTCTACACCCGATAAATAACGAAGAACTATGAAAGAATTAATCATCGACTCCTCCACACATATCGGAGAAAACAGAAAACGCCATACAAAATATTTTACCCCAAAAATCTAAGGAAGTGTACGAAAAACTATATCAACAATTGCAATTTTGTAGAATTGTTTATAGAAGTACGAGTAATTACTGTTATTGTGTTCAACACAAATACATATAAATATAATATTCAATCAATAGAAACCCATAGTTTTTCAATCAAACATGCTGTGCATTTGACTTTTGTTGAAATTTTCGTAGAATATAGCTTAACTTCAATAATTATATTATCAAAATGTCTGATATCAGCAATATAAACAAATTTATTTATTTAGCTGATATCAGACATTTTGATAATATAATTATTGAAGCTATAAGCTATATTCTACGAAAATTTCAACAAACGTCAAATGCACAGCATGTTTGATTGAAAAACTATGGGTTTCTATTGATTAAAAATCTGTATCGTTATGAAAAATCTGTTTCAAAATGGATATCATTATATATATAAGTGTATTTTTAATTTTTATAGTAAGGGTGTAGAAAAATATATATAAAATTCACAAATTCAAAAACTCTATTTTTTTTTAAAACACACACACTTGACAATATTTTTGACACACTTTGACAAACTTGACAATATTTTTTTGACAAACTTATAATGAAATAAAATTCTCAATAATAATAATTTCATTACATTTCATTCCATACAAATAACTGATTTTATTTTTTTCTAAAAAAATGAACGAAATTCATTCTTTTGACACACTTGACAACATTTTTTTGACAAACTTATAATGCCATAATTCACTAATATAATAATAAAATCTCATGTCATACAAATAATTAATTTCATTTTTTCCAAAAAATTCGGTAAAATAATAAATAAAAATCTGTCTTTTGACACACTTGACAACATTTTTTTGACAAACCTATAATGCAATAATCTAGTTTTTGGTCTCACATACCAATTCCTACCATCAAGATTTCTCCAAAGTCAGTGTTTCTATTCGTAATCACTTCAAATGAACGTTTTTTAAGCAAAAAATATGCAAATTTCCTTGTTTTGACACACTTCATAATATTTTGACACACTTCTGGGACAGCTATCGAACACATCGTCCTATCTGCTCTTACCATTGAGTATACCTATTTTTAGAAACAAAAATTTTTGAAATCCCTTCAGTCTTTTTCTAGATTTCGTCGGTTGTGACGGCCGGCAGACAGACATGCTTTTTTTGCCTTTTTAGAATCAGTAGGTCCTAAAACGTCGAGAAATGTCAAAAAAGTGGGGGTAAGAATTTCACTTTTGGCTCATGAATGTAATACTTAAGGTTTTTCAAAACCGAGGCTATATATAAAAGTGCCACATACTCATAATTATATTAATTATTATTATTATTAATTATTAAACCTGGTCAAGTAGGCTGTCATTTGCGGTGCACAGTTTTTAAGTTATTGTCAAAAAAGTGCAACTTTCGGACCGTTACCCCCCTTACGTTTCGACGCTGATTGACAGAAAAATTTGAAAAATTCACAGAGACAGGAAGTTTGTAAATTTTGAACGAAAATTATAGCGAAGTCTCAAATAATTGTATTTCTGTGTGTTTAAGCGATGGGTGTGGGGAGGGTAAATAAACATTTTTCACCCAAATCAGTGAGGTCATTTGAATGAGCACCTAATTTTGCGATGCACGGTTTTTGTGTATTTATAAAAAATGCTATTTTTAGTATGTAGCCCCTAAATTTTGACGTAAGTTGACAGAAAAAAAATCCTGTTTAAACCATTTACAAGCTGGTGTAATTGAATCTTTCTTTAGTTACCATAAACAGCTATGGATAAGATTTAACCTCTAGTAACATTTTTTGTGTCATTTTTTATCAATTGTATGATTGACATGTAATGTAATTGACATTTACGATTAAACATTTATTTTGCTATGCGTCATATGGTCTGTCAATATAAGAACTCTGCAACACAACTTTTCGTCAATTATTTTTGATATTGCGTTCTTTTACATTCACGGAACCCTTGTGATAAGCGAATTTTATTTTTCCGACTTATTTTAAATTTTCTTTGCGTTTGTATAAAATGAAGAAAAAAATAACTTCGTTTCTTAAATTTTTAGATAATTTTAATAAATATTTAAAAGACAAAGCGGAAACTTAAATAGAATGCTTCCAATTTTTTGAGGCTGAAACAATTTTTTAAATATTTTTACAATCTACGCAAAATGAAAACATACACAGACCAACCATGTGAAGCCATGAACTTTGAACAACTAATTTGAAACCTGGAACCTCCAATTAAACCAACACTGTCCTGATCAAGTTTATTTTAGTACAATCTTTCCATTCAAGTGTTTGATAAAAAGGTGTAGCTTGGTATTTGACAACTTCTATCACTTTGTCCTTCATCTTCATTTTGTGCTTAACTATTAAATAAAATGAGGAATCTGTGCAAAAGGAGACAAACATCGACCACTATCTCTGACATTAAAGTCTCTTCCAGCTTTTTTGTGTTTTCGTATATCATGCGTATCAAGTTTTAGTATTATCCGCCCTAAGCATGATCTGGTTTGCCAATGTGCCGTTACCCTGTTTCTTTTTTCTAGATTTGACAATAAATAAAAAACTTTGTCTCTCTGTACTGTATCTTAGTTTATCAAATCCGTATATTTATGTTGAAAATTAATCGA
Organism: Diogma glabrata; assembly: GCA_963693315.1. Taxonomy (NCBI): domain Eukaryota; kingdom Metazoa; phylum Arthropoda; class Insecta; order Diptera; family Cylindrotomidae; genus Diogma; species Diogma glabrata. Next base: position 301,977,242 of record OY856186.1, read on the forward strand.
AACTATTTTCTTTAATTTACAGAAATAAATAAGGACACATTGTCAGGATTTCAAAATCAAATTCTTCCAGCATCTGCCTACACATATTTCATAACCAAAAACAACTCTAAAATCACAGCACAACTAAGAGGAGTTGCCGTATTGCCATGCACAGTTCGACACATTTCTCAAGCTACGGTGAGTCATCTTTAAATAAAATGTTTAATGGTGTCATAAGAATAATTTGTATCTATCTTCATGTTCAGCTCAACCTAAATTTAGATTTCATATTTATAGCTTGCCTCATTTACTGATAAAACTAATTATTTAAAGCAAACCAACCAGAAGGTTTTTAATACACTATTTCACCTTCGTTTTTGATAATCTTTGTGTTTAACGATTAACATAACATAACCATAACATAACAAAATCACAAAAAAAACATTAATACGATATCTTTTTCCGATTTCACGCATTGTAAAATATATCTTACAAAAAATTTTGGAATTCAACAGACACTTTTTGGTATCTATCTGATCACACAAAAAAAGTTGTTTTTTATCCAATTTTCCAACATTTTTCCACATGAAAAAAAAACAACAACAAGTATTAGAGTATGTAATGGTATTTTCATTATTGTTGGTTTCGTTTTTCTTTTTACTTAATATCTCGAGAGTATGAGAAAATTGTTAAAGGACTTAACATGGAAAAAATCCAGGTTTCATTTTCCATGAAATGTAAATGCTATAAATTTGATTTTCTGATTTTATTTTTATTTTTTTATATTTTTTATTAAAAGAAAATAAAGTTGTGCTTACAGTTGTTACATAAAGAAGAATTTAGTTTTTTTATTATACTACATATGTAGGAAAATTGAAATTGGTCATTTAATTTATTAAATTTTGAGAAATTTATTCATTGGAAACATTTGATTATCAACACATTGTTGATCAAATCATTATTTTAAAAATCGATCAAGTTTGTGTTATAAAACTTCGTATAAACTAATATATGCTCTTTTTATTTGCCGACAGTATTTTATTTATTTACAAAGCATTAACAATAGAAATTTATTGCTGAGACGTTTAATGAACTAGTTTATTTTCGAACAAAAGTTTACAATGCGAGCGAGCATTGCAAATTTGTGAGAAAATAAAATTCATTAAACATGAAAGCACTACAATGTTTTATCCATTTGACAAAATGCATGTCAGTACATGTCAGACAGAATAAAGCAAAAATTGCATATAAATTATAATTATTGAAATAATTTTAAATCAGAGAATGCGATTTTATTTTAAATTTTAGGTAGATTTCATATAAAAATCTACCTATTGCAATGGGCTTCATCTCGGAATTTCGGAAAAATTTTGATGCCAAACGACTATATGTGATAAGCGGAGATGGAAAAACAAAAAAAAAAAATTATATATATATATATATATATATATATATATATATATATAACGATATGAGGTATAACGGAATTTAGCGGCACACACACGGTCGCATTTTTCGACTTACACCAAAATAATTTTCTGTGTATGTTTCAGCAAATAATGTCTTGGACAAATTCGTGAACTGGCCATATCCGGGTACCGGTTAAGCGGCTTAGAGCCTAAAAAGTCGAATAATCTGGAGCGCTATAACTTCCGTTTGAATACTAATATTTTAATAAAATTTAAAAATATTGAATATTTGAACCTTTTTTTATCATTTTTATCCAGATGACAACCTTGGCGTTTCAGGTTCCTCAAAAATCAGCTGTTTTAAAAATTTACTAAACTTTGCTGCCCTTGATCTAGCTGAAATGGCCAAGCTCATATTTGAAAACTTTTTTTCACGTACTTAAAATATAAATCTTTCCAAAATTTTCAAAAATAATAGTTTAAGTCTAACGGTTAAGACCCGAGGGCTGTTGAAATGAAAACAAACGCAAAAGACAATGCTTTCATCATGTTTTAGTTTATGTTATTTAAATTAATTTTAACTTTTAAACAAACTTTTAAACTATAGCCTCAAAAAATTTCAGCTTTCTAACCCAAAAGGTTCCAGTTTTATAAGCGTTATAATGAACCCCTTGCAAAAAAATATCAAGCCATTTAATACCATAGAAAAATTATCAAAATCTCTTTTGTTTTTATTTTTTTAGGTAGATTTCATATAAAAATCTACCTATTGCAATGGGCTTCATCTCGGAATTTCGGAAAAATTTTGATGCCAAACGACTATATGTGATAAGCGGAGATGGAAAAACAAAAAAAAAAAAATTATGTATATATATATATATATATATATATATATATATATATATATATATATATATATATATATATATATATATATATATAACGATATGAGTTATAACGGAATTTAGCGGCACTCTCACGGTCGCATTTTTCGACCTACACCAAAATAATTTTCTGTGTATGTTTCGGCAAATAATGTCTTGGACAAGTTCGTGAACTGGCCATATCCGGGTACCAGTTAAGCGGCTAGAGCCTAAAAAGTCGAATAATCTGGGGCGCTATAACTTCCGTTTGAATAATAATATTTTAATAAAATTTAAAAATATTGAATATTTGAACCTTTTTTTATCATTTTTATCCAGATGACAACCTTGGCGTTTCAGGTTCCTTAAAAATCAGCTGTTTTAAAAATTTACTAAACTTTGCTGCCCTTGATCTAGCTGAAATGGCCAAGCTCATATTTGAAAACTTTTTTTCACGTACTTAAAATATAAATCTCTCCAGAATTTTCAAAAATAATAGTTTAAATCTATCGATTAAGACCCGAGGGCTGTTGAAATGAAAACAAACGCAAAAGGCAATGCTTTCATCATGTTTCAGTTTATGTTATTTAAATTCATTTTAGCTTTTAAACATACTTTTCAAGTATAGCCTCAAAAAATTTCAGCTTTCTAACCCAAAAGGTTCCAGTTTTATAAGCGTTATAATGAACCCCTTGCAAAAAAATATCAAGCCATTTAATACCATAGAAAAATTATCAAAATCTCTTTTGTTTTTATTTTTTTAGGTAGATTTCATATAAAAATCTACCTATTGCAATGGGCTTCATCTCGGAATTTCGGAAAAATTTTGATGCCAAACGACTATATGTGATAAGCGGAGATGGAAAAACAAAAAAAAAAAAATTATATATATATATATATATATATATATATATATATATATATATATATATATATATATATATATATATATATATATATATATATATATATATATATATATATATATATATATATATATATATATATATATATATAACGATATGAGGTATAACGGAATTTAGCGGCACTCTCACGGTCGCATTTTTCGACTTACACCAAAATAATTTTCTGTGTATGTTTCAGCAAATAATGTCTTGGACAAATTCGTGAACTGGCCATATCCGGGTACCGGTTAAGCGGCTAGAGCCTAAAAAGTCGAATAATCTGGAGCGCTATAACTTCCGTTTGAATACTAATATTTTAATAAAATTTAAAAATATTGAATATTTGAACCTTTTTTTATCATTTTTATCCAGATGACAACCTTGGCGTTTCAGGTTCCTCAAAAATCAGCTGTTTTAAAAATTTACTAAACTTTGCTGCCCTTGATCTAGCTGAAATGGCCAAGCTCATATTTGAAAACTTTTTTTCACGTACTTAAAATATAAATCTTTCCAAAATTTTCAAAAATAATAGTTTAAGTCTAACGGTTAAGACCCGAGGGCTGTTGAAATGAAAACAAACGCAAAAGACAATGCTTTCATCATGTTTTAGTTTATGTTATTTAAATTAATTTTAACTTTTAAACAAACTTTTAAACTATAGCCTCAAAAAATTTCAGCTTTCTAACCCAAAAGGTTCCAGTTTTATAAGCGTTATAATGAACCCCTTGCAAAAAAATATCAAGCCATTTAATACCATAGAAAAATTATCAAAATCTCTTTTGTTTTTGTTTTTTTAGGTAGATTTCATATAAAAATCTACCTATTGCAATGGGCTTCATCTCGGAATTTCGGAAAAATTTTGATGCCAAACGACTATATGTGATAAGCGGAGATGGAAAAACAAACAAAAAAAATTATGTATATATATATATATATATATATATATATATATATATATATATATATATATATATATATATATATATATATATATATATATATAACGATATGAGTTATAACGGAATTTAGCGGCACTCTCACGGTCGCATTTTTCGACCTACACCAAAATAATTTTCTGTGTATGTTTCGGCAAATAATGTCTTGGACAAGTTCGTGAACTGGCCATATCCGGGTATCAGTTAAGCGGCTAGAGCCTAAAAAGTCGAATAATCTGGAGCGCTATAACTTCCGTTTGAATAATAATATTTTAATAAAATTTAAAAATATTGAATATTTGAACCTTTTTTTATCATTTTTATCCAGATGACAACCTTGGCGTTTCAGGTTCCTTAAAAATCAGCTGTTTTAAAAATTTACTAAACTTTGCTGCCCTTGATCTAGCTGAAATGGCCAAGCTCATATTTGAACACTTTTTTTCACGTACTTAAAATATAAATCTCTCCAGAATTTTCAAAAATAATAGTTTAAATCTATCGATTAAGACCCGAGGGCTGTTGAAATGAAAACAAACGCAAAAGGCAATGCTTTCATCATGTTTCAGTTTATGTTATTTAAATTCATTTTAGCTTTTAAACATACTTTTCAAGTATAGCCTCAAAAAATTTCAGCTTTCTAACCCAAAAGGTTCCATTTTTATAAGCGTTATAATGAACCCCTTGCAAAAAAATATCAAGCCATTTAATACCATAGAAAAATTATCAAAATCTCTTTTGTTTTTATTTTTTTTTACTAAGTAACCGTTTGAAAGAAGATTAAATAAGAACAAAAAAACACAACAACAAAAGATGATTTTGAAATAAAATTGTTTGATAATGTTTGATTATAAATTATGTGTGATGGTATAATTGTAGTTGTGACGTAGTTCATTTGATCTTTGGTGGATTTAATATGTTATTAAAAGCAGTTTAAACCAACTTAAATAAAACTGTTCCGAAATTGTATTGATGGAGTTAGTTCGGATATTGTATTTAATTTGGTTCGATAATTTTTTTGAATTATTCTGTTTCTACTTATATTTTTTATTTAAACTAATCTGACTTGTCTAATTTTATTTGGACACAAAACCGTCTGACCCCGAAATCTACCTATTTCTAGCGGATATACCTGCCGCTGGGATTTTAGGTAGATTTCATATAAAAATCTACCTATTGCAATGACCGTCATCTCGGAATTTCGGAAAAATTTTGATGCCAAACGACTATATATGTAAAGCGGAGACGGAAAAACAAAAAAAAAAAAATTATATATATATATATATATATATATATATATATATATATATATATATATATATATATATATATATATATATATATATATATATATATATATATATATATATATATAACGATATGAGGTATAACGGAATTTAGCGGCACTCTCACGGTCGCATTTTTCGACCTAGACCAAAAATTTTTTCTGAGCGTGTTGCGGCAAACAATCTCTTGGATAAGTTCGACAACTGGCCATATCCGGGTACAGGTTAAGAGTCTAGAGCCTTAAAACTGTCAAAAACAAAGCGTTATAACGGCCGTTTGGGGCAAAATATGTAAACAAAATTTATAAATGTTAATTATTTGAACATATTTCTATCATTTTTTAAAAAGCCAGACATCTGCAATAAAAGGTTCTTTAGCTATCTGCAATAAACTGTGTGAAGTACAACGGCATTTAGCGGCACTTTCACGGTCGCATTTTTTCACTTACGCTAAAAATATTTTCTGGGTATGTTGCGGCAAACAGTCTCCTAAATATGTTTGACAATTGGCCATATCGGGGTACAGGTTAAGTGCCTAGAGCCCAAAAACTGTATGAAATAATGTTTATTTTTAAAGTTAGTTTAATACTTCTGTTTTTAATTAGTATTTTTTATAAAGTAATCTGATAAATCCGATTCTAATTGCACACATAACTGTCTGATCCCGAAATCTACCTATTTCTAGCGGATATACCTGCCGCTCGGACTTTTTTACTAAGTAACCGTTTGAAAAAAGATTAAATAAGAACAAAAAAACACAACAACAAAAGATGATTTTGAAATAAAATTGTTTGATAATGTTTGATTATAAATTATGTGTGATGGTATAATTGTAGTTGTGACGTAGTTCATTTGATCTTTGGTGGATTTAATATGTTATTAAAAGTAGTTTAAACCAACTTAAATAAAACTGTTCCGAAATTGTATTGATGGAATTAGTTCGGATAATGTATTTAATTTGGTTCGATAATTTTTTTGAATTATCTGTTTCTACTTATATTTTTTATTTAAACTAATCTGACTTATCTAATTTTATTTGGACACAAAACCGTCTGACCCCGAAATCTACCTATTTCTAGCGGATATACCTGCCGCTGGGATTTTTTTGTATGTACTATGTTCTAGGGTGTTCCACCAAAATAGCTTTATTTTAATTTTCACAACCTCGCACCGGAATTAGGTTCTTTATGGTCTAAAAAGCATCCTAGATTTTTTTCATATTTTAAAAAAAGTTTTACCACTCGCTATTTTATTTTTTATGTTCAAGGAGCAAGGAAAACGAGATACAATCAGTTTTTCACATATATCTTTTTCAGTTTTGATTTTACAAATAAATTGTATGAATTAAAGTTGTATATCTTGAACATATACATAGAGTTTTTTCTTTGTTTATACGAAACAAAAACTTTCAAGCTAAAAAAGGACGATTTTTTGTAGTCGAATTTTAAAAAAATAACAAATATCGTTCGTTTTTCTCCTATAACTATTTCATTTTTGATTTTACAAAAAAATTTTGTCAACAAAAGTTGTCTGTTTTTCAAGCTTAAAAAGAACGATTTTTCGTAGTCGATCATATACTATCATATACTATTTTTTATTCGTCGGTAGCAAAATATTTAAAAAAAAATTATTTAATCTAAATCAAAATTAAAAATTTTATATATTTTGAAATAAAAATATATTTAACAAGTAGCCATTGACTAATATTAGTGATGCACTGGGTCCTAAAAATCCAGTAAGCCGAGTAATGGGTACCCGGCTTATATTTCGTAATACCCGGCCGGATACCCGGTCCGGGTATTTAATTTAAGTTTCTTTTACAAACAAACCGATTCTGTAAATTCTTTCTGTAAACCTTACTCTTCCTCAACACAAGCTGGTTCAAGAGTTGTCAACTCGATCGAATTCAACCTATCATATGTTAAATAAAGAGGTTATTAGAGCAGAAACGCTCCATTGCTATTCTTCGGATCACAATATACCATATTTAACCGCAAGCAACTTTAAATTAATTGAAAACGTTGTTTCTTAGTAGACCAGTTTTTTAACGTAAGTGTCGCAGCCAGTTCAGAAGAAGGCACTCTATCATATTCCTAATTTGGCAGCTTCGGAGCGATTCCTGAATGTAAATAAAAATGATGACGGCGTAGTTACCATGAAGAGAGACTTGCTTAACTCATTGCAAGCCAGGTTTCAAGGCGTAAAAACAAATAAATTGTATGTCATTGCGACTATCTTAGATCCATGGTATAAACTTGCATTTATAAACGTTACCCTAAGAGAAGGAGCCAAACAATGAATCATAGATGAAATGATGAAAGCGTTCCGGTAGAAACCGGGTAATTCAAAAATGAGGTAAGCCAGGTACCGGGTAATTGTTGGGTACACAGTGCATCACTAACTAATATATTTGTTATTTCTTTACAAATAAATCGTATAACTATGACAACAAAGAATAACAAATATTTTAATTGGATTAGGAAATTTGGAATCAAAAGGTTTGATAAAAATATTTATTTTTATAGAATTTAAACAAATACAATTGTTTTTTACTTTTTTGGACGTAACTATGACAATAAAATATATGGTTAAAAAGTGACACTTAAAGGCCGCAAATCACGCAGTAATAAGTAATAAACAGTAATAAACACTTTAATGTGTAGGCGAATAAAAAGATAGTTTTAATACCGTCAAATGGATAAAAGTTTCTTATATAAACTTAATTGCCTCGTTTTAGATTTTGTGTTTACTCAAATTAAAATTAATCTGCAGAGATGGTTGTAAACGCCTTCTGTCTTCAATTTTTTTGGGGGTTTTGATTTGTGACTTTATGTAATTTTGACGTTTTTAATCCTGCAGAGAATACTTGTTCTCTCAAATTGCAAAAATCTGATCGTTTAAAGTTTAACAGCTTGTCATTTTCAATCTAACTGACAGCATCAGTAGAAGAAGCTACTTTAATGTTAAAAGATCTCATCACTTGATAGAGCGATTGCTCAAAAAGGGCAAGCGAGGGCTAAGTCGACAATGATATACCAACTTAAATAGTTTAAGAACAAATCGACAATGTTCGTTGTCACCTTGAAAATCTTGATGGTCGGAATTGGTATGTGAGATCAAAAACTAGATAATTGCATTAAAAGTTTGTCAAAAATATGTTGTCAAGTGCGTCAAAAGAAAGTTTTATTTATTATTTTTCTTAATTTTTTGGAAAAAATAAAATGAATTATTTGTATGACATGAAATTTTATTATTATTATAGAGAATAATGGCATTATAAGTTTGTCAAAAAAATATTGTCAAGTTTTACCAATTTTTTGGAAAAAAAATTTAGTTGTTTGTATGACGTAAATGTAATTGAACATGAAATTGGACATGGACATTTTTGAATTTGTTATAGTTTTTGAAATATTTTTTGAATTTTGAAAAAAGCTTGTATTTTTGATTTTGTTATAATTTTTGCAATATTTTTGGAATTTTGAAAAAGTTTTAATATTTGATTCTGTTATAATTTTTGCAATATTTTTATAATTTTGGAAAAGAATAGAATTTTTGAATTTGTGAATTTTATATACATATTCTTAGAATTTTGAAAAAAGTTTCAATTTTTGATTTTGTAAGAATTTTTGGAATATTTTTAGAATTTTGAAAAATTTTAAATTTTTGATTTTATTTTAATTTTTGGAATTTAGAAAAAGTTGCAATTATTGATATTGTTATAATTTGTGCAATATTTTTAGAATTTTGGAAAAAGTTTCATTTTTTGAATTTTTGAGAATTTTGGGAATATTATTAGAATTTAGAAAAAGTTTAAATATTTGATTTTATTCTAATTTTTGGAATATTTTTGGAATTTTGAAAAAGTTTCAAATTTTGATTTTGTTATAATTTTTGCAGTTTTTTTAGAATTTTTTAAAAAAGTTTTAATCTTTGATTTTGTAATAATTTTTGGAATATTTTTAGAATTTTGAAAAAAGTTTGATTTTTGATTTTATTTAATTTTGACAATATTTTTCGAATTTTGAAAGAAATATGAATTTGTGATTTTGTAATATTTTCTCGAAACGCTAAATGGAGAGGTTTTTGCTGAGTGTATCATCTCTATCATCATCACTAAATTATGTTAATATAAGATCTGTTAAAATTTTCCGGAGACGAATTGATGTTTCGTGTTAGTTTTGTAATAAATTTCTAAACAGAGATAAAATACTTGTTCTTTTACAACGAGTTTTATGTTTGATATACATCGCTGTCGACAACTAAAAACAATGTCCCCATAAAAGTTTTATGCCGAAAACTATATTAAAATCCTTAACCCAGACCGAAGTCTTGATATCTCAGAGCTTGAGATTTCAGCCCCTCCATATTTTTTCAAATTATGTTTTGGTGAACAGTTTATAGCGGCTATAGCAAGACCTGCACTACTACTTCTTCGGTTTTAAAACCTTCGTGGGGCCTTATATTATCTCTAACTAGTATTACTGATCCTCTCCTCGCTTTTTCTGCTGGATGAATTGCATGATAAAGATTATATCGAGGTATTTTTACATATGATGACTTAACAAAGTGAGTTTCTGATACTAGAATAAATATCTATTTTTTCTAACTTCAAAAACATTTCAACTTCTGTGGTGCGGTTGATTAACCCGTTTGTATTCCAGGTTGCAATTCTGAGTGTTGCACTCATATTTAATTTTTATTTTACGGTTGATACAAATTTAATTTTCCAACTATTCTCAAATTATTTTCACAATTGTTTCGCTTATGACGTAACAACAGATAACAACCAAAAACAATAACGGCAAAGCTTATGGAAAATTATACGCAAACAAAAATCATTCATTACAATATTCATAGTTCTAAAGATTGTCATGGTAACGTTAAAATCAAAACACGCAACAAAGAAAATTAGACTCGCCTGCTAAGGCTGAATAAATTATTTGAATTCCAAAAATAAAATGTAAATAGGAAAAGAACAAAGATATTTCCAGAATACTAATATCTATTGGAATGAAGTTAGAGCATTTACCATGCTCTTTAACCAAGTTTAAAAATATACTCGTGGGATATAAATATAATTCTGTGCTAATTTTAGATAATGCTATTTTCAATAGTAATTGCTCAAGGGCGTAATAATTCGAAATATTTCTTTACGAAAATTTTGAAAGTAAGTGAATTAATAAAAACCCGGCTATAATCAATGGCACTTGTTTGGAAAATTTCCCAAGAGTTTCGAAAATTTTTTGACAGATTAACTAAATAGTGAAATAATTATCTTTTAGTTAAAAATTTTAAGACATTTATTTATTTGTAAATCATATTTCTGTAACAAAAAAAATAAGTACATTCGTTAAAAATTATTTGCTTTTAAGGGTTCCGTTTTTCATAACGAACCCCGGTGAGAGTAAAACGAGTTTTTCACATTATATCGATTATCTCGTAAACTATAAATGCTATGGACCTGAAATTTGAGGTGCGTATAAAACTAATCTATCCACATAAAATGACGAATACAAATATAACAAAAGTTGTTTTCGTTTGGTTTACAGGGGTACGATGTGAGAACTTTGAGAAAATACCATAAATTGAGGTATTATATGAAAGGGCTTCATTTCAGTATTTCTTAAAAATTTATTTTGGAATTTTACACCTCACCATTTTTTGTATAATTTTGAATAATGATATTTTCTTCGCGTTTTCTTACCTCGATTAGTTCCGAACCTAACTGATCGAAAATCTTCAAATGTATTTGGAATGATAGAAATATTACTAAGTTTTTAATAAAAAATATATAAAAGTGTCACACACTCATAATTATATTTATTAATGGGGTGGAAATGAGAAAGGGTAAAAACAATATTGAAAACGTGGTCAAGTGGGGTGTCATTTGAAAGAGCACCTAATTTAGAACACATTGCAATTTTTTTAGAATTTTGCGGTGTACAGTTTTTGAGTTATTGTCAAAAAAGGGCAAATTCAGACCGTTCCGCCCCTGGCCGTCATCGCCTCCGGCCGTTCCGTCGTTTCGACGTGATTGACAAAAAAAAATTTGGAAAAAATTCGCCGAGTCAGGAGATTGGTAAATTTTGAATGAAAATCATAGCGAAGTCTCAAATAATTATATTTCTGTGTGTTTAGGGGATGGGAGCGGTGAGGGTAAAAAAAACATTTTTCACCCAAATGAGTGGGAGTCATATAAAAGAGCATCCAATTTACATTACAATTTTTTTTAGAATTTTGCAATGCACAGTTTTTGAGTTATTGTAAAAAAATATTTTTAGTATGTAGCCTCTCCACCCCCCTGAATTTCGTCACTTGACGTAAAAACAAGCAAATTTAAACTATTTACAAGCTGTTGTAATTGAATCTTTCTTGAGATACCATAAATAGCTATGGATAAGATTTAACCTTAAGCAACATTTTTTGTGTCATTTTTAGCTAACTTGTATGCTGAACTCTTTGCTCTGAACTCCACTGTTTTGGAAAATCCTAAAGAAACACCCTAAATTCAGTCTTCAGGAGTTAATATGAATGAACTTCACTTCAAACCCAAAATAGTCGCTAAACTTTTAAAGGGGTTAAACATCAACAAAGCCTCAGGAATGGACAATATTCCACCCATCATTTTAAAAACCTTTTCCAAAGAACTTGCACGAACTTTAACTAAAATGTTCTACCAATCCTACAAATCTGGTATATTTCCCTCGTGCTGAAGGTTGGCAAATGTCCAGCCCGTCCCCAAAAAGGGACCAAAATCCGATATCTCAAATTATAGGCCAATAGCTTTACTATCGGTCCTATCCAAAGTCTACGAGCATTATATTAATACACATATTTCAAAATTTCTGGAAGTAAACCATTCAATATCCGACAGCCAATACGGTTTTCGAAACAAAAGATCATCTACTGATCTATTAAACTATGTAGCGCATTGTTGGAACAGCATACTTAACAGAAGTGGTGAAACATACGTTGTCGCTTTAGACATCTCCAAGGCATTCGATCGAGTCTGGCATGCCAACTTAATCAACAAACTCGTTGCGTATTGTTTTCATCCCAATGTTGTGAAGCTGATTCAAAATTTTCTATCCAACCGATACATTTCGGTCTCCTTAGACCGATTTTCTTCTGAGTCTAAACTAATTAACGCTGGTGTTCCTCAAGGCTCAGTACTGTCCCCAACCCTATTTTTGATTTATATCAACGAATTGTTGAAAATCACCAGCAACCCAATAAATAGTTTTGCAGATGATAGTACTCTGCACAAGTCGTTCGAGTCGCTTCCTTCAAAAGGTAAAATGCACGAATGAATTAATCCCGCCCGGAGAGACGCTGCCATAAACTTGAATAAAGACCTAAAAAAAGTCGCCGATCGGGGTGACCAAAACCTGGTCAATTTCAACTCTACCAAAACACAGCTGTTGATTGTTTCCAGATCAAAGACCGAGTTCCCCAAAGATATTTTATTCAGTATGTGTGATGAACCAATAGGTGAATGGAAAAACATTCGTTTATTGGGTGTCACAGTTTCAAATAGCCTACTCTGGAACGATCATTTAATGGCAATGGCAAAAGGCGCGTCTAAAAAACTCGGCCTCCTAAATAGATGCAAAAAATTTTTCACTCCATACCAATTGCTCCATGTTTATAAGTCCTATATTCGTCCCTGTATGGAATACTGTTGTCAAGTTGGGGGTGCTGCTTCTGTTTCCATCTTGGCCCTCTTGGACTCTGTTCAAAAGCGGGCTATACGAATTGTGGGTGATCGATTTTTGACATCAAAGCTTGATTCCCTACAACATGGTCGCACAGTTGCTACCTCGTTGTTTTTTTTTTTTTTTTCAAATATCGTCATCAACGTTGCTCAGATGAATTCAGCGGCATCATGCCTCAAACTTATTCTTACCCAAGTTCCACTCGGCAATCGGCTAACGCAACCAGTGTAACAGTAAAGATCCCGCGCTGTCATACTGGCAGATCGCAGATTGACTTCTTTGTCTGAACTGCATACAAATAGAATAGTTTGCCGGAACCCTTAGTCTCAGGTGGCTTCAATCCGCAGAGGTTTACAAAAAACGTTAATCAACACCTTAGAACGCCAGTTTTTGTGGCACCCAGGTCTGGACCTAGGTCTTAAAAGGTATTTATGTGTTGTTGTGACACATATTGTAAACCCTATTACACAACACATTTTATTTAAAAAAAAAAAAATTTTGATCAATGTTGAATTGATTGTAATTTACTATTGACGTTGACGATTAAACATTTATTTTGTTATGCGTCTACGGCCTTGCCATATAAAGACATTATTACACACCTTTTTGTCAATTTTTTTTTGCACTTGTCTGACTATTTTAATTGAATTGAATAAAATTCTCTAAAATGTAATGACATCATTGAATTTAACCAATCACATTTCAATTACACTGATAATTATTCTAGGGAAATTATCAGTTGTAATTTCCCAAGGGCGGTGATAATTCGAAATAATTTGTTGCCAAAAATTTTGAAAGCAAGTATATTGATAAAAGCACGAGGCCGTAGGCCGAGGGCTTTTATCAATACCACATGCTTGAGGAATCAAAAAAATATGAGAATTTATCAACGAACGAGGGGAATTCGTTTAGAAAATTTTTTTCCATTTGTCATTTATTTATATATTTTTTATGAATTATACGTTGGCCTACTGTGATATCAGTTAATTATTTCAAAATTAGACTGATAATTTTTAATATCCCAGTAGGCCAGACGTATAAATATTTGTTATTAGCATAATTCAAATGTTATTGGTGAAATTGGTTGGTTTAAATTATTGGTTTAAATTAAATTAAAACTAACTTCAGTAAATTTACATTGTAATTGGTCAAAATCCCTTGATTTCTCAAGATTTTTAGTTTTTGTTCGTTTCGCCATTTATTTTATTACTTCTATATTTTTTTATCCAAATGATGGTTAAGAAAAACAATTTGCGGTTATTCTAGAATTATTCAGTTTATAAATTGTTATATTGCTGGTTTAGAAATTAAAAATAGATGGCTTTTACAAAATTGCTTTCGTCACTAGGGGTGAAAGTTATTTGTATTGTTTTTTTTATCACTGAGGACATATTCAAATGTGCATACGTAAAATTTTCGTTGCTTGTTGCTTTTCGTGTACCGTACAATGTTTTTATAATATTTATTTAAGATGTAATAGGTCAGTAGGCCAATAAGGATTCAAAAATTTTAAAACCCGGGTTCTCAGGACCCTAACGCTAATCCCGGGATAGCGATCCCTGCATTGTACTGCTTAGAAATTAATACAAAGTATCTCACAAATTCGATTGAGTGTTCCAAATAACTGCGAACAATTTTCTTTACATCAATATGTTATTTTCATTTTGTAAATTTTTATAAACAGGTTATCTGGGAAACAAAAGTATTGTCTGCTATATCAGGGAACATAAACATAAATTCACAAAAATAATTCAATCTTTTTTTTCAGGTTTCATGGATTCGCCGTCGAGACTTTCAACTTTTAACCGTTGGACTAGCAACTCATAGTAGTGATGAACGATTTTCTATAGAACATTACAGACATCGAGGTCATTGGTCGTTAAAAATCAAATCAGTGCGAGACGTAGATAAAGGCTTATACGAATGCCAGTTATCAATATATCCAACACAATCAATATTTGTTGAGCTGGAAGTTGTAGGTAAGTCCTAAGCAAAACATCACTCTCATGCTTTACAGTTAGGTTAAAATAAAAACGTTCAAAAATTGCCAAAAGTATATACGAGTATTTTTAGAACAATTAGAATTTATGTGGTAATAGCGTGTAGAAACATTTGTTTCTAAAGCTAACAATAGCTTCTTTTTATTTTACTTACAAGTTACAACTAAATAGAATGTACACCTAATAAATATAAATTGGCTCTGTAATTAAAGTCTTACGACTTGTTTAGGATTCAAACCGTCTAAAGACCGTCTAATAATAACAATTATTTACGATGAGTATATACATGGTGGGTAGCGAAATCCGAAATTCGACGTCCACGCCGTGCTGCCTGGTTAATGCTGACAGAATTAGGTTGGTGTACCGGAGACAAGCAGGGTAAAAACTGCTTAGTCAATCATGGTACATCATGGCGAATTGGCGCCTTAAAACCAATGCGACTCAAGCGTCTGTTCTCCATGGTAGGGGCGACTTGAAGCGGGCGTCTGTCTTGGATCAAGCGGCTCGCTATATAAACGTGTCAAAAGGTTGTTTCTGGTAACCTTAAGATGCAGAACCGACCCATTCACGACAATTTGGGTTGGGCCTAAGGTTAACACCCTAACCCCGGAAAAAAAATTATTTGTTAAATTTGGAAATCAGAAAAGAAAAACAGACCCGGACAAAAACAACAGAATTTTACCTGGACGTGAAAAAGGACCAGACTACCGAATCGGAACGTGGAACGTGCGCAGCCTGAGCGCTCCTGATGCTCTTATAAGTCTAGAAACAGAGGCTGAGAGGTATGGGATGGATATCATAGCTCTGCAAGAAATTAGACAGCCAATAATCGGAAAACAAGATTTGGATAGTCACTCTCTATACTGTAGTGGTCATCCTTCTCGAAGAGAATTTGGAACTGGCTTTCTTGTTGGTGCACGCATACAAGAAGCCGTGATGAAATTCATCCCGGTCAGTGAGAGGATTTGCTACCTACGTGTTCGTGGTACATATAACAATATCTCTCTTATTGCCGTGCATGCACCTACTGAAGCTAAGACCGTCGACGAGAAGGATAATTTCTACATAGCACTGGAAGAGGTTATGAAACAAACACCAACACGCGACTTCACTATGGTTCTTGGTGACTTTAATGGGCAGGTTGGAAGAGATATCTCTTATGGAAATGTGGTGGGCCCCAACAGTCTGCATTTGAATTCGAATGATAATGGTGAGAGAATGACTGAGTTTGCATTATCAAATAATTTGAGAATTGCCAGTACTTTCTTTCCGCACCGATCGATTCATAAGCAGACATGGGTCTCACCGAATGGAAACACTCGAAATCAAATTGATCACGTGCTAGTTACAGCACGTTTCTTTTCGACTGTTCTGGATGTGCGATCCTTTAGAGGTGCATACATTGGAAGTGACCACTTTCTTGTATGTGCTAAAATAAGGTTCCACTTCCCAAACCCAAGCATTCCGAAATTCAATCAACGGAAACGATTTAACATCTCATCACTAAAGAATGCAGAACCAGAAGAGAGATATCAAAACCATATTGCCGAAACATTGGAGAAATCAGAAACCATTAATGGAGACGTCGATAAGTCATGGTATTTGCTCAAAGATGCTGTTTTAAGCGCTGCTGAGGGAATACTTGGACGACCACAAAACCACTCCCAGAAGCCATGGATGGATCAAGCATGTCTTGACGCTATTCAATACAAAAGAGATTGCTATCTGAAATGTCTGCAAGGACGCAACACCAGGTCCACGAAGGAGAACTATAAACTGGCAAGACAAGCCGTTACAAAGTTATGTAGACGAACGAAGAGAGAATGGTGGAAGAGAAAGTGTGAGGAGATTGAAAGCTTCAATAAGGAACATCAATCGCGTAACTTCTTTCAACAGGTTAAAACCTTAAAGAAGGGCCCTCAAACTAGATCGACTGCTATTCAAAACGAAGATGGGGAGCTACAAGTAGACCTTAAAAATATATTAGATACTTGGGCCGCTTATTTTGAGAATCTTCTCAACTTAAGTGACCAGAAACAAGTCGGGCGACGAGCAAAGCTTATTCGTGCGTCAAAGGTACATGTAGACGAACCCACCAAAGAGGAATTCGATGCGGCGCTGTCAAAATTAAAATGCAATAAAGCACCTGGTATTGACGATATAACATCCGAAATGATTGTACATGGTGGTGAAACTCTATCCTTAAGATTGTTTGAACTTGTTCAAATGATCTGGAGGACTGAAACCATGCCACAGGACTGGAACACAGCTATGCTGATACCAATCCATAAAAAAGGTAATCGCCTACAATGTGCAAACTACAGAGGAATCGCTCTACTCTGCACAGCATATAAGATCTTTTCTTACATTTTGCTATCCAAAATCAATCCTTTTGCTGAACAACTGTTTGGAGAATATCAGTGTGGCTTCCGGCGGGGCCGAGGTACCACCGATGCACTTTTCTCGATAAGGATGATTTTGGAAAAGTGCCGAGAGTTCAACATACCAGTGCACCAACTCTTCATTGATTTCAGGCAGGCCTACGACTCTCTCGAACGAGAGACTCTATGGTCTGCTCTGGTGTCAATGGGAATTCCTGGTAAACTGGTATCACTATGCAAAATGACAGTACAGAACTCTCAATGCTGTGTACGAGTAGAGAACGAAATATCAAGGTTTTTTAAAGTCGACTCCGGGTTAAGACAAGGTGATGCTATCTCTCCTATACTTTTTAATTTAGCCTTGGAATATGTGTGCCGTCAAAAGAAACTACCGACTAACAACAATATCTTGTCAATAAACTCAGTACAGATGATTGCATACGCTGATGATGTTGTCATCCTCGGCCGAAGTGAAGCTGTTATGAGTGAGACTTTTAAGTCGCTTGAGAGTGGAGCTAGAAATATTGGTCTTCAAATTAACTACAATAAAACCAAACATATGAATGTTTCAAGAGAGTCTGAGAAGAAAGATTTGATGTGCGGCGATGAACGAATTGAGGGAGTTGAATCTTTTAAATATTTGGGATCAATGCTTGACTCAAACAACAGCATACTTACAGATATAAAAGCTCGAATCGCTGCAGGTAATCGAACTTTCTACTCAATCAAACCTCTCCTTGGATCTCCGTATGTATCAACTAACACCAAGCTCAAGTTATACAAGACATTGATTAGACCGGTTGTGATGTATGGATCACAAACGTGGACCCTTACACAGAATGACGAATCGCATTTATCTGTATTTGAGCGTAAGATATTACGCTACATTTTTGGTCCACTTAAGACAGACGATGGAGAGTATAGAACCCGATATAACTTTGAGATCAGAGACCTTCTTGAGGGTCCTGATATAATAGGTTGTATCCGTTCTAATAGGATTGCTTGGTTTGGGCATGTTCTACGAGCCGATTCACAGTCTGGAATGATTAGAAAAATGTACGTTAGTACCCCAGGGAGTGGGCGACCGCGAGGTAGACCACGACTACAATGGGAGACTGACGTAATAAACGACCTTAAAAAAATCGGCTGCCATGGTAATTATGTCGCTGTTGCGAATGACCGTGGTGAATATTCGAAGCTGATTAGCCTGGCAACGCTCCTACATGGAGCATGAACGCCGTTTAAAAAAAAAAAAAAAAAAATATACATGGTATTACATACTATTGATTTTGCATATTCGTTTCCTTTTCAAATTTAATTTAACCACAAGTTTTTAATCAGCTTATGACGTAGTTCAAAAACACTGTCTTGAAAATTTATTTTTTTAGATCCTTCTATAAAAATATTTGTGTTAAAATTTCGTGTGAATAAATAGTAAAAATAACAGAAAATAAATCAACCTGGAAATATAAATAAATCATATACAATAACCACAAATATTTTGTTGGTAATGAAAGAAGAACTTTAGAAATGTAGAGGTGAAAAATTAAATCAATTAAAAGTTTGTTTGGATTAAAAATTGTTGGTGATTTGTTTGCTGTCTTTCGTTAGGAGTCAGATTGTAGGAAATAAAAAACAAACAGGTACAGAAACGGAATATTTAGTGTCCAAATTTATCTTCGTTTTTGTCAGAAAACAATTTAACATAGTTTTTGTTTTGATAATTGGAGCTATTTTGTGAGTTTTATTTTACTTTATATTTACAGAAACAATAACTGAGATATCAGGAGAGCCTGATCTCCACATCAATGAAGGGTCAACCTTAACATTAGAGTGTAAAATAAAACGTGCCACTTCTTATCCAATATTTGTGTTCTGGTAAGTAAGCTAGTTGGGTGAAAAGAATATTTTTTGTTCGATTTTTAACACAGTATATGTTTATGCTTTGGAAACTTAATAAGTTGATGGAGGTAATCTTTTGAATGGGAACAAATGAAAACTGTCATAAAGGGTTTAATAGTTTAAAAACTCCATTATTAAAAATATAAATTCGTCCAATTTATAGTTAACTGCCATGAAAATTACTCTTATAAAAATTATTAAAAATTCAATATACTGTTATGCAAATACAGAGACTGAAAAACTTGTTTGTTGCTTTTCATATACAAAAGAATTTTCATAATAACATAAAAATTAATGTTCAATATAAAATTACTCACTCTATTGATACGATCATCATCACCGAAACATTATACGCTATGCTCTATACGTTCTTAACAATTTTCTTGTTGAATAAAATTTTCTTCGAATTTCATAACCGATTAGACTATTTAATTTAATTCATTCATATCGATATAAACTTAAAGATAAAACTTTAATGGAAAATTAATCTTCTTTTGTATGAAAATTTTTTAACATTTTGAAACATCCAATTTATTGGGTTGTAACAGATAGTTGTCTCCTTTTCCCAGATTTTCTTTTTAAATCATCAATAACCTTTTACAAATGTTATTAATATTTTATTTGAAAACTCGTTGAGTTCGCTCAGTATGAATAACAAAGATTATATGTTACAATCCAATATATTATATGAGAAGAAAAGAAATTGAGTTCATGCTGGATAACTATCGTAAAACTTTATGCTGAAATAACAAAAATTTTATGCTACAACATTGCTCTTAAATTTTATGATAATTTCTTTGCAAGTCGAAATCAAAAAAACTCAATTGAAATTAGTTTGTTGATTCTGATAAAATTTTGCTTTTTTTCCATTTTTATCATGCAGTTCACGTTTGGGGAAAACCAAAGCTAAAATAAACATAAATTTAACACTAATTTTAAGATGTAGAATAGTTTGCATTGTGATTTGATTAGAGCGGCTTGTTAATTTTATGAGCTAAATTAGAAAAGTATGACAATTAGAAAAATAAATTAATAATATAACACAACATGGACTGTCAAAACTAATTTGTTTGCCACAGTGACCAATGTGACCGAAAATTGTGTTAGTGTGGTTAAAAAATGATAATGTTTTTATACAATTCTGGTTTCTAGATTCCTATTCTACAACTTTTCTGTTATATACAAGTCAGTCAGGTCAACACATCCAATTGGCTCTTCATTGTACAAACACACCTCAAAAGCTCAATAGCATTTTTATGTTTTGAAAGTGAGGTTACTATATCACCTTCCTTACATTTTGTTCACCTTTTTCGAATGCGACGCAATTTTCCTGTGGACGATACCTTCACAACTCTTCTGCTTAACGTTTCAGACTCCAATATAATTTTACCTTCTCCGTACAATCCATCCCCCCTTATATCCCCCCATTACATATTTTCCAACCATATTACGTACATTTATGTCTTCTTTTCAACTTTATAAATAATATCACCACTATCCACTCGGTTGCACATTATCGGCCAACTATAACTATTAATAAATTTATTTGCGTATAATTTAAACAAATTATCATCATCCTCATCAGTATACATATACGATTTCTAATACAAAAAATTAAATAAATAATATATGACGTCGATTATCCGAAAATAAATATTTTTATACTTCCTAAACATAATAAACTATTTTTTTAATTCCTAACTTGAGAAACCGTCATTATTTGCTCAATTGCTCCAATGAAAAGTAACTTTTCTCACGCTAGGTCAATAATGTTAATAAAAAATTACCTAGGTTAATAATGACAAATTTTCTTTTATTTTTAATTGAAATGAATAAAAAAACACAAACAAATATTAATTGCATTCCTTTGTTTCGTTTTATTTGTATGGAACTAAATTTCCAGGCTACTTGATATTTTAAGATATTTAAAAAATGAAATGGAAAATGACTAATATCAGAATCTAAACAAATCAAATACGATAGTTAGTGTTAGTAGTTAAAATAATTCTATATATACCTCGGTTGAGAAGGCTAATATAGACCTCGGACATTATTTCCCTCGGCGCTACGCGCCTCAGGATATAAAAGTTCTCGGTCAATAAAAGCCTACTTCTCAACCTTGTTATATAATGTACTATTTTATACTTCCTATACAAAATGAAATATTTTACGCTTACTTAGATTTGCGTAAAGCATTACTTTTCCGACCTCAATTATTTTACGTCCTCTATTACTTTACACCCTCTGCCTCTCTTTATTACTTTATGCTAAAAAAAAATACTTTATGCTTTAAAAATAAATTATTATAATGAACACCCAATAAAAAATTAAATGTTTACTTTAACAAAGACAATATGTCAAACTAAAGAAAGGGAAGAACAAACAAAATTCAAAATACAACAACTATAATAAACGATTTTAGTTGTTGCAACCGAACAAATCTATTAAATATACCAATTTCAATATAATACCGTAGTTGTGACAACTATTTAAAAAATAAAAAATATTTTCCAATTTACAAACGAATGATTCATTTATCGTAACCGATTTTGAGTTAACAGCACTAAATTCAGTTGGTTTTATTGCTGTAACATATGTATGACTAATCTAATTGACATACATTACATAAGTTATTCTTCCAACCAAATTATTATAAACAATTAAATAAGTCATCAACAACTTAAAAGCCTAGATCTAATTTCCATAAATTCCCACGATATATATGTTATAACCAAATCCAAATAACTTAAAATAATATTAAAGTTGATGACTTTACAAAAATAAATTTAAATAAAATTTATCGAAATAAATAATTCCTGCTGAACGAGGCAATTATATTTATTTAATATAATATTGACCGATATTAACTTTACATAATAAATCGATTGATAATTGGTTAATCGATTTAATTATTAAAATAAATGTTATCTTAAGAGGGGATTATAGCGGAGAAACCCTTTATCAATTTCACTATAAATTGAATGTAAATTATAATGAAAAGATAATTAATAAACTTATCTGAAAGTTTAAAGTTTTAGTTTTTCTTAAACCTTTAATTGGAAGAAAGTCTGCTCAATAGGCCTCTGCCTACGAGTTAAACATGGTATTTCCAGTTGCAAAGACTTTCTTCCCAGCGTAAATATAAAGATAACAAGTGGACGCCGAAGCATAATAAATCCACGCAATAAGTCCACCATATTGCTATAACTGCAAATCTGTTACCATAACCTTCTTTTGATCTTCACAACCATATTGGTAACACACTTTTCTTTCAATGACTGATTTATTTTACATTAAAAAAAATAAACATTAAAGTTTTAATATTTACCCAAAACAAGCTAGAAATATAAATTTTATGAATAAATTGAATAAGATTTGAATTATTAGGGAGTTTTTTATGAGCACTTAAACTCAAAAATCATTTAAATTTATCAATTTGAAAGTATGTTTTTGGATGTTTCTCAGAGAAAAACTTCATTTTCCTCTTATACGAAGGGGGATTCGAGTCGTTCTCATTAGTGCCAAGATTCCAAACCCTTTTGGCAGACACGCTATTTAATTACTCTACCGATATTTTAAAGTTAAAATTTCATCATTATTTAACTACTTAGGTTTTGTTTTTTTTTTTTCATTCTAGTATATTTCAATTTTAGTGTATATTTTTCATACTCTACTAAGTTAGCATTAAATTTTTGGTCAGCTTACAGGAGAAAACAGTAAAATAAGATTTTACAAATAACATACCCCTTGAATATACCATTCGCAAAAGTCAAAGAAGACCACAATTTACCAATTCTTGAACAACCGTATGATACAGTTTCCCACATTGAGAAAAATGAATAAATAAAATAATAGACTGATCGAATCTTAGAACGTTGTCCTTTTTTAATGATATAAAAATAACTTGAAATAAGGACGGTCGTTACATATTTAAGAGCGAAACAACAACAACCATAAAAAAGTTTCCAATTAACCTAAAAAAGAATTTGGTGGTTGATCAATTGCAAAAACACTCTACGGGTTGATCACCCATATCTTCAAGTAAAACTCAATCCCATGGATAAAATAATTTATAGATTACGTGCCAGCTTAAGAAAACTTGGAACTTCAGTTTTTGGAGTTTTTTAGCGAAAAACTCCTTCTAGCGTTTTCGTGTTTCGGACAGGATTCGAAACTACCACATGTTTGTTGTCATGATTTAAATCCGTTGGCAGACAATTTCATCCTACATCCCTCACAAACCTTCGTTACAAATGTTTTAATACTTATTCAATTTCCATTCTAGTTGTTATTCTGATTTTTTTTACCCGCTTAACACACTTTTTTATTATTTTTCATTCTCTATGTTAGCTTTGAATGAATAACTGTGTGATCTACGAATATGGGAGACAGCATTCAACATAGTGGACTAGTGGAGATGGTCACTACTCACTATACACCGATTTAAATTCTAAATTTGATTGTCTATTTCTGTATAGACGAAAGACAATTTTTATGTTCACTAACTGGTCTAGAATTATAATTCACTAGAGTAAAATCTTGAATTATGAAGGATTTTCGTTAACAATTAAATCTTTATAATTTAAAACTAGTTATTGTAACAGTTAATGTTCATAATTTAAAACCATATACATTGTCTTTCACATATACAGAAATATACAATCAAAATCAAGAATCTGCGTCCATATTCCAATTTCCCCCTCTAAATACGAGGAGGCTTCAATAAGCTCGGTAAATCAATATGAAATAACGGTATTAGAAATTTCTTATTTTGGTTTTTTAATTTCTCTATTTATTTTACCGACAAAAAAAATTTCATGTAAATCAATTGTGTCATTTAATTTTTGTGACTGATTTAATGACCACGTGTTTTGAAAATAAAAAAAACGGAAAATATTGAACATCATGCTGTGATTAAATTTCTTGTAAAGGAAAATAATAATTCTAAGGATATTGAAATATGAATGAAAAATGTTTACGTGAGTTATGTGAGAATCTAGTCCTTCTTATAAAATAATAACGAAGTGGGTCCATCTACCGTCTATTTAAACAAGATAGAGAGTCACTAGAAAACGACGCCCGCAGCGGAAAACCAGCAGAGGCTGTTACTCACGAAATAGTCATTTTAACCGAGGATCTTATATTGGAAGACAGACAAATCATCATTTCAAAGTTAAGTATGATATTAAATATATCTGTTGGCAGTGTTGACAGCATTTTGCATGATCATCTTAAGCTGTCAAAAGTTAGTGCAAGATGGGTTCCCCGAATGTTGACTATGGAACAAAAAAACCGTGGAAGTGGAAACTTTCAAGATAATTTTAGGAATGAGTGAAGACGATCCGAATAAATTTGTAAACGGGATAGTCACCGGTGATGAGACACTATTCATCACTATGATCAAAAGTCGAAACAGGAGTCAATGCAATGGATAGCACAGGGAAATCCACCACCGAAGAAGTTTAAGGTTCAACCGTCTGCGGGAAAGATAATGGGAACAATTTTTTGGGATGCTGATGGAATTTTGTTGATTGACTACCTCATAAGACCACAATAACAGGGTCTTATTATGCGCGGATTTTACATAAATGAAAAATTCTATCAGGGAAAAACGACGGGGTAAAATCAAGCAAAAAATATTGCTTTTACATGACATCGCACCAGTACATAAGGCGAATGTTGCACAACAGGCAGTACGAGATTGCGGGTTCAATGAAATGCCGCATCCACCTTACAGTCCAGATCTGGCCGTAGGTGATTATTTCCTTTTTACAAATTTGAAAAAAAAAATTAATGGGGCTAAGATTTTCAAGTGGCAGTGAAGTTATGTCCGCTGTAGAGGAGCATTTTGAAGAACAGGCGGATTCATTTTATTTTGATGGTTTGTACAAATTAATTGACAGATGTAATAAGTGCATAAGTGTTGGTGGAGATTATATTGAAAAATAAAAATATTTTTGAATAAAATTGACCAATATTTCATATAGATTTACCGAACTTATTGAAGCCCCCTCGTACAAATGAAAATCAATACTTACTGTCTCAACATCAGAATAATTGTTTGAGTAAAACAATGTAAGCACTTACACATATCGACTGTTTTTCATTTACTTAACAAAAAAACAAATCAGAATAAAACAATGACAACATCATGAAAGCAGGCATACAATAGTAGTTTAATCAATGAGTGAATAATGAAGTAGTTTATTCTCAAGCAAAAGTTTAAAATTTGAGCGAGGCACGAGCGAGAATTTTAATTTGCGAGAAAATAAAATTCATTATTCACGAATCGATTACAATACTTTATTCTCTGACAAAGATTTTATTATAAAAAAGAATTGTGTATTATAAAAAATAAAAACATTTTCTTCAATTAAAACAATAAATCTTTATTGTTTTAATTGATAAATCAAATTTCTTAATAAAAAAACCCTGATGATAAAAAACGCCCTTCTCATACAATCAACCAAGTTCAACTAAACGAAATAAGAGAATTACTCAAAATTTGATTTTTGAACAAAACTTATCAAAGCAATTGTGATTATAATTTGAAAATAATTTTAATGAAATCAAAACAATTTGACCAATTGGAATCATACCAATTGAATAAAATATTCATTAGGCAATAGGTTAAGTTCATTAGGCTATAGGTTAGAAAACAATACAATAATACATACTATTATTATCGAAAAAACATACAAATAAAGCTGATATAATTAAATGGAAGAGAATAAAAAGCTTTTTATCATTTATGATTTATGTTTTTGAAGAAAATTTTCTCATTCCATTTGTATTTTTTCGAATTCCTTAACATGAATATACTCACACTCCTAACGTATAAAATTTCAAAAATACAGACTAAAAGAATGGAAAATGTTGCGAGTTTAAAGGAAATAGGAAATGAAACTTATTCTTAGTATATTCTCAAGCAAATATTCGTACATGTAAAGATTTGAATCTTCCTTTAATCATCTTCACACATGCAATTATGAAATAAATATTTTATGTTACAATTTCTGAAGTTTAAATTATTCATAAGATTTTAATTTTGTAAGGGATTGAAAGAATGGAAAGAGTGAGTGCTGCACTTATGTTTATACGCATTTGATTTGCTAGAAATAATTACAATTCATTTAAATTATGTTTTTTGTGTGAATTCATAAGTTTTAACTTTTAAGTAAGTTTTTCAAGTAGTAACGTTGATGGCTTTTAATATTCATTTTCTTATATCTTAAGTTTCAACAACATTTAAAGTTTTAATGGAATTGTCAAAGATTGATGAAAATTAGGATTATCCTTGAAATTTTATATAATTTTAAAAATTTTCACAATTCTTGGTGTCTTTTTAGGATTTGGCCAACTTTTAGGTCTTGTAGTGACTGATGTAACCTTAAAATTACATAATTTATTTTATTAATTAAAGACAAATTAGCTCAGTAAAGTTAGACAATTTTGGCCTAAGCAAGTTCAGTAAATTGTGTTTCCGAAAATAAAATAAAATCTTGTGCACAATTTTAATTTGAATCCCACAAATGAAAATTCTACACAATAAAGTCTGTCGATAAAGGATCCTCTCCACGTGCAGTAAACATTAAAAATCGTAACAGAGTGGCGCCCAACGTGATTTGTAAATAAACGATCCTAAAATTAAGAGTCTTATCTTATATGAGACTTTGGGAGTCGGGCAGCTTCAAAAAAGGTTTTTTGACCCAAATAAGTAGGGTCTCATTTGAAAGAGCCCCTAATTTATAAAACACAGCAATTTTTAGAATTCAGAATTTTTTATTCAAAGTTAAGAATGTTTAGTGTTAATTATTATAAACTTAAGTCTCTGAATATCTGAAGATACCATGCCAACAAAGGTATATGATTAAGTTTAAATAAATTAAGTTTCTTTAAGAAATGTATGAACACTGACTTTAAAATTTAAGGAATAAAGCTATCAGGACAAACCCATGAAAGTAAGCCATGTTAAAGCTGAGAAACTCTATTAAAAAACTCACGTTAAAAGGTAACAGTTCTGCACTTTTTTATATAAACCGTAAAAGACAATAGATAATGATAATGATATTGTATAGATAATGATTTCTTTCCAAACTTAAACCATCATAGGGTTCTGTTTTTTATAACGATGCCTATTGGTGAGAGTACACTGTGTTTTTTGCATTATATCGATTATCTCGTAAGCCAATAATCAATCCTATTAACCTAAAATTTGAGGTGGTTATAAAACTAATCTTTCCACACAAAATGACGGGTAAAAAAATAAATAAAGTGGTTTTCGTTTGTTTTACAGAGGTTTACAGAAGCCTTTGAGAAAATAGATTTTTTTATCGAGACGAGAAGGGTATCATATGGAAGGGCTTCACTTCAGTATTCTTAAAAATGTATTTTGGAATTTTACATCCCACCGTTTTTTGTATAATTTTGAATAATGATGTTTTCTTTATATTTTCTTACCTCGATTAACTCCGACCCTACTTGATCAAAAATCTTAAAATATATTTGGAATGATAGAAAAATGAAGAAGTTTCTAATGAAAAACGTAGAAAAGTGTCAAATACTCCTAATTATATTTACTAAGGGGGTGGGAATGAGAAGGGGTAAAAACATCATTTAAAACCAGGTCAAGTGGGGTGTCATTAACATAACCTAATTTAAGAAACATTGCAATGTTCTTAGAATTTTGCAATGCATAGTTTTTAAATTATATTGTCAAAAAAGTAGAGCAAAAAGTTGGTCCTTCACTTGGATTTCGAGCTTAATTGACATAAAAATTTGAAAAAATTCACAGAGACAGGAACTTTGATAAACTCTGAACGAAAACTATAGCGAAGCATTAAATAATTAATATTAAATAATTAATTAATCCCCCCCCCCCCCCCCCCCCCCCTCCTCTTACGTTTCGACACTGATTGACAGAAAAATTTGAAAAAGAACGCAGTCTTGTGGAGTGCCGACAGAAGTTATCATCTACATACAACAAAATTTTTATTTTCTTTACCAGTTTACCACACTTCCACACTGTTATTAACTGAGAAAAACATCAAATTCAATAAAAAAGAAAAAACCAAAATATGAATCAAGAGAACGAGAGTAAAATTATTTAACTATTAATTTCAACAATAGTTAGGTTATTCGTAGTATCAATTGCGTTTTCGTTATTAAAAAGTATAAAGAAAAACACAAAAATCAAACGCAATAAACGCAATTTTTTATTTTACTTAAAACTATAACAAAATCTTTACTTACAATACCACACTTACATATCACACTTCACACTGAAAAAAATTGAATTCAATAAAAAAGAAAAAAAAACAAATTATAAATCAAGAAAATGAGAATAAAAAGTAAGAAAATAACAAATGATTACAATTTATCTCACCCTCTTTTAATATTTATTTTATATTTCATATTTATTTAGGGTGACGATGACTCGAATATATAAATTTTCCCCATACAAAATCGCTCAACGCGTCTAAAGAAGTTTTCACTTCAAAAATAGTACAAGAATCACCAACAAAAAATAGAATAAATGAAAAAAGAAAACAACAACAAAAAGTATAAAAAACAGAACAGCCACAAAACATCTCTTTTAAAAACTGATGAAAATATTTTATATTAGGTATTTTATATTTATTATTTTTATTTAATGTTATGATAACTCGAATATAAAAATTTATCCCCATACAAAATCGCACAACGCGCCTAAAGAAGTTTTCACTTCAAAAATACACAAAGACAGGAAGTTTGGTAAATTTTGAACGAAAATCATAGCGAAGTCGCAAATAATTATATTGTGTGTTTAGGGGATGGGGGTAATGAGTGTAAAAAAAATCTTTTTGACCCGATCGAGTGGAGTGTCTTTTGAAATTGCTAATTTAAGAAATATGTATTGCAATTTTTTTTAGAATTTTTCGATGCGCAGCTTTTGAGTTATTGTTAAAAAAGTGCTATTTTTAGTATGTACCCCACCCGCCTAAATTTCGACGCTAATTTACAGGAAAAATATTTACAATTTAAACCATTTACAACAGCGGTTCTTAAACTTTTTTGTATTGCGACCCCAAATTTTAAATGCCATATTTTGGCGACCCACCTATATTTTTTTTTGACAAATAAACGTTATTAAAAAAAAAAAAAAAACGTTTAATTAAACAACAAAAACTATTTTATTTCCAGCTAATATAAAAATAAAAATTTATGACATTACTTCGGTCTGAAAGACCTAAGTATTATATTCATGAGCCAAAAGTGAAATTCTTACCCCCACCTTTCTTGGAATTTCTCGACGTTTTAAAACCTACTGATTCTAAAAAAGCAAAAAAAAAATGTATGTCTGTCTGCCGGCCGTCCGTCATTACCTACGCTACAGGGAAAACCACTGGAGGGATTTCAAAAATGTTTTTTCTAAAAATAGGTATACTCAAGGGACAGGTCCGAAAGAACGCTGTGTTTGATAACTGTACTGGAAGTGTGTCAAAAAATTCATTAAGTGTGTCAAAAACAGCAAATTTTCATATTTTTGGCTTAAAAAACGTCCATTTTAAGTGATTACGAGTAGGAACATTGAATTTGGAGAAACCTTGATGGTAGGGATTGGTATGTGAGATCAAAAACTAGATTATTGCATTATAAGTTTGTCAAAAAAATGTTGTCAAGTGTGTCAAAAGAAAGATTTTTATTTATTTTTTTACCCAATTTTTTGGAAAAAAATAAAATTAATTATTTGTTTAAATGAAATTTTATTATTATTATTGAGAATTATGGCATTATAAGTTTGTCAAGAAAATGTTGTCAAGTGTGTCAAAAAATGATTTCATTTATTTTTTTACCGAATTTTTTGGAAAAAATTGTAGCTGTTTTTATGATGTAAAAGTAAATGTAATTGAAAATGAAATTGGACATGGAAATTTTTTAATTTGTTATAGTTTTTGAAATATTTTTGGAATTTTGAAAAAAGTTTGTATTTTTGATTTTGTAATAATTTTTGCAATATTTTTAGAATTTTGGAAAAAAATTTAACTTTTGATTTTGCAAGAATTTTTGGAATATTTTTAGAATTTTAAAAAATTTTAAATTTTTGGTTTTATTAAAATTTTTGGAATTTTGAAAAAAGTTTCAATTTTTGATTTTGTAATGATTTTTGCAATATTTTTAGAATTTTGGAAAAGTTTGAATTTTTAAGAATTTTTGGAATATTATTGGAATTTAGAAAAAGTTTAAAGATTTGATTTTATCCTAATTTTTAAGAATATTTTTGGAATTTTGAAAAAAGTTTGATTTTATTTAATTTTTACAAAATTTTTGGAATTGTGAAAGAAAAATGAATTTGTGATTTTGTAATATTTTCTCGAAACGCTAAATGGAGAGGTTTTTGAGTAGCTTGCTGAGTGTATCAACTTTTCACTAAATTATGTTAATTTATGATCTGTTATAATTTTCTGGCATCGTATTGATGTTTCGTGTTAGTTTTGTAATAAATTTCTAAACAGAGATAAAAAATACTTGTACTTTAACAAAGAGATATGTTTGGTATACATCGCTGCCCAAAACTAAAAACCATGTCCTCATAAAAGTTTTTTGCCGAAAACTATATCAAAATCCTTAACCCAGACCGAAGTCTTGATATCTCAGAGCTGTGAAATTTCAGCCCCACCATATTTTTCTAGTTAAAACAATATGAAAATTAATATAACATGAAGATTAATAACCATTTCTAATTATATTATTAAGTATTAAAATAAATAAAACATTAAAATATTTTTTAATGTGATGCACTGAAAAAAACATGTCCTATTTCCAATCGAAATGCAATTGTCTCAACCTCACCGTGCGGTCACATATGCCGAATCAAACTATGAAATTGCTTCAACAACTACAATTATAAATCGAGAAAGTTGAGACAATCACACGAAATATGTGTAAATAAAATATAGTTCAATTAATCTCAAATACTTAAATTTCAAAATGAAAAATTCATGATATAAGGCCGAAGAAAAAGTTTTTCAGGGAAATAGTTATTATCTTTATTCAACTACAGTTATATTGGATATAACACTTTATATTTTAAATAAACCTCATTCTGTTGTTAGTAAAATGTTATCGTGTAGTTGTCCCAATCACAGTGAAATTGTTTGCAAATAATTTTTCTTTGCATGAATAATCAAATCAACTGCCAACTTCGAGATGAGATTGTCATGAAATTCAATTTTTTTTTCAGTGTGGGTGTGCTTGCTTTTTAGAGCAAAGTAACGTTAATTGTGGCTCGATTTCCGAAAGCGCTGGTCTCAATACATTTTTAATATTGCGCAATTGAGAGCGATATTTTGATTTAATATATATATACAATAAGAATGAAAATGCATTTTCGCACAAATATGTGGTGGAAAATGTCAAAATAATTGGAACTGTTTCTCCCTTTTAATTGACAACCAAACAAATTTCCTGGTATTTGATTCTTAAATAGTGCTTTCAAAGTACTATGGCAGGATAGTTCAGCAAATTCTTCGTGAGCTTTTATGTCCTGTCCATATGTTGTATATATTTAAGTTTTATGTTAAAAGGCTGAATTATCCAACGGTGTTGTGAAATATTGAATTATTGAACGATCCGACTACAAAATTGTATTGTGGATTGTGGAATGTCACCAAAAGATAAATTAAAACATTACAAAATTTAAAAAGTCATCCAATTCTAAAACCTTGAAAAATTAATTCAAAAACCTTGCAAAGTTTGTTAATTTAAGACATATATAGGGAAAATTTATTTTTTTAATATTTATATTTTATATATTTTTTTTAAATTGGGAATTTCTCGCGACCCCATGAAAAAATCTAACGATCCCAGTTGGGGTCGCGACCCCGAGTTTAAGAAACGCTGATTTACAAGTTGGTTAAATCTTTTTTTAGTTAAGGGGGGGATATGGTCTTAAAATTATTTTTTTTTTAATTTTGTTTTTTTGAATGAACAATAAGTCGAGAATATTGTGTACAAATTTTAAGTCAATTCGAGTAAAACTAACGGAGTTACAGCGTTTCAAACGACCGACCGTGTTACCTGATTTTTATACCTGTCTGTCTGTTTATACCTGTCTTTCAAAGGATGTAAACTGACCTTGTACATATTGTATATTTTCAGGTACA
Organism: Diogma glabrata; assembly: GCA_963693315.1. Lineage (NCBI taxonomy): Eukaryota > Metazoa > Arthropoda > Insecta > Diptera > Cylindrotomidae > Diogma > Diogma glabrata. The sequence continues at coordinate 302,009,759 of OY856186.1, forward strand.
CCGGATATAAACTAATTTACTGGCACACTTTCTGCTGAACGGTTGTTTACTGTAACAGAGCTAAAATTTTCTCGAAATTATTCTCAAATTTTTGTTTCTGTTCGTTCGTTTATAGTTGTATTTTCACTCGTTTAGTGTTGTTTTGTAAGTTCGTGAACATTAGAACTCAAAATCTACTGAATCGATCCTTTTGAAAATTTTAACATTACTTCTTCACATAGATCAACAGGTAATCAGGAAGAGTTTTTTTTTTCATTTTTTTCTATTTTTTAACAACAAATTAACCGCGATTTATTGAGCCAGAATCGCGTTTTTCACTTCCAAGTGTTGCAAAAAATAGAAAAAATTAAAAAAGCTCTTCTTGATTACCTCGAGAAATACATCACTTTTGAAATGCATATCAATTTTTTTGTTTTAGATGATCCGTTAACGAGTTATAATGTTCACCGCAAAACCACTTTTTCAAAGGCGCCTCTGTAAGATTCAACGTCACCGGCTTGTTTATCAATATTTTTCATTGAAAGTTTATTCTCAAATACTTCAAAAGTTGTACAATAATATGTAATTAAATTTAATAAAATTATATTACTCATGTCGCTGCAAAAATCACAAAAATATGCTTTTTTTTCGTCTTTAAAACCATACGCTTGTCCGGCTCAGAGATAAAGGTTTATTTGGTAATAGTAGATTGTATTACTAGTGCGAATGCGTTTTCCAAACAAAAGCTAGTTTGCAAATCACTGTTCAAATCAATCGCGTTTGGAAAACGCATTCGCACTAGTAATACACACTAGTTTTTGTAACAAATGCATAAAATTTATAAATATGTATTTAATTACTAACTTAATCATTTATTTAACAAAGTTATAAACAAATTTAAGATATTAAAATAATTAAAGTGCGCCATCTTCGTTGTAATAGTTGTAAATTATAGTAGTTCGCTGCTAAATTGTACTAAACTGTTAACATTTAAAAAAAATAAACATAGTAATCCATCTGGCGTTTTAAAAAAACATAGTAATCCGCGTGCAATTTTGACAACTGGTTTATTTGAAAATCCAAAATAATTGTTTTTTCTTGCAATTCAAATGATTTTGGGTTGTGTTTAAGTTGTTTTTACTATATGGTAAGTTATTTAAATTATTATTTTGATATTTAAGTACTATAAAAATAATCTTTTTAGGATAGATTTAACTAGCAATCTCACTTGCAGGCGGCGTTCGTGCCAGGCATATAAAATACTTTGGGGTCATATGTGCGGAAAAGTAGATTTTTCTTTTATGTTGTTCTAGTACAAAATTGAATATTTTTTGTGCATGTGTTACAAAAACTTATTTGCAGCTTTGTTTAATTTTTGGTTCTCTTAATAATCTTAAACTTCTCTTACACAAAACAAAATAATAGATAATCAGAAAATTTATGTCTAGTAAAACTTGCCTTAACATACAAGTAAAATATTGATATCTGAAACGAACGAAAAGTGGTTTTTAAAACATTCTCAAAAAATAGTATATTATACACCAAGGCAAAGAAGTGCATGTTTTCTCCCGAGGTGTGTTTGGAGCCCAAGGACGAAGCCTGAGGGCCACATATCACTAGGAGACTTAAACATATGCTCTCTCGCGAGGTGCATATACTATTTTTTGCACGACCATAATATAATTATGATATTAAAAATTAAATCTAATCATTTTAAGAGAACGAAAATTATAATTTTTAATGTCCATCATAGTAGGCAGTTTTTATAAAAATTGGGATAATTGTTTACTTTAATATGCCCTTCTTTGATTAAACTGAATTGTTTATATGTGATTAGGTATGCTTCCTGACCATATTTAGATAAGGATGTACATGGCGGTCGTCTTCCGTTCTCTTGTTTTTAATCATTTAAACCTCAAAAATCGCCAAAAAGAAAGCAAAATAACTATTTATCTGGAATTTCTTTTACAATTTTGTTCTTGGATATAGGATTTAAAAAGCAAAAGAAACAGATTTCTTGAATTTCAACTTTTTCCTGGTTCCAATAAAGAAGATAAAAGGACGATTTTCAGCCGAATTTATTCTGTGTTGCATAAAATAAAAGAATATTTTTGGATGAAAAATGTAAAATTTCAATCAAAGAAGGCGAGTAGTTTATTAAATATTTTGATTTTAACTTCAACAATTGTTTGACATTTTTGGTTTTAGCTGATTAAGTTCAATTCTGAGGAAATATAGGGTATATGGGGGTAGCTCGGATCGGTTCGAGAGTGGTATCATTGTAAAGGTCTTGACGAGACAAGCTCAAAACACGGGAAAAATTACCACGGTCTTATCCCTGGAAAAAGTTGTGAGTGTTTAAACTTTAGCTTTTTTTATGCATTTTTGGCTAATATAGGGTATATGGAGGTAGCTCGGATCGTGTCGAGAGTGGTGCCCTCCGCCCTCCTTTCCCTTGAATTTAATCAGCTAAAACCAAAACTCGCCTCCTTTGATTGAATTTTTACAATTTTCATCCAAAAATATGATTTCATTTTATGCAACACACCATAAATTTGGCTGAAAATCGTCCTTTTATCTTCTTTATTGGAACCAGGAAAAAGTTGAAATTCAACAAATTTGTTTCTTTTGCTTTTTGAATCCTAAATCCAATAACAAAATTGTAAAAGAAATTCCAGATAAATAGTTATTTTGCTTTCTTTATGGCGATTTTTGGGGTTTAAATGATTAAAAACAAGAGAACGGATGACGACCGCCATGTACATCCTAACTAAATATGGTCAGGAAGCCTACCTAATCACATATAAAAAATTCAGTTTAATCAAAGAAGGGCATATTAAAGTGAAAACCCAAATTTGTTTAAATTTATCGTATAAAACTTCTGTTTTCATGAAAACTATCATTGTTGTTATGGTTTGTTGTTTTTACCCCCTAGGGAGTAAAAGATGCAATCCGCACCCACAAATGAGGGAGCAGAAGTGAATTTTATATACAACTGGTGCAGAAAAAGATTTATTTAACATAAATCTAATCACGACTCGCAGCCAAAAGGCAATCAAATTGGTTTTACATAAAAATGTATCCTTTTTTAAAAAAAATTATTTATGTTATTGGAACCCAAAACCTACTGTCAAAGCTTCTACATTATTAAATATATTATGTTCAAAATCCACAAAAAATGTAATCATAAAAAAACAAATAAAGGTATTTTCCTTTTTTTGTTTTATTTTTTTTAAGAAAAATGATTTCTTTATGGAAAATTTATACCCATAAAAAATATTGTTGATTGCGTTAGGTTTTCTGTTATCTACCTTATTGTACTCTCACCGGATTGTCTTACATTTCTTTTTATTATCTTTTAAGCATGAACAAATATAGCGATATATTTTTTACAACACATTGAGCACGAGACTACAGTGATAAGTTCTTAGTTTTATATCATAGAATATTATTACCTATTTACATTAGATTAACAAAATTACAAGGGTGTAGTGTAGTTAAAAATAACTACAAATTTATCTAAGAAGGTGAAGTTGCTTAGTGATCAAGCTGATCATTTATCACCTCATCCTTATACTTGCATATAAGACTAAAAAAATTGAATCTCAAATATGAACATCAAGTTTTTTGGTCTCTTACGGCAATTGATTGATTGATTTGCTTTTAGACCTTTGCCTAAGAATGTCATTTAGGCATAAATTCTTGTACTTTAGATATAAAAAAATATATTAAATGAAAAATAAAATTTTGTAGTTAGCTTTTTTATGTTCAATCATTTCCTTTCCTGTTTTTTCTTGTATTTTGTTTTATGTTTTTATGAATTGATAAATAAAATATTTATTCTATTTTTCTTATCTTACCAATAATAAATGAAAAACAGTAAAAGAAGAAGGAAATTGGGATTATTAAATTTAATTTGTGAATTTTTTTTGATTACAAAAATAAATTTAATGATTTTATGTTGTTTGACGAAACATATTTTTGATCAAAGATAAGAAATTGTTGTTTCTTATCATAAATCATTTTTGAAAGCTTTCGTTGTTGAATCATTAAAGCTAACACAGATTGGACGTTCAAATTATATTGATATAATTTCAAGGTATTTGGTTTTAAAGTAAAATTTGTGATTCTGTGAGTAATTTTGTTCTAACTATGTCAATCGATGACAATTTATGTAGGCCTAAATTCTCTAAATTTAAATAATTAAAATAACTTGTACTAATTTTAATATTATGACTCTTGAATTAATTTTGTTTTATTAAAATGTATTGTAAAATTGAAATAACAATTTGTGTTATAACAACATATAGAAACCTTTTTAAAACAAACCTAGGTCACACCCTAACGTGTTTATAACCGCATTTTTGTTGTTGTTTTTAAATTGATAACTAAATAATAGATCGTATCACATACTAAAATTTCATTGGCGCTCAATGTGGCACTTAACCCCATATAACGGCTTAAAAAGTAAATGTAATATAATTATAGAACTACTATTTCGAGTTAGAGCCACTAGAGAACAATCGTGAAAATTTAAAACACTTCTTGTTTTAATAATAATGTAAAACTGTGCTAGCGAGATCCCAGATTTTTTGCTGCGATTTTAGTCAGCACCGTCTATAAAATCATGTAGGGAGTCCTGGTTGTTTGGATTTGTTTCTCTAGGTACAGTTTGACGTAAGGTTACTGGTCGTAAAACACGACGAGATAAATTGAGAATTTTATAGCAGAAGACCGTTTAGCAATAAGCTTTAACACAAACCAACAAACCATGCTGAGACTTACCACCTTGACTTAAAGTCTTCAATAATAATAAACAATAATAAAGCTTTAATTTTTCGCATTATCTAACTCTAAAACAACTTATCTAAAACTTCGAAATTGCAATATAAAAACACAAGGAACTCATATTATCTTAATTCTTAAGTAAAAACTACAGAGTCTTTGATATATCAACGACAAAACAAAATATATTTAAATTCCAACACCATCCAAATTTTCTTGCTACACATTCTTCCCCATATAAGTAAGAAACAACAAAAATATATATTTTCTTATTTGCTCTAAAGACGTACAACGAACGACACAAGAAAGAAAAACTTCCAGCTAACAGTAGAATAACATGAAGTTGAATTGTTTTTATCATTCGACAGGAATAATATAATTTTGAGAAAGGAAGGCAAAGAAAAAACATTTTTCATTTAAAAACGAAGGTTTTCTATAGAAACAAGAGCACATAAGAAAGAAAATGTTTGTTCTAAATCGAAAAATCATTCAACTCAAATGAAAATAGGAAAATGTAAAAGTTGACTTGTTTGTGTTTTCTCCTTGAGAGGTAATCTGATTACGTTCGTATGTGATGCATAAGATTTTAGATTCGAGTGGTGTAGAAAAATTTTTTAGAATTTAATATTGTCTGTGCGAGCGTGTGTACAAATGTACGGTTCAAAAATTTGACAATATATAACGAAGTAGTGGAATGGTTGGTATTTTAAGAAGATAGCTAAGCAAAGTGTTAAAAAGAGAGTATTTATTCAGGTTAGCAAAAACCGTTTAGTTTTTGTTGTTTTGTGTTTGTATATGAATTGTTATTGATCTGGCTGGCTTTTTTTGCGGTTCACTTGAATTAAGAAACCCACGTATTCCAGTTCTTGCTATTGACATATAATAATTAATGTGAATATGATATACGGGCAGTAGCAGTGAGATATCATTAGGTAAGGTGATGTTTACTCACTTTTGGCGTATTTCTCGATGATGCCTCACTATTGCTTGCTCGAAGAACTTTTTTTTTATGGTATTGGTTTTCTTTTTAGCTAATTTTTTAATTTCTAGATTTTATTTGAATGTATATATTTCTCTATGCACGAAAAACATTATTTATGTACAATAAACGTCTTTAGAAATTTTAATCCACTAAACTTAAATTTAGAATAAGTTTTGAATTATTAGGGCTTTTTTGTGAGCTCTTACTAAAGAAATCTTTTGAATTTTTCAAGAGTTTATTTTGGATTTTTTCATCAGTGCCAAGATTCGAATTCGTTTTTAGCAGACAACTAGTAATACCAAGCCACAGCCGATGGTATATCGAAGTGAAATTACAGCATTATCCGTGTTCCTTTTAGGTATAAACTTTAGGTAAATTCAAAAAATAATGCTTTATCATTAATTTTATGTTTATTTTGTTTAAACTTAGCCTATCTTTTAGAAAAACCTATAAACTGCTGCCTCATATATTTTCAGTCTTCTAGCCCAAGAGGAGAGAAAGAGAAAAAAAATAGAAATTCAAACCGTTCATATTGCGTCACAGTTTATAACAAAATTCTCTTTTTCTCAAAAATACATATTTTGTCTTATAAAATGTGTTGTGTAATAGAAATTACAATATAGATTCAAACTATCTTTCTCAACGATTACCGTCCACATATAGAGTTATATTGAGGCTTATTTCTTCGAGGATGTCAGATGAATTATTTCTTCTCCATCTATAAAAGCTTCAACATTTATATGAAAATCCATACATTCTGAATGACCCAATCCCCGTGTTGGAATTAAATTTAAAAAAAAAACAAAATAAAAAAACAGAAAAATAAAATTGTCGAAATGTTCATACAATTTTGTATGGAAATGCTCTACAATTTTTAATTTGCTTTTGTGACTTCCAATATAGAAAAGGAACAAATGTATGTAAAATGTGAGAATATTACTAAATATTAACCTCTAACCAAATACTACAAACGTATATTCTAGTTCTATTATTTGTAACAAATGGGAACGGAAAATCGTTTATCTATCAAAAATACTAATATTCAAAAATCTAATGTTTGCATATGTGCTAAGATGTGTTAAATACTATTTAAATATTTTTTTCTACTTACAATTTTAAAGAAAATATAGTTATAAAAGACAATGTTTATACGAACATATCCTTTGTTTCCTTGCAACATAACGTTGTGTCAATGCAAAACTTATTTTTACTTTTTAGTTCGTTTTCTAAAAGTGTATTTTTTAAATTTTTTTTATTGTTTCTTTTGAATAACTCAGTTTTCATAAAAATTGGCGATAAAATGCAAGTCTTGTTTGAAAGCATAAATTGTGATGTTCAATCTAACCTGAATATAATAAAATTAAAAATTCCTATAAGTAGTGTATCATTTATCTTCGCTAAGTCTAATTAATTCCAAAAATATTGATACATTTTGCCCCATACAAGCATAAATCTTTTCTCTTGAAATGTAAATCTTTTCAATTATTTAATGACATTATATGTAGTTAAAAAAATATAAGAATAAGGCAGAACTTTTTCGATTTGATAAATTGTTTTTCCTTTCGATAATAAACAATCGATTCCTTTCTACTATATTTCAATTTTGCTTTGAGAAAAGCTTACATATATTCATTGTTGGATATACGCACAACAATTTTTTCACAATTCATTTTTATAGCTTTTATTTTTGAGTAGATATGGGTAGATAAAAGCCTTTAGAAAAATAAATTATGATTTTTATTTTGGAAGCTTTGTTATCAGTTTTGATTTTGAATATATGAAATTTTTTCAATCTTGCTTTTGTACTGTTCGATAATTTGAATTACATATGATATGAGTTACTTTCACCGAAACAATAATGTTTTGTTCGTGACTGGTAGATATACTTGTATAAATGTATCATATTTTACAGTGGAACAAAATTAATGTTTATGTTCAGTTATTGATTATAATTGGGGGAACGTTTATTTAAAAATTTTAAAGAATGAAGATTTTAGTTTACGGATATTATTTTGATGCAAGTCATTGTTATCGTAATCATAAATGTGACTCCTAATACGTTGCTTGGTATACGTTGCTTGGTATAGCCCTTGAGGGGCTGAAATCTCAAAGCTCTGAGATATCAAAACTTTGCTTAAGGATTTTTATATAGTTTTCGGCAAAAGAATTTTATGAGGATATTGATTTTAGTTTTGGACAGCGATGTATATCAAACATAAAATTCTTTGTAAACGTGCAAGTAATTAATCCTGTTTAGAAGTTTATTACAAAACTAACACGAAACATTAATACGTTACCGGAAAATTATAACAGATCATAAATTAACATAATTTAGTGAAAGAATGATACACTCAGTAAACTACTCAAAAACCTCTTCATTTAACGTTCAGCAATTTCAACTTTTCAAAAATAAAAAACCCATTATCTACCAATTTCATGTTTACTTACATTTCCTGTTATACAAATAACTAATTTAATTTTGTTCAAAATAAGAACCTGATTGTATAAATTTCAAAAAATTATAACAAATTCAAATATATAACTTTTTTTCAAAATTCTAAAACTATTGCTAAGATTATTACAAAATCAAAGATTGAAACTTTTTCTAAAATTTTGAAAATGTTACGAAAATTATTACAAATTTAAAGATTGAAACATTTTCCAAAGTTCTTAAAATATTCCAAAAATTATAACAAATTCAAAAATTCAAACTTTTTGCAAAATTCTTATAATAAATTATCAATAATTTAAACTTTTTTCATTATTCTAAAAATATTGTAAAAATTATAACATAATCAAAAACTCAAACTTTTTTCAAAATTCTTAGAATATTGCAAAAATTATAACAAAATCAAAAAGTCGAACTTATTTTGCAACTGTTCTTGTTATTTAAAAGTCGTGGAATCTGGAATCACACAAAAAATTACTCAAGAACATCTTCCTAATAGTTACAATTTTTGTTAAGACAAAAAAGACATTTAATCTGCAACAACTTGATATATTCCAACTGTTCCTATAAGCTGGGAGGAATTGAAAATGGTTAGAACCATATTCCATGTCCAATTTCATGTTCAATTACATTTCATGTAATACAAATCATTAATTTTATGTTTATCCCAAAGATTGGGTAAAAAAATAAATGAAAATCATTCTTGTGACACACTTAACGGTATTTTTGACACACTTATAATAAAATAATCAAGCCTCTAGTCTCATATACCAATGCCGACCATCTGGATTTCACCACATTCAAGGTTGCTACTCGTTATAACTTAAAATGCACGTTTTTAAGCAAAAAATATGCACATTTTATTGTTTTGACACTTATCGATCTTTTAACACACTTCCGATACAGTTATCGAACACATAGTCCTTTCAACTCTTACCATTAAGTTAACCTATTCTTACAAAATTTTTGAAATCGCTCTAGTGGTTTTCGCTTTAGCGACGGCTGTCACGACCTGCCGGTCTTTAGACAGAGGGATATTTTTTTTTTGCTTTTTTATTAGTCGAGAAAACGCCGATAAATTCCAAAAAAAGTGAAAATAAGAATTTCACTTTTGGCTCGTGAACGTAATACTAAGGATTTTCAAACCGATGTTTGAGTGAAATCGCATTTTTTTCATAATATTTTAAAAATTGTGCTGTGTAAAATTAATAAAAAGCAGTGGTTGCAGTGGTATTTAAATTAAGAGCTCTTTCAAATGAAACCCCACTCGACTACCCGACTAGCATTATGTAAGGCTCAGGTCTAGACCGGTTTCGGCTTTCCCTACTACTAATAGGAACCGTATCAGGCACACTGAACAGGTCCTGATCAGTAATGTAACGCCTCAAACTATCCAAACCGTATCAGGCAACCCTACTAGAACCGGTTCAGGCAACCCTACTAGAACCCTACTAGATTAAAATAGGGAATTTACTCCAGCAGACATTAGAAAATTTACTACTACATTCCTTGGAAAAAAATGTATATAAAAATATTCTAGATTTACACTTACCTATATGTAGTCATAACGCAGAGAAGTGATAACTAAAGTATATGTGAAATCTCGCAAACCGTATATGCATATCTTAAATGGATAATACTCTAGCAAATTTTAACCAAATGAAATTTTTTCAAATAAAAAAGGGCTCACTCAGATCAGGACAAATAGGGCATACCGTAATTGGAAATCAGATTTGATTTTGATCCGGTCTAAGTCCGGCATTTACTACAAGGATGAGATAGGTTTTCATGATCCGGGCCGGATCAGGACAAATACGGCATGCCCTAGTAATGAAATCGGGTATGATTTCTGATAGGGGTTGGATGCAAATGCCCTATTAGGATTTACCTTATTACATCTTGATCCGGCTATGAGGTTAAATATGCTGTTTTGACACTCATCACTGCTATTACCTAATAGGATATAATTATTAAAGTAGATATATTTTTAACATTATTGGGGAACTTGGTGTTATAAAATTCTAAAATATATGTTCAACAAATTTTTAAATAGCGCCCTTATATTTAATACTCTACCTACTTGAATAGGTAAAAATAGTACATTATGATGCTAGGACGTAAAGCTAAAGATTTTGGACGGATGTGGAGCTTAAGTCCAAAACCAGTTTAAGTCCAAAATAGCTTACGTCCGTGCATCATATACTATTTTTTATTCGCCGCAAGCAAAATACTTTAGAATAATTTGTTTATTCTAAATTAAAATTATAAATTTGCATAAATTTTAAAATAAAAATATGTGGAACAAGTAACCTTTGACAAAATATTTGTTATTTTTTTCAAATTATTGGATAACCATGACAACAAATGATAACAACTATTTTAATTGGGTAATGAAATTTTGAATTTAAGGGTTCGTTTGATAAAAAATTCTATTTTTCATAGGCATTGTATCCTTTACTTTTAAGGCATTTGTATCCTCTACTTTTTTGGACGTAACTATGACAACAAAATAAATAGTTAAAAAGTGACACTTTAAGGCCGCAAATCACAGTAAAAAAGTAGAACGTTAATATGTAGGCGAATAAAAACTATTTTTTATGTCGCAAAACAATCCTTCCAAAAATGAAAAAAATAATTTTTATTTGGCTTTCGCTCTATTTTGTGTAGAGTCGGATATTCGTGTCGAATTCCAGATCGATGAGATCTATAGTTTACTACAATATAATTTTTTTTTGTTTTAATGATAAAAGTGATTTTTTTAGTAAAACTAATTAAAGTTATAATTTTTGATAATTTGTTACAAAAAATACGAAAAAATTATAGGGAATTTGTTTATATTTTAATTTTGTATAACATAGTATCCAAAATTTTCAATTTAACTATTTTTGCTGAAAATTACTTACTTTTACCTTTAAAACAAGATTAACTCTCCTGTATTATATTTTTATTTTTGAATTTTTTAAAACAAATTTGAAATTATAAGCTTATATTTAAATTTAATTTTAGGTTGTTCGTAAAGTAGTTTATTTTTCTATGATTAAAAATGAAAAGTCTATTCCATTAGTGTAAAAAGAATAACAAATTGTAATTGCTATGGTTTTTCATATAATTTTACAAAGTATTTTAAACAACGGAACCATGAAAAAATAGAACATGAATTTTGAATGTTTTGCTGTCGATTTCTATCTTTATAATTTATAGTAAATATTGATTATTATTATATACTAATATAGAAAAAATTGCATTTCCTACGCGAGATAAAAACATTTTTGGTTCGTAAACATGTCTCACTCGACGCTAGCGCGTCTCGTGAACAAATGTTTACTCACGAAAAAAACAATGTTTTCATCTCTTGTAGGAAAATATACTATTTTTTCTGAAAATTTAAAAATGATTTTCTTATACTGATTAAATATTTTATTCAATTATATAATGTCCACTCTGGTCCAATACCTTTTGCCATCTTTCTGGTAGTCTCCTTACTGTCAAAAACGTAGATTTTGCCATTTTTCTGGTAGATCCTTACTTTCAAAAACGTGGTAATTTTTGACCTCCCCATTCAGAAGTAAAGGTTTTGCCGTCTAAACAACTTTGTGAGACGGGAACAAATAACACTAGTTTACAAATTTTGATCTTTTTTTGTCTCCCTGACTTAAGCCCAACTTTTCTTGTAGATTTTGATCTGCTGAACATGAATAACATATTCATATTTTTAGGTTGGATCTTGTTTTTGAGATATTCGCGATAAACCAATTTTTTTCGGTGAAAACAAGGTTATTCCGGTTTTAGGATTGCATATTTTACAAAACAAACAAATTTAATATATTGTAATAAACTTAGTCCAGAATAGGTTAATTTAATTTACTCATAAATAACCAATACATTCTGCATAAATGTTTTCCACATTCAAACTATGGCAAAGATGAATTAAAAGGAGTTAGCTAATACATTTTGCATAAATTAATGCAAATTAAATTTGAGTTCGCTAATACAAATGTTTACATTAATGAAAGTAGGTGTGGCCTATTCTTGATGTACGTACTACGTAATATTGATTTCTAGAAACTACAATGAGCTAGCAAAAGTTCTACTTATTTATTTTTGGATATAAATAAGCGAACAAAATATCAGATAATCAGTTTTAATTTTGCAATTAAAAGTGTTTTACAAATATTCGCAAGTATAAGGAATAATCGGGTGGTACTTGAGCCTGGGTACTAATAGTGAAAGAATTTGAACCTAGTGGAAAGTAAATACAGATTTTACGATTCCGACTCTCATTGATTCAAATTGTGGAAAAGCGGTGAAATTTATCGTACATAAATTGGAGACCCTAGAATTTATTGTAATTAAAATCGGAAGCTGTTGTAATTAGTTGACAAATAAAGTTTGAGATTTTCTTAACCAAAGATCCGTCTTTTTACTGTCGTGTTTGCTCAATAATCGAAAAGAACCAACGAAGAGTCGTTGCAATATTAATGAAACAAGTGCATAGTGAAGATGCTAACAAACATTTTCAGCTATTTTTGTAAAAATCCATCAAGGATTCTGGAGGTTATACTCGAAAAAAGTTGAAAAAAATCAAAAATTTACGTTTTTAAAAATTTTTCCATATTCAACGTCATAAATTTTGAACAAACAATGATTGTAAATTTTTTTAATTCCTTGGAGCCTACAGTTAATGCAATTTCCTTTCTTTTATGTTAAATAACACGAATTTTAGTGGAGGTTGCACCAACTTATTCAGGTTTTCCCAAAAAAGGCAAACTAAAAGTTTGGAAAAAAAATTTTCCGGCAAACGGCTGTAAAGGGTAGCTAAAGTCTTACTTTTTAGCCAGCGGCTGCAAAAGTAACACCATTTTTATTTTATCTGCCGGCGGCTGTAAGTAACATTCATATTTTTACGGCGGCTGTAAAGTAATTTTCAAATTTTTACGACGACAGTAAAGTAATTTTCATATTTTTACGGCGGCAGTAAAGTGAAATAACATGATATTATTAATCTGTTCAAAACAGAATTCATTTCAGTTCATTTTAATGAGTAAAAATCAATAAAAATTAATTTCAGAAAATATATTACCTAAAACATATCTAGAAAAAATTTGATGGATTAATTTCATATATTTAAACAAATTTAAACGTTTGCCGAAAAAATAGTGTATTTAATTCGGAGCTAAAGTGTCTTTTTGTGTTTCGTCTATAATTGTCAGCCTCCCTACGGTCGGCCCCCAAACTATAGACTCAACAGAAAAAGTACAACTTTAGCTCCTAATTCAATAATATACTATTGTTTACTATGAATAATTTAAATTCTGCAACATAATTGATTTATATATAAGTTGTTATACAGATTTTCAAATAAAAACTGCGAGCCATTTTGTGCTTTCCTTATTTCAACCGCGTTAATGTATTTTTTCTTTTCTTTTTGTGCCGCATCGTAAATAAAATTTTACAAGTTTGGTCGTTCTCAAACATCAGTTAAGAATTCTTTTAAAATAGTAAAGTATAAAGTTAAATTTATTTAAATGGCTTCTCAAGAAGTTTCAAGTGTAAAAATAGTCCAAATTCATTTTGTTTTATTTGTGGAATTTGCATAATACATCCTACTAAAAAAAATCACTCCATATATAAGAATTACATACCTTCATTAATTTGGAATAAAACTGAATGAAGATAAACCGTGGATGCCAAAATATATTTATGTCAACTGCAACTTAACACATTCAAGATGGTACAGTAGACAAAATGTTCATTTAACGTTTAAACGTTGTGTTACGACCAGGTTTTGACCATGACTCGCAATTTTAACTCGAAAATCTGTATAGCAACTCATATATAAATCAATTATGTTGCAGAATTTAAATTATTCTTAGTAAAGATTTTTTCTTCCATATTTTGAGTTTTGATTTTTTTTGGGAAAACCTGAATAACTTGGTGTAACCTGCGGCGCTGCCCTCTCCCTTCCCTTCTCCTCCAATATACATCCTTAACTAAATATGGTGGGGAAGCCTACCTTAATCACATATAAAAAATTCAGTTTAGTCAAAGAAGGGCATATTAAAGTGAAAAATTACCCAAATTTCTCTCTCAATTTCTCAATAACATGAGAAACCCATATATCGAGTTTTAGACTAAGCATAGGCGTTTAAAATGATCACGAACGGTTAAATCTGACAAATTTAATCTCACGAGTTCCTAGTCGCCAGTTTGCATCTATTAACGCCTTTATTGTATCTTTTTCTGCTTAAGCTGACCTTTCAGAACATGGTACATATTAACCATCAAAGTTGCCTGATCAAAATTTTGCAAACCACTTTTAACACTGTCGATACGACATCCACTAACACTGCCGATCTTCTCCATACACATCGAATAATTTTTTTCTTGATTGAACAGCATTTTTACCTTTTCGAAAATAGAATATAAAATATGTATTTCGAAAATGTTGGTTTTCACTTTCCATTTCTGAAAGGGTCCAAAAACTACAAACTAAAAATCGAAAACTACTGTGTAAAATAAATAAACTTTTTCATAAGCACCACATATATTGTCACCACAAAGAGCAAAGTTAAAAGAAGAAAATTTTAAAAATATTTTGATTCTTAAATTAAATGAGAATTTTTTTGAAAAATAAATAAAGTTTTTTGACAAATAAATAAAATATATTGTACTCTTTTTCTAAATTTTGAACCCGAACCGAACCCTGAACCGAACCTGAACCTGAACTTTCTATTTTGATTAACCCGAACCTGAACCTGAACCCAATTTTTTCAGGGTTTCAGTCCCTGATAATAACACATTTGAAGAATAAAATTTAAAAATAATTTAGATCTTGAAATGTTTTAAGGTTTTGGTTATTAAAATATTGGTCAGAAACACGTTGTCTCTAAATTGTTATCATATACAAGTTTGTTATCGATCTTAGTTTAGTGCAAATCATACCAGCTGCTGCAAACGCACGCTCGAATTCGACACTTTTTACTCGTATGGTAAATACAAATCTGGTATATTTCCCTCGTGCTGGAAGTTGGCCAATGTCCAGCCCGGCCCCATAAAGGGACCAAAATCCGATATCTCAAATTATAGGCCTATAGCTTTACTATCGGTCCTATCCAAAGTCTACGAGCATTATATTAATACACACATTTCAAAATTTCTGGAAGTAAATCATTTAATAGCCGACAGCCAATACGGTTTTCGAAACAAGAGATCAACCACCGATCTATTAAACTATATAGCGCATTGTTGGAACAGCATACTTGATAAAGGTGGTAAAGCATACGTTATTGCTTTTTCGGAAAAACATTGTTCGAAAAATGCTTTTAAAAATCAATACTAACAAGGCAACAGGCCCTGATTTTATTCCTCCGATTATACTTAAAACATTTGCTAGGGAGCTAGCACCAATCCTCACTAAAATTTTCTATTTGTCATATAAGAAAGGAATTTTTCCTGAAATTTGGAAAATGGCTAGTGTACAACCAGTTTCAAAAAAGGGCAGTAAGACTGATCCTACGAATTACAGACCCATTTCAATTTTATCGGTAGTTGCTAAAATTTTTGAGAAATATGTCAATTTTAATTTAATGAGCTTCTTAGAGTCTTCCAAATTAATTAATGAGAGACAATATGGATTTCGAAAAGGAAGAGCGACGGGAGATTTGCTGTCTTTTGTCACTCATATCTGGAACAAGTCGCTTGAAAACTTTGGAGAAACATTCGGTGTTGCTCTTGATATTTCCAAGGCGTTTGACAAAGTTTGGCATAACAACCTTATATGCAAATGGAGATCCTATGGTTTAGACGAGCAGCTTATATCTTGGACACAGAGCTTTATATCTGATCGAAAATTTCGGGTCAATGTTGACGGTGTATCATCGAATACTTTTTCAACTAATGCAGGAGTTCCTCAGGGTTCCGCTTTGTCACCCACTCTTTTTCTTATCTATATTAATGATTTGTTGGACTCAACGGTTCATCCTATACATAGTTTTGCTGATGATAGCACGCTTCATGCGTCTCATGAAGCACCTAAATTATATACACCCTTAGCGCTTAGTGAGTGTAGGTCAAAATTGATAGATTCCCTTAACACTGATCTTAAAACAATTATGGATTGGGGTATTGCTAACAGTGTTGAATTCAATACAAGCAAAACACAGGTTTGTCATTTTTCTAGGATAACGACACCCAATCCTTTTCCATTAACGTTTGGCTCCAAAAATCTTTTAGAGAATGAGTCTGTCAGACTTCTAGGAGTTGAGATTGAAAATAATATGAAGTGGAATTCTCATATTTTTAATCTGGCTAAGAATGCTGTTCAAAAGTTAGGATTTTTGGGGCGATGTCGTAAGTTTTTCGATAGCGAACAACTTCTTTTAGTTTATAAATCTTTTATACGTCCCTGCATGGAATACTGTTCTCACATATGGGGTGGAGCTTACTTGAGTAGTCTCAACTGCCTTGATTCTGCACAGCGTAGAGCTATTAAACTCATTGGTAACCCTAGTCTTACTAACGGTCTTGATTCCTTGCAGCACAGAAGAAATGTTGCTGATTTGACTATATTTTATAAATATATTATGGATGAACGAGCTTCTGAAGAGATCAAATCGATTTTACCTAAATCAGCAAACCTTTCGCGTCACACCAGAGCAAACGTAGCAGCGCATCCCTTTACAGTTCAAATAATTAGGTGTAGAACTGTAGCCTTCCAACGTGACTTTTTCAACAGAGTATCTCATCTTTGGAATGCCTTACCTTCCTGGGTTTTCCCTGATGAATTTAATCCTCAAGGCTTTAAAGTTAACGTTCATAAATTTCTCAGAGAATCTTAATTTGCATTCTATTCTTATCCCTAGTTGGCATGGTATCTTCGGATATTCAGAGACGTTAATTTATAATTTATTATAATTAACACTAAACATGCCTAACTTTGAATAAAAAAAAAAAATAAAAAAAAAGACATCTCCAAGGCATTCGATCAAGTTTGGCATGCCAACTTGATCCACAAGCTCATTGCGTATGGTTTTCATCCCAATATTGTGAAGCTGCTTCAAAATTTTCTAACAAACCGATACATTTCGGTCTCCTTAGACGGATTTTCTTCTGAGTCTAAACTAATTAACGCTGGTGTACCTCAAGGCTCAGTATTGTCCCCAACCCTATTTTTGATTTATATCAACGAATTGTTGAAAATCACCAGCAACCCAATAAATAGTTTTGCAGATGATAGTACTCTGCACAAGTCGTTCGAGCCCCTTCCTTCAAAAGGTAAAATGCACGAACGAATTAATCCCGCCCGGAAAGACGCTGCCATAAACGTGAATAAAGACCTAAACAAAGTCGCCGATTGGGGTGACCAAAACCTGGTCAATTTCAACTCTACCATAACACAGCTGTTGATTGTTTCCAAATCAAAGACCGAGTGCCCCAAAGATATTTTATTCAGTATGTGTGATGAACCAATAGGTGAATGTAAAGGCATTCGTTTATTGGGTGTCACAGTTTCAAATGACCTACTCTGGAACGATCATGTAATGGCGATGGCGAAAAGCGCGTCTAAAAAACTCGGCCTCCTAAATAGATGCAACAAATTTTTCACTCCATACCAATTGCTCCATGTTTATAAGTCCTATATTCGTCCCTGTATGGAGTACTGTTGTCAAGTTTAGGGCGCTGCTTCTGTTTCCATCTTGGCCCTGTTGGACTCTGTTCAAAAGCGGGCTATACGAATTGTGGGTGATCGAACTTCGACATCAAAACTTGATTCCCTGCAACATCGTCGCACTGTTGCTGACCTCTTTGTTTTTTACAAATATCGTCATCAACAGTGCTCAGATGAAATCAGCAGCATCATGCCCCAAACTAATTCTTACCCCCGTTCCACTCGACAATCGGCTACCACAACCAGTCAAACGGTCGAGATCCCACGCTATCATACTGGCAGATCGCAGAAAGACTTCTTTGTCAGAACTGCATACAAATGGAATAGTTTGCCGGAATCCTTGGTCTCAGGTGACTTCAACCCGCAGAGGTTTAAAAAAACCGTTCATCATGACCTTAGAACGCCAGTTGTTGTGGGACCTAGGTCTAGACCTAGGTCTTAAAAGGTATTTATGTGTTGTTGTGACACTAATTGTAAACCCTATAACACAACACATTTTATTCAAAAAAAAATTAATTTATTAAAAGCTTTCTCTAATGTCCAATAATGTCCACGAATGTTTTGTTCTTGGAAAAAGTCAATATAACTTTTAATAATATTTTTGAATTTTGCTTTATTAAATATTTTATAGCATATATTACATGCTTTAATACTTTAATGGCATTTAAATCATCGAGATAGTTCAAAATATTTGGAAAATCTATGTCCTTTATTTGATACGTATATATCTAACGAGAACTCGTTTAAGTTCTTTAAATATGAATGTTTTTGGTGAACTAAGTTCATCTAACGTAAATATTATTGTTATATCAGAAACATATAGATTTACGTCATATCGACACTGCCTTTGCAGCAACTACATTGGGGGCAAGAGCTCATGACCATGAGTTAAACGACTTCACTGTCTGAAAAGTTTATATCAGATTGAATGGCAATTAAACATATCCTAATAACACGTTCAACTTTACAAAATCTTTCTAATATTGCAAAAAGGTTGTTCGATCTTGAATCTAGAATCAAGAAAAGTTGTTTTTTTCACAACTTTGCCATGTTTTTATATCAATGTTATATTAATTTTGAACATTTCGAACATGTTGGTCAACAGCGTTAAACATTTATCAGATGGCAAGAACCAGATTCCAAAAGCAGTATTTGCCATGAACGAACGAACATCATGTATCTGCAATCTTTACTTGCGGTAAGCTGTTAGAATATTAAATTGGAATATTTCACCGTATCTTTTAAATGGTTTCTTCCTTCGATTTTTTCATGTCTTAAAATATGTTTGGTTATGCTCAGTTTATGCTATTTTATTAAAAATTAATTAATTTTCTTCAAAATATCATAATTATTAATTAATTAGTATAATTGGCATAAATATAAGTTTGTTTAGTTTTTACCGAAACCGGGACAAAACCTAGAAATTTACCGGGTTTTTATAATGGGGTTTTGAGCGATTTCCCGGTTAACCGGTATTTGTTTTACAAATTACGGATTTCACATATTTTCAAAATAATGTATCTCGAGAGCCACTTGACAGATTTTTAAAAAAATTATCTAGCTCCACAGACAGAAAGCAAGTTCTATTTAGCAAAAATAATTAAATTAAAAATTTTTAAGAATTTGTTATACAAAATTAAAAAACAAAAAGATAATAAGGGTTGAAGGAGAGTTGAAGGAGGGTTGATATCCGCGCTGTTTTTTATATTTTCTTCTAGAATTTTAAAACTTCATTATTTTTCTACATGATACTAAAGTTCGGGATTTCGGAAAATATAGACATTTTTTTAATAAATTTTTACTTATAAATTTGAGATGAAATTTTTTTAAAAATGTCTATGTTTCAGAAAAAAACAAAATTCAAAACTTTGGTTATGTAAACAAAAATTGATATTATATAGTTATGGGAAAAAACAACGAATATATCAACCATCAAACCCTTTTTATAATAAATTATCAAAAACTATAGCTAAACAATTGTAAAAATCCTTCAAGTATTTCATGAGATACCTTAAATTGAATACATATACATGAAACCCGTGTTTTTTTAAAAACTACCCCTAGCTATAAAAAGAGAACCACTTAAAAAAGATTATTTTACGAAACGTATTGTTTTATTCTCTCTTTCACTATAAAAATTTTTAAGCAAATCAAAAAATGTGTGGCAAATCGATGTAACGATTGCCTGATTTTGACCTGAAAGAAAATGTTACTTTGTGTCCGTACATAAATATATGTATTGTGAATTGTGATGCATGTTATGTATGATACATTTCATTTTTACTTTGAAAAAAAAACCATAAATGATAAATCTCTTTAAATTTTATTTCAAAATATTGATAAAACTTAATTTATAAACATTAATGTTTAAACAGAATTATTTGATTCAAAACAATTATTTGTATTTATACATTTAATTATTTATTAAGCAGTAAAATTGTCAATTTCAGTGTTTTGCTATTCGGTTGGTTTGCATATTATAAAAAAAGGTGATATGGATTAGAACAACAATCTGCGTAATGCTTAATTTACCCAGAGCTACATTCAACTACCTCCTTCTCCGCAACCCATGGAACTTTTCAGAGCTGAAACTTTAAATGCTTAAAAGTTAAAATCTATCTGATATCTGGTTTTAACGATAATATTAAACGCTAATTTTCCCTGTGTCATTAGGTTTGCTGTTTATGTTTCGGGTTCATATTTTATGTGCTTACAAAATTCATATTATTCAGTTCAATTATTTTATAGCTCAAATTTCTTTAAAGCCAGTCCAGCGTGGCCCAGCGAGTCACAATTATTAAAGATTGCGTTTTCCATACTCGACAGATTATCCTTATTGCCTCATTATCGCTTATCAACACATAATGTAAACCATAATCCTATAACAAATAATATTAATTTCATTCAAATATTTGCCGTATATACTCAAACTCCAAAACTACAAAATAATCAACTAAAATTCGATTGAAATCAAATTCGAAATGTCGATTTACTGGCTCTTTAGCATTTTGATTATAAATAATAAATTTTAGTTTTGTTGTACCAAGTTGTGATTGATAAAATAATAAAATGAAAAATAAAACTAAAAAAAACAAATTAAATTTGAATAATATTTTTAGAAATATGGAATCGCAAAAACCATATAATTTCTTTTTTTTTATTATTTTCTATGTTGAATTGCAATAAACATAAATACAAAATATAAATAAATAATTAAATAGAATTAGAATTAGAATTAACATGAAATTGTTGATATTTATTTATTTATTTAAAGTAAAACAATATTGAATTGGATGATAAAACAAACAAGGTAAAAACATAATTGTAAATTTCGTTTGATTAAAAATATTAAAAATCATAAAAGTTTACAGCATAAGTTTATGATGTTTTTATTTTATAGTTTGCAATTAAAGTGGATTAAAATAGCGATAGGGTTAAATTGAATATTTAATACCTTCGAACAAAAGATCCAAGCTTATAGAGAGTTAACGAGCTTTACGAATTAAATAGACACATCAAAGCCTTATAAAAAATGTTGTTTAATAAGATTTACTAAGTATTGGTTTGTATGTTTTTCTGCTTTTAAAATTTGTATCCCTTTGTCAACAGTAATCTTAACTTTATTTTTATTTTAACAATCATAATATTAAGGACTATTAAACAAGAGTGTATAATTCAACAAGCATATAATGATGGCTGATATTCACGTGGATAAAGACGTCAGGCTGATTGATAATGCCACAACGGAGGTAGAAGGTTTTAAGATTAGAATACACAACTAATTAAAAAATAAATCCAAAATAATTTGTTTATTTGCCAGCATTTATTTTATACTATAAACAAATCATATAAAATATTAATTTATGTCGAATTCCAAATTGAAAGAATTTGTCCAATTTAAAAAAGTCCAATGAAGTTATCTGTGCAAATTATTTTATTTCTGATCGAGTTAAAGAAATTTGGTTTTCATTGTAAATATCCATTTACATGCATTTTGTTTGTATGCGTTTTTGAACATTCAGTCTAGATAAAGTTTTGTCAGCACACGATATTAAAATTTTAATTAAGTTAATAAAACTCCCACTTGATAATTGATAATTTAGTTTAGTTTAATTTAATAAAAATATCATTTGATTGGTTATTTAAAAGTGATTAAAGCAAGAGCACTCACTGGTCACTGAGTTAAAATTATTAAATTATAAAAATTGGGAAAATACAGACCCTGTCATATTTTTTGTTAGTATGTAAATATTGGAATATTACAAATTTTTTGAAGTGGAACTTCTTTAGCGACGTATTTGTTTAAAATTTTTGTTACGCTGGAGATGTAACGTTAAGTATAAATATAGTATATATGTTGAAACATTTATATTTTTAAGATTTTTACATGTTCGTATTGCATTTGATTTGATTTGATTTTTTACATATTGTAATCAGTCCTGCTGTTATATGTATTGTATTTATGTATGTAAAGTTAAAGTTATTCAAGATATTATTCAAGTTTCCATTAAAGTTTGACTCCAAAGATCATGTGAAGAAAAAATCTGTAAGAATTCTAGGAGTGGAAGCTGAAAACAATATGAAATGAAAAGTTTCAAAGTTAACGTCCAAAAATTTCTTAAGGAAACTGAATAAATATTTAAACTTAAACCTAATCCCTAGATGGGCACGGTATCTTCGGATATTCAGAGACGTTAATTTATAATTTATTATAATTAACACTAAGCATGCCTTACTTTGAATTAAAAAAAATAATAAACTATTTAATGAAAATGAGACCTCATTAAGTATTCGAACGCACTCGCAACATTTACATTTAAAAAAGTTTCACTTCAAACGTGAGCTTATGTGAATGAGGCTCACACATTTTTTATTATGCTTAAGACTACTGAGCTTGCAGTTATTAGGAAAGTTAGATATGTAAACAATTTGGAAAACTAGTAAAATTCTGTGAATGAGAAGCGGTGAAGCCTTAAAAATTTCTTCGTTTCTTTTCATCAAAAAACTTATCACTTCACCGCTTCACAATTACAGAATTTGGCTGCTGGACACGTAAACTTAGCTTGGGACTAAATATGATTACAAATTTAAGTGGAGCTTAAATGGAAATAAACATTTTTTTCCACAGAGAGAAGAAATGAAGAGCGAGGCATAATTAATA
The DNA here is from genome assembly GCA_963693315.1 of Diogma glabrata. Lineage (NCBI taxonomy): Eukaryota > Metazoa > Arthropoda > Insecta > Diptera > Cylindrotomidae > Diogma > Diogma glabrata. The sequence continues at coordinate 302,032,782 of OY856186.1, forward strand.
TTCTTTAAAATATTTAATTTTTTTCCACAATAATTTTATTTAATTCACTAGGCCTTTCGCTTATAGCATCTTAAGGTGTTTAGAATCTAAAAATAATTTTACCAGATCTTTATATATGCACATTTTGAACAGTATTAATAAACTAACTATGGATATATAATAAATTAATAAACAATAAAACTAATTACAAAAAAGGCAATAAAGTCAATGATATCTTTTAGTTAGGTTTTGGGAAAAACCCATTAATACTATTAGAGCAAGAGCCCGCGACGGCCAGACCTTCGTTATTTTATAAAAGCTGAAAGTTTTCTGCGCATACCCCCTCAGGTAGGAACGATTAGCGACATATGAAGTTTGGATCATGGTGGCTTTGACAGGGAGCAGGTAAAAAATGGACCTCCAAAGTTTCGTGAAAGTATAGAAGGCAATTTTTTTATATATTCTTCGGGATAGTATTAGAAGCCACGTCACCCATTGTCAGACACTTACTATCGTGGTAACCCCCTGCCAGACACCCTTAAGCTTTAACAAATGGATAAAGTTTAAGGGTGTCTGGTCGAGGGTTACCACGATAGTTAGTGTCTGGCAATGGGTTACGTGACTTCTAATACTATCCCAAAGAATATATAAAAAAATTACCTTTTATACTGTCACGAAACTTTGGAGGTCTATTTGTTACCTACTCCCTGCCAAAGCCACCATGATCCAAAGTACAACCTTCATATGTCGCTAATCGTTCCTTCCTGAGTAGGGGGTATGCGCAGAAAAACTTTCAGCTTTTATAAAATAACGAAGGTCTGGCCGTCGCGGGCTTTTATAGTCTATATTGTTTTATTAAATGATTTTTGAATTAAAATTTATGAATTAAACCTGTGTTCCGTTCCGTTAAACTTAGGACGGACAATACAATTCTAAATTGTTGTAATTGTTCAATCGAAGATTGAATTTGAGTTATACGGCTTTAGGCGGTTAATTTCTAAGTGTTATTCGCCACTGTATATGGCTTGGACTTTTTACCACAATTAATCAAAATAATTGTTAATCAATAGCAACAAAAATACATAATCACGGTACAACCAATTTGCCCACAGACAAATCTGGAAGATGGAAATCTCTTAATTGAGTTTATTTAACCAATCATTCTAACTAGAATATTTATACGAAAATAATGGAACAATAAAAATGCACTACAGCAAAATGTAATTTAAGTTATATAATTCAAAAATAATTAAAAAAAAACTTACTTTAATAATAATGGTTGCTTGCTGACCCCTATTTGATTCCCCTTTTCTCAAATCTTCCTTTCTTTTTTCTTTTCTTCAATATCCGAAATAAAATCCTGAATCTTCATTTAATTTGCCTTTCTAATATTCCTTAATATCTTAACTGCCATTCCAAAATCAAAGTTTTTCCAGTATTTTATGATTAACCACTTTCCCAAACATAAACTTCCAATATCCAATCTATATCCATCCAAATTATATCCAATAAACTTCCCACTGAACATGTACCAAACAAGAGCCTTTCTTATACATCTGGTATGTACAAAAATAAAAATTTCGTTCTCTTCGTCATACCAGAGCGGCCATTATGGAAAATAACAAAACTTTAATTAAATACCAGGAGATCAATGCCAGTTCAACAAATTTATTTAGTTTTTTTTTGTTATATAAAAACAATTACAGCACTAATCTTTTCATTTAGTATAAATTTACTTTTCGTTATAACTTTAAAAAAAGGCTTAGCATTAGTTATTTTTACAAAAATTGTGATCTTTTCGATCTTATATTTTACTATTCGCCATTTTTGTTTTACGTGTAAACATCCAATGAATATCAAAATGCTATCTGACATTTTAATGATTTTTTTTTCAAAAAAAACTCTACCAACTTTGAAATAAATGAAAACGTTCTTTCGTTCAGTTTAAAATGGATGAGTAAGTTTATAACGTATTTTTCATTGTTAAGCCGTTTGGAAATTAATTTGAATTTGAAAAGTTTTCTTTGCTTTTGTCTAAGAAATGAATTATGAGTTTTTATTTTAATTAGAAGAGAAAAATGGAATATTCGAAATGTTTGATATATTTGTTAATAAATTACGTAAATTACGTAAATTACGTAATTCAATTATTCAATGAGAAAATTGGACAACCGTTTCATAAGGGTTCAAATGCGTTCATGATGCTTCCTTTGCTTTGGAAATGTAATATCTCACAATTCGTGTCAATATTAAATGTATGCTGGGTTTCTTTGAGATGGTTAGAGAAATTAGAGGTAGTTATAGAGTTGGGGTTATTTGATGATAAAAATGCCATCTCTTTTTAAGTTGTCTACCTGTTTGGTCTACATACGTGCCATCACACGATCCACAATTTAGTTTATAGTTTTTTTAAATAGGTATAAGTTATATATTGTAATTTATCTTAAAATTTATTATACATGTACTATGTTGATTGGGTTTTAAGTCTGCATAAATTTAAAATATAATATGAAGAAAAACTATGCAAAAACAAAAGGGCTAAAAATAACTAGTTTTTGGCCCAATGCACACAATTATCTTAGCTGCATAATAGAACATCTAGCCAATTTGCGAAACTTAAATATAACCATTAAAATATCTGTAGCCTTATTCCGGTACATGGTGAAATAGAAATTGCAAAAAAAAGCACAGCTGGCAGAAATTTTTGCCGCGTCTCAGGGCCTAATCCAAATTGTTAAAAACCCGATTTTCACTCCCCGTAATGGCGGTGATAATAGTTTTCTTTTAGATCTCTATCTTACCACAATGCCAGATATTACAAGTGTCGATGTCGCGAAAGGTAGTATTGGAAATTCTGATCATTATTTAATTTCATCAGTTATCAAAACTGATTTACTTAAAACTACAGCTTCCAAACCCCGTAAGATATTTCACTACTCAAAAATGGTTCCATGGTTTCCCTTTCGATCGTCATTGTTTTTACACTGACAATGTAAATGTTTCTGCTCAAAACTTTACATAAACCATCCAATTTGCTATCAATAAATTTGTCCCTTTCTCCATAGTAAAACCCAAAACAAAAATACTTGTATTCGAAAGCTGCCAAAACGGCACTTAGAAACAAACGTAGATTATTTAATATTTTTTATAAAGGCCAACAAAATATCTAACCAGAGTATCTCAAACGAAAAGACTGAAATTGACAGAGCGAAAGCCTCAAAACTGTTTTGGAAACTCGTGAAGAAATACCCAAAATCCAGTCTTCAGGAGTTAATATGAATGAACTTTACTACAAACCCAAAATAGTCGCTAAACTTTTAAAGAGGTTAAACACCAACAAAGCCTCAGGAATGGACAATATTACACCCATTATTATGAAAACCTTTTCTAAAGAACTTGCACCAACTTTGACTAAAATATTCTACCAATCCTACAAATCTGGTATATTTCCTTCGTGCTGGAAGTTGGCCAATGTCCAGCCCATCCACAAAAAGGTACCAAAATCCAATATCTCAAATTATAGGCCAATAGCTTTACTACCGGTTCTATCCAAAGTCTACGAGCATTATATTAATACACATATTTCAAAATTTCTGGAAGAAAATTAATTAATATCCGACAGCCAATACGGTTTTCGAAACTAAAGATCAACTACCGATCTATTGAACTATGTAGCGCATTGTTGGAACAGCATACTTGATAGAGGTGGTAAAACATACGTTATCGCTTTAGACATCTCTAAGGCATTTGATCGATTCTGGCATGCCAACTTAATCAACAAGCTCGTTGCGTATGGTTTTCATCCCAATGTTGTGAAGCTGATTCAAAAGTTTCTATCCAACCGATATATTTCGGTCTCCTTAGACGGATTTTCTTCTGAGTCTAAACTAATTAACGCTGGTGTACCTCAAAGCTCAGTATTGTCCCCAACCCTATTTTTGATTTATATCAACGAATTGTTAAAAATCACCAGCAACCCAATAAATAGTTTTGCAGATGATAGTACTCTGCACAAGTCGTTCGAGCTCCTTCCTTCAAAAGGTAAACTGCACGAACGAATTAATTCCGCCCGAAGAGACGCTGCCAAAAAAGTGACTAAAGACCTAAACAAAGTCGCCGATTGGGGTGACCAAAACCTGATCAATTTCAACCCCACCAAAACACAGCTGTTGATTGTTTCCAGATCAAAGACCGAGTTCCCCAAAGATATTTTATTCAGTATGTGTGATGAACCAAAAGGTGAATGTAAAAACATTCGTTTATTTGGGTGTCACAGTTTCAAATGACCTACTCTGGAACGATCATCTAATGGCAATGGCAAAAAGCGCGTCTAAAAAACTCGGCCTCCTAAAGAGATGCAAAAAATGTTTCACTCCATACCAATTGCTCCATGTTTATAAGTCCTATATTCGTCCCTGTATGGAGTACTGTTGTCAAGTTTTGGGCGCTGCTTCTGTTTTCATCTTGGCCCTCTTGGACTCTGTTCAAAACCGGCTATACGAATTGTGGGTGATCGAGCTTTGATATCAAACCTTGATTCCGTACAACATCGTCGCACTGTTTCTGACCTCGTTGTTTTTTACAAATATCGTCATCAACCGTGCTCAGATGAAATCAGCGGCATCATGCCTCAAACTTATTCTTACCCCCGTTCCACTCGGCAATCGGCTGCCGTAACCACTGAAACGGTCGAGATCCTGCGCTGTCATACTGGCAGATCGCAGAAAGACTTCTTTGTCCGAACTGCATACAAATGGAATAGTTTGCCGGAACCCTTAGTCTCAGGTGGCTTCAACCCGCAGAGGTTTAAAAAAAGCGTTAATCAACACCTTAGAACGCCAGTTGTTGTGGGACCTAGGTCTAGACCTAGGTCTTTAAAGGTATTTATGTGTTGTTGTGACACATATTCTAAACCCTATTACACAACACCTTTTATTTAAAAAAAAAATATAAGATAATTAATAAAACAATCGAACTTCTCTTTTTTTGTACCTTTCTTATCATTTAATTTAAACACGTCTCGTTGAAATTAGTATAAGTGCATTTTTTTAAATTATATTTATCTTACTACTATCACTCAAATAAATTTTTTATTGTTTTCTCTTTAAATTTTCTTAATTCATTAGATCACTGTTAAACTTAATTGATAATTTTTCGAGATTAATTCGAATTTTCAAATTTCTAAACATTTTACATTATCAAATTTAAAACTTTTCTAAATTAATTCGAATTTTCAACTCGACCCGGCTCAACTATTCCATAAGGCCACTGGCAGCTTCAACTACCAAACCCCAAAACTCACTAGTCAACCAACTCAATTCCAACTAAATGAAAATTCTAAAAAAAATTAAAAACACGTATTGCAAAAAACATCATTCCCACGATAAAAAAAAATGTTGGCTGCATCTTTTTCCATTATATGTGGAATGCATAAGAAACACGAGAAAATTGTGTTAAACTAATAACAGACATAGGTATTAAATGACAAATGTTTTTAAGAATTTAACAAAGTTGTGAAAACACGGGATGAGAAGTCTTTGAAAATATGGTTAAACACATTTTAGAATAATGCGGATAGTATTTTACTATCGACGAGGAAGATTGGAAGTACAGTACATTTGTCGTAATATTAGCTGGCCATCCCAAAGAAATGCCACCAGAGAGCATCACAATTTTACCATAGTCAAATACTTTACACTTCATTTTAATTTGTGAATACTTATTACTCCTTCTATGTAGTTAATAAAACAAATTGTTTACCTAATAGACCAGTGAAAATAGCTTTTTGTAAGGTAAAAATTAGTAACAGCATGAAAACTATTGGATAAGGAAGAAAATATTGCGCAAATGATTGGAAAAATAAATTAAAGGTGATCTGAGCTACGAGGGTGAAATGGGGTATATTTTTAAGGGTAGGTAATAAAAAGGTCAAGACATTTTTTCACATAACCTAAAATTGCCGTGAAAATAGAAAAACCGATAAAAAAGGTTGTCTCGTTTTTAATTTTTATCTCCTACAAAAAAAAATTTTTTTTACACAATTTGGTGAAAACTTACCTTATTATGTCCCTAACCCGCTGTAATTTTTCGGAATCAAAATATTTATTTTTACGTGTAATTTTGATTTTAAACCAAAAAAAGTGTCCTTATTTTCACACGAAAATCCTCCTGTTCTGGAAACAGTTTTTTCAAAAAAATCAGTAATCTTTATCAGTAATGATTAAACAATCATTGAAAAATAACTCTTTAAAATCAAATTTATTCACTTTTTCACATTTCCTGGAAAATGTTTACGTGTTTATGTTATACTTACAACTTTTACTTTACACTTTTCTCGATAGAAGGTCTAGTTTTGTTGAAAATCGGAAAAACCGTTTTCTACCCTTAAAAGCTCACCCCATTTCACCCTTTTAGCTCGGATCACCTTTAATTTATTTTTCCCATCATTTACGTAATATTTTCTTCCTTATCCAATAGTTTTCATGCTGTTACTAATTTATTCCATTTTTTGCCTGTTTTTAAGATATCTGCACTGGTCTGAAATTAAAAGCAGATAAAACTAGGTAGTGGGATTGGGGTGTAACGGTGTAACCCTAGGGGCCTCGCCAAAAACTTTTCGTAAAGTTAAAAACCAACCAGTTGCCAAGACCGCTAATTACATATGCTGACAGACTTAATTTACTCTACGCTTAATTTTGCCGCTGTAAAGTTAAACGATATGGTTTAGTTACATTGCTTAAATATATGGTTTATAAAACATAAATCGAAGAAAAAATAAAAGTTACAAAAAAAAATTAATATTACCAAACTTCAAAAAAAAAAACATCAAAAAGTGAAAATTGAGGTTTTAAACCAAAAATATGCATTATTAATATTTATTTATTATACGATACATCAATTTTAATAACTTTTAACTTACATTTAACTAAGATAACATACGTGTGTGTCAGCGTGTGTGTGTATTGTACACACGTACATACTGCAAACTTAAATAAGTTGTGTAGACAGTTTCAGGAGATCTTGAAACGTAAACACATCATAAAAATTCTGATTTCAAAAATCGACCCAAAAACAATAACTTCCCATATCAAGAAGGTAAATATACAAACAAGATTTTGTAGTTTTATAAAAAGGCAATTACACAATTATGGTAGATTATAAACTAAGGCAGAGAGAGAAGTATATGTTGGGCCACCTACCTACTATCTCCTATATACTAGTTTAACGCGACTACAATATAATTTTTGTTTTGTTTGTTTTCCTCGCTTTTTCTCTCTGAGAAACAGTTGTTTCTTCCCATAGACGAGCGTAGCTGCTTCATTTGATTCAAAATTTTACAATTAGTGCGAGTTTTTTTAAATTTTTTAGAAAAAAACCCTACCACAAAAAAATAATAGTTTCTCTCTCCCTGCGACTGTATAAAAAGAAATGAAAAAAAATTGACATTTTGGTTTTTATTGTAATCAAACATGTAATTTTTGATATATCAATGAAAAATAAATTTTTCCATAATGAAAAAATTTTGCCAGCAAATGTTCTTAATATACTTTGAGAATATTTATATGTATAACTTAAATATTTTTTCGATTGTTAGAAAATCAAATATTGCTTGTCCTTCGAAATTTGAAAATTTTAATTAAATAATCACTGGAACACAATAAATTTAAATTACTCTCGTAATTATTTTTATTTATTTTATAAAAATTAGTAGAACTATAAACAAAACATTCAATATTTTTTGGCGTTTTAAATTTAGAATTGTTTTCAATTTATAATTTTAAGAGGGTTTTAAAGTTTTGTGGTTGTAATTGGTTTTGTAAAAGGTAAAAGTTTTGTGGTTGTAACAAATGAAAATAAAGTTAAGAGAACTTGAATATGGCATATTTGCTATCACCATTTTTTGTCTCTCTTCTTACAATTTTAAAGTTCTGTTCAATCTATTTATACTTATGTATACTCCAAAAATTTACACTATTGTCATGATTTTGTTGAAGAGAGAAAATGAAACATTCCACTACCGTAAATGAAATTTATATACAACCCGTGTAAAATAGTATAGTATACACCCAAGGCGAGAAATGCATGTTTTCTACCGAAAGAGGCCCGGGGACGGAGCCTTAGGACTACATATCACTGAGGGAGATGACATGCTCTCTCCGAAGGTGTATATACTATTTTTTGCACGACCACATTACAATTATGATACTACGAGTAAAAACTAAATCTAATCATATAAAGAGATCGAAAATTGTAATATTTCATGTTCATCATAGTAGGCGGATTTTATACAAATTTGTTTTAATTTATCGTAAAACACTTCTGTTTTCATGAAAGCTATTTTTGATTTCATGATTTGTTATTTTTTATTCTCTAGGGAGTAAAAGATGCAATCTGCTCCCGCCAACGAGGGAGCGGAATTAAAATTTATATATATACAATTCGTACAAAAAAATAGTACATTAATTAATTAGGAGCTAAAGTGATACTTTTTGTGTTGAGTCCATAGTTTGACGGCCAACCGCAGGGAGGTCGACAATTATAGACGAAACACAAAAAGTCACTTTTAGGCTGGGGCCGTTACCTTTTTGAGATGAAAAAATTAGTAGCAGGTAACGGCCTGCTGGAATATATAGTTGAGGTCATAAACAATGAAAAAAAAAACTTTCGAACTTGAGATGAAGGGAAGTAGTGAAATGGGGTGCTGTGTAAGGGGTGAAAACTGTTTTTCGTTATTTGTAACGAAACTAGGCCTCCTAGAGAAAAGTGTTTCATACAAAAAGTTGTAGATAATAAAAAAATCTAAAACTTTTATTTCACACATTTTTCGACATAACCTCAAAGTTTGCGAAAAAATGATGAAAAACCGATTTTTCTGTTTTTTATTTTTATTTCGCGTGAAAATTATTTAATTTAAATGAAACTTTGTGAAAGTACGTAATTATTTGCACATAATAAGGATGAATTTTTTCAATTATGGAAAATAAATATTTTTCGAGATTTTACCATTTTTCCGAAAAAACACCCCTATCTTCGGCGAACAACTTTATTGATGTTTTTTTGGATTTTGATGTTGTACTAGGGCTTATTTTTTTTTGTCAAGATGCCTACTCTCAAATGGTATATCGATTTTAATGATTTATTGTTATTTAGCAGCTTAAAATTGAGAAAAACCGAAAAAAAAATGTTCGAATCTCGAACTTGTCGATTTTTTTCAATTTTTTAGCATATTTCTGTTAATAACTCATAATATTTTAAAGAAAAAACTTTCTTTAGTATAAAATAAATAAAGTTGAATGAATTCACTTATTGGAAACAACGCTAAAATTGAATAAAGTAAAAACTAAAAAAATGCTGTTACGTATTCAAACAAAAAAAAATTTACAAAGTTTAAAATTTAACAGCATACTATAGGGTTGCCACGTGTCCTACTTTCGGTAGAACAGTCCTACTTTGGAGCAAGAATGTCCTACGTCCTCCTTTACTATAAAAATGTCTTACTTTAGGCAAACTGTAATACAATATCTTACACTTCAGTGTATAACAATTTTTTTCAAAAAATAGATTTTTTTTCTACCTATTTCTATCAATAAACGCGCTAGAAAAATAAGTAATTGTTATTGCACCTTTACTTATATTAAAATTGTAACTGATTATTTAACTTTATGTCGAAAGGTTAGTAACAATAGCAAATAACTTACATTGCTGACATATGTGAATATCTATGCTTTATTGCACGATTTATTCAGGTGGTAAACCACCATTGTTTAAATTTTGAAATAAACCCACCGTTAAACCTCTGTTTTTTTAAATCGCTTTTGTTACAAAGTACCTGTTCTTAGAATTATTAATAAAATAAAATGACTGAACCGAATTTTGTTATAAAGTAAAACCTTTGGCTACAGAAAGCTAACGATTTTGAAGGAATATGTAAATACACAAAACTACTACTACTTATGAGTAACTTATACAGTTACTACTTATGAGTAGCTGGCTTACAACATAAGTTTATTGATTTTTTTGAAAGTGCCAATCAGCAGACGGCATGTTTGCGGCGAATAAAAAGTAGTATATGATGCACGGACGTAAGCTATTTTGGACTTATTGTGGGTCCACATCCGTCCAAAATACTTTCACACAACTAGATGAATAGAGATTTACTACTACAACAGAATGAGCTCTGCTGCTTTTGTACAGGCTCACTTTATCCTACCCCTCTCTCCCCCAACCTTCAGTCGTTTTGGGCGGGCATTTCAAATACCTGTATGCTCAGGGTTGCCATGTTTTCAAAGTTTCAAAGTAGGACACACTACCCCTAATGTCTCAAAACTAAAAACCTCGTTGGATTTGTGCCACTTCATTTTTCAGTTAAAAATTAATTTTTTTTTTAAATTCGGTTTCGGTTTGGTGTAAGTATGAATGTATGAATGAATGTATGGGCGTTATTTCTGTAATGCTAATTCATTTATTTTTAATGTATAATGGCATACAAATTCGCATTGATGTTATTAGTCTCCAATGCGGTAACACTCGAAAAATTTAAACTTAAAGTTTTAAGAACTCAGAAATACAGCCAAACATGCCATCTGCTGATTCATTGGAACTTCCAAAAAAATCAATAAACTTATGTTGTAAGCCAGTAAGTAGTTAGCCTCATAAGTAGTTAAGCAACTGTATAAGTAACTCATAAGTAGTAGTAGTTTTGTGTATTTACATATTCCTTCAAAATCGTTAGCTTTCTGTAGCCAAAGGTTTTACTTTATAACAAAATTCGGTTCAGCCATTTTATTTTATTAATAATTCTAAGAACAGGTACTTTGTAACAAAAGCGATTTAAAAAAACAGAGGTTTAACGGTGGGTTTATTTCAAAATTTAAACAATGGTGGTTTACCACCTGAATAAATCGTGCAATAAAGCATAGTGTTCACATATGTCAGCAATGTAAATTATTTGCTATTGTTACTAACCTTTCGACATAAAGTTAAATAATCAGTTACAATTTTAATATAAGTAAAGGTGCTATAACAATTACTTATTTTGCTAGCGCGTTTATTGAGAGAAATAGGTAGAAAAAAAATCTATTTTTTTCAGTGTAAGATATTGTATTACAGTTTGCCTAAAGTAAGACATTTTTATAGTAAAGGAGGACGTAAGACATTCTTGCTCCAAAGTAGGACTGTTCTACCGAAAGTAGGACACGTGGCAACCCTATAGTATGCTGTTAAATTTTAAACTTTGTAAATTTTTTTTTGTTTGAATACGTAACAGCATTTTTTTAGTTTTTACTTTATTCAATTTTAGCGTTGTTTCCAATAAGTGAATTCATTCAACTTTATTTATTTTATACTAAAGAAAGTTTTTTCTTTAAAATATTATGAGTTATTAACAGAAATATGCTAAAAAATTGAAAAAAATCGACAAGTTCGAGATTCGAACATTTTTTTTTCGGTTTTTCTCAATTTTAAGCTGCTAAATAACAATAAATCATTAAAATCGATATACCATTTGAGAGTAGGCATCTTGACAAAAAAAATAAGCCCTAGTACAACATCAAAATCCAAAAAAACATCAATAAAGTTGTTCGCCGAAGATAGGGGTAAATGGTAAAATCTCGAAAAATATTTATTTTCCATAATTGAAAAAATTCATCCTTATTATGTGCAAATAATTACGTACTTTCACAAAGTTTCATTTAAATTAAATAATTTCCACGCGAAATAAAAATAAAAAACAGAAAAATCGGTTTTTCATCATTTTCTCGCAAACTTTGAGGTTATGTCGAAAAATGTGTGAAATAAAAGTTTTAGATTTTTTTATTATCTACAACTTTTGTATGAAACACTTTTCTCTAGGAGGCCTAGTTTCGTTACAAATAACGAAAAACAGTTTTCACCCCTTACACAGCACCCTATTTCACTACTTCCCTTCATCTCAAGTTCGAAAGTTTTTTTTTTCATTGTTTATGACCTCAACTATATATTCCAACCGGCCGTTACCTGCTACTAATTTTTTTTATTTCAGCTATAAAAATCCATAACGGCCCCAGCCTATTTAGCTCCGAATTAAATACACTATTTTTTCGGCAAACGTTTAAATTTTTTATAAATATGAAACTAATACATCAAACTTTTTATAAATATGAATTTGTATCGCCATAATTACTTCCAAAAAAGAGAAAAAAACATTTAAATTTGTATGAATAAAATTTTTCCTTTTGCCTTTTCAAAATTTCATAATATGAGAATCAACTTATTTTTTGTTGTCATAGTTATACAATATGTTTTAAAAAATAACAAACTAACAAATAACAAATGCTACTTTACAGCCTCCGTAATATAAAATAAAAATGGCGTTACTTTTGCTGTCGCTAGACATTACTTTTGCTGTCAGGCTAAAAAGTAAGACTTTAGCTAGCTCCCTAGCGGCAGCAAAGTTAAACTTTACAGCCGTTTGCCGAAAAACTATTTTATTTAATTTTAATTATTTTGTATAATAATAAAAACTATTTTGATTATTTATTTAAGAAAATTTTCAAAACTAAATTGTAAAAGCTATTTAATTATTTTGTAAAAAAATGTATAAAAACTTTTATGATTATTGAGAAAATTTATGAAAACTATTTAAGTGATATATATGTGATGTTGCATAAAGTAAACTCATTGATTAATAAAATTTCTTTCTTTTTATTATTATTATTATTATAAAACATTTCTGTTATAATTTATAAATCTGTGATATAAACATAAATTGAAGAAAAGGCCAAAAGCGAATATGTTCATGGTCCTTCGAGCCGAATATAGCTTGCAAATATTATATTAAAAATTGATGCGCGTCTGAAATAAATAATAAAAATGTATGTAACAGCATGTTAACCTATTTAAGATTTTAACTGATGCAAAAGGAGTGATCAATATTAAAACAATTTTCAATTTTTTTGTGTGTGTGCTAATATAATGGTTTACTGTTCTAAACTTAAAATGGCGAATGTACATTCAGTGCAGTAAATTTTAAATAAAGTTAAACAAATTGAAGCTTTTTCGTCCAAGGGTCTTGCTTGTGAATCTATAGAAGATATTAAAACAAATAAAACGCTCTTAAAGCAGAAATGTGAAGATTACAAAGCAATTTCCACAAAAGTGAGCAATGCTGGTGACGATATTTAAAATCAAAACGAAATCACAACAGTGTGACGGTGTTGCATACAAACAAGATTTGATATTAAATTTCGAGCACCCACAATTCGAATAGCAAGCTTTTGAACAGAGCCCAAAAGATCTAGGGTAGAAACTAATGCAGCGCCCCAATCTTGACAACACTACTCCATACAAAGATGAATATAGGACTTATTAATGTGGAGTAATTGATGCGGAGTAAAATTTTTAGTTTTAACATCTGTTTACTCCTAAAGTCGAGTTTTCTGGACGCGCTCTTTGCCATTGCCATTGTATGATCGTTGCAGAGTATGTCGTTAGAAATTGTGACGCCCAATAAATAAATGCCTTCACATTCTTCTATTTGTTCATCAAAAGTCATACTAATGTTACTATCGTGATAAAGCTTTGCCTTGAAATACATAGTTACATACGAATAATACAATAAAAATTAATACTTACATAAAATCACATATCATAAATATAAAATTAAAATATTATATATGTCACCTTCCAAGCTTTCATTAATTTCTTCCAATATCTCTTTTTCTGTTTATTTTAGAAACACATATATGATTGTAGACCTAATCTTTCATGAATCATGCTATAAATTTTCCAAACTGTTAAATCATGTGCTCAAATTTAATGTTAATCACAAATCACAATATATACAGAAAACCAACATTTGATTAAATATTTTCACTATTTAGCACTGTTTTATTTTTGACAAATCAATTGTATAATATTTTCGCAAAATATTGTACCTGATTGAAAAATAGTACATATAATCAAGACAAAATATGTAACATTAATAATAACTGAAAATATAAATTGTCAGCATTAAACAATGCCAGAGATAAAATAACTCATTTTTTTTATATTTTTTACAACAAAATTTAATAAGAACGTAAAACACCGAATACAACATTAGCCCGGCCTTAAAGTTTGCTTAAAGGTCATTCTCCATTAGTCTTTTTTCTCGTCTTTTTTATTTTGTGAAATAAAAGATATGAAAATCATATAAGTGCGAAAAGAAAAAATATGAAGACTTTTTATTTATTCCATGTCTTTTTTTTACTTTCCATGACTTTTTTTTTTTTAAAAGTGATATACTATAAAAAAGTGTTCTACTATAAAAAAAAGTCTATAGAGCAAGACTTTTTTATGGCAAAAAGACGAATTTCATACTGAAAAAATATATTTAAAATTATTATGCAGTCTATGTTGAATATGACATTGTTAAAAATATATAATAAAATTAGATGTTTATTAAAAATAATGGTGAAATGTCACAATTCCAACCCTATAAAATATTTTTTCCATGAAAAATTGTGATATTCGTCTTACTCTCTCTTTAGAAAATTAATCATGGTTTCTCGTTTTATTTTGGCTAGAAAAGAAAGATGCAAAAGATTAATGAAGAGTCAGCTTTAATTTGATGAACAGAAAAATTTCGATTATAGTATTGCTTATAGATTTTAAATGTAGCTCTTGTCTCAGTGCGCTCATCGATTTTTTGCTAAAACCAAATTTTTATGTATATTTATAATTAGGAGAATATATATCTACCAGGTTGCCTATCAAAATTTGGCCGCCAGTATTTTTAATTAAATTATTTTTCATTGATTTTTTGGGAAAATTTTTGTTTACTTGTTTTTTAAATAAAATATCGTCTACATCACGGCAATTTATACAAAGATTCTAAAAATTCACGGTTGCCATTGCGCACCTGGCCGCACCTCTTCGCAGCCAGGTGTAAACAGGTATGATTTCGATACATTTATACGTTCATAACGTACATTGATTAATTCTATATCAAATTAAAGCTAATTTTTTTCTATTTATTATCATATATGGTTGCCTAATTAAATCCGGCCGCAAATAAGGGTTGCCGGCTGTTAAAGATGATAAATATTTAAGGTAGAGTGAAAGAGAGCTAGCGCGTAACATCATTTGTCAGACGAGGATAGCGATTGCCAGCTGTGAGACGCTCTGAAGCCATTGCGCATGCGTCGAATGTTAGTCTTCTCAACCTGCGCCGCAGGGGGGCCAATGTAAAATTGAAAGTTTTATCCTTTATAACTTTTGATCCCCTCATTTCCGCAAACTTTTTTTTTCATAATTAGGATTCAGAGCACCTAATCTTTCTATTTATCTGAAAAAAAACGTAAATTTATTTGGGGGGATAAACTAGGAATGTTCCCAAAAAATTAATATTGATTTAACTTTCTTTTACTCTACCTTAAATATTTATCATCTTTAACAGCCAACAACCCTTATTTGCGGCCGGATTTAATTAGGCAACCATATATGATAATAAATAGAAAAAAATTAGCTTTAATTTGATATAGAATTAATCAATGTACGTTATGAACGTATAAATATATCGAAATCATACCTGTTTACGCCTGGCTGCGAAGAGGTGCGGCCAGGTGCGCAATGGCAACCGTGATTTTTTAGAATCGTTATGTAATTTGCCGTGATGTAGACGACATTTTATTTAAAAAACAAGTGAACGAAATTTTTTCCCAAAAATCAATTAAAAATAATTTAATTAAAAATACTGGCGGCCAAATTTTGATAGGCAACCTGGTAGATATATATTCTCCTTGTTTAGAAACACCCTGTAGAATGTAAATATAATATGAAATTATTTGCAATTATTAAAATTTTACTAAATTAACAAAAAAAAATAAATATTATTAAATTTTTACTAAATTAACAAAAAACTAAATGAAACAAAAAAATGTAATTTAAATAAAAACCAAATTTGCTGACTCTTAGATTCTTAAAAAACTAAATTAACCAAATTAAAATAACATTATAATCACTCTGATTAAAACCATCAACTCGTCGAGTCACAAGTAGAAATATTGTGTAAAAAGTTATTTACTGCCAAACTATTACTTGTAAAACCTGAAGTTATATAATATATAATTAAACATTAATAAAATTAAAGTGAGTTTTTATTAAAACATTAAATACATTATTGTGCCCATCCCGTGCGCACACATTGGTCCTTCGAGCCGGATATATATTTAAATAACCAAACATCTACAGTACCACGCAAGAAATTACCGTCGTGAGTACAACTGTGAAAGTGTTTAAAAACAATTATTACTATTATAATAAGTAACAATTTTAATAACAAGTGTTATAAACAGTGAAAAAGTGCCACACAAAAAATTACAGCTGTGTGTACCATCACAACTCACATAATAACACAGTAAATACCGTCAAAATTATCGACAGATAATTTAATAAATAACAATTATAAATTGTCGTTGGGTAATAACTTAAATGATACCTATATAAAGCCGAACAACAGCAACCAAATTAACCGAATTAACTCAAATTGAAGTAAAAATCAACCGAACTAACATCAACTATACTAACATCGTAAGAAATTAAGATCAAAGAAGTCAACTCTCAGCATATCAACAGCTTCTACTCCGGAACAGAACAAGAATCAAGAATTTTCCGAGATACTAGGATAAATTAAACTGGTAAGTCCCTCTTATATTATATTCTTTTTGTGCTCTGTATTAAATAATGTCTTACGAAACGATAATTCTCGTGCTTAATCAAACTAAAAGAGAATTTGATCAGTTCTTCAGAAATTATAAGAAGGACGGGTCGGAACGTAAATCTAAGGTTTACTTTACCAAAAGGCTAGAAACCCTAAATAATTATTGGGAGAAAATTCAACAATTCCATACAAAATTGTTGGAGTTATTAGCACTTAATGAAAAAGAAATTTCTAACCGTGATTATTTTAAAGATAATACATATCTTCAATTGGAAAATCATTATTTGGAATACTACGATCAAATGATGACTGATTTCGAAACAAAATTTCCTCCTGAATCAACCTCCACGGTTACCCTGTCAAATTCATTACGACATGACTCATCCCAGGCCCAAAATCTTAGCGATATTCAAGTTCAAAAGGTTCAAATCCCAAAATTCCATGGAGATTATGATTCGTGGTTAACCTTTCGCGATTTGTTCAAAGCCAGTGTGCATGACAAACAATTAAGTGATGCAACAAAACTATGGACTTTGAAATCATTAGTAGTAGGTTCCGCAGCTGAACTACTGTCCGATTATACTGTTTCGGATGGTGATTACAGTAGTGCATGGGAAATGTTAAATGATAGATTTAACAATTCCAGAGTCTTGGTAAATAACGAACTAAAACAATTTTTGGGTATTAAAGTAGTTAAGTCGGAAAACGCAAACGATATAAAAAACATTTATGACAAAATGAATAAATTCCTTGCTCGGCTTAAACATCTGGAAATCAAAACCGAAAATTGGGACCCTATTTTAGTCTTTATTATAACGCAAAAGCTACCACAGGAAACCCATCAACTCTGCGAACAGTCGATAAAAATAAAAACCAAAATTCCACCCTTTGGTGACTTAAAACAATTTTTGCTTGATAGATTTCGAACGCTGGAAGCAGTCGAGAGAACCACTGCTCCAAAACCAATTCAAACTAAACCTTTATCGAAACCTAAGCCCGAAAACATCTCATCAATTTCTCACTCATTTCATACCAGAACAAATACGAAATGCCCTTATTGTGATCACAATCATACCTTAAAAGAATGTTCTAAATTTCTTTCTGAAAGTGTCGATCAACGGTTTCAATTTGTAAAATCAAAAAATGTTTGTATCAATTGTTTGAGTACCAATCATAGTTTAAAATATTGCAATAGTCGATATTCCTGTAACGTATGTCACAAATGGCATCATTCATTACTGCACAGAAGTAACAATCCTCAAATCACAAAATCTATTCAAAATGCATCGGTTGAACCTTCCAACTCGGCTCAGAGTTCTCTACAAGCAACTCATACAAAAGCCAACACCACCGCGATACAATGCAATTTCACCCTGATCCAAAAGACTGTTATTTTAGCCACCGCTTTAATTCAAATCATCCACAATCACACAAAGCACACAGTGCGTGCGTTAATCAATCCAGGATCTGAAGCTACTTTCATTCTAGAATCGACCCTTCATCGAATAAATATTCCAACTAAACCAATATCAGCTACCATTTCCGGAATGGGTACGGTAGAAACTGCCAAAGCTGAAAAACTTGCATCCTTAATAATAAGGCCCAGGACAGCGAATGATATCCACATCGACGCGATTGTTCTTAAAAAACTAACTGGTTTCTTACCCTCACAACCCATAAACATAGACAATTTATTACAATTTAAAAGTATAGAACTAGCTGATGAATTATTTCACAAACCAGGTAGAATTGAAATGGTTTTGGGAGCGGATATTTATCCACATATTATGCTGGAAGGTGTTAAGAAACTAAATCATGACACTCTAATAGCTCAATCTTCGGTATTTGGATGGATAATATCTGGAACCTCTAACAATAATCCAAATGTTTTTCACAACCTCGTATCATATTTCAATAATGTTAGCCTTGAACATCAAATACAAAAGTTTTGGGAGGTTGAAGAAATCGTGGTGCCCAAAATACTCTCCGACGAGGATAAAAAATGTGAAGCGCATTACGAAGCAACTACTACCCGAAATTCTGACGGTAGATACGTTGTGGAGTTACCACTACTTGAAAAATATCCTCGCGAAATTTGTCTTTCGTACTCTCGAGATATCGCATTAAAACGTTTTCATTACTTAGAAAATAAACTTAAAAAGAATCCTAGCCAAAAGATTTCATACGACGAAGTAATCAAAGATTATTTGGATAAAAAACATATGACAATTTCTAGTTCAAGAGAATGTATTGAAAAAGGAATAAAGAGCATCTTGCCCGTAGCAACAAGCTGCTATCTACCCCACCATGGCGTACACAAACCGAGTAGCACAAGTACCAAATTAAGAGTAGTTTTTGACGCATCATGCAAAACTGCGAATGGCAAATCTTTAAACGAGGTTTTGGCTGTAGGTCCAAGTTTGCAACAGGATCTCACTTGTATCATTCTTCGTTGGCGCAAATATCCCTATGTTTACACTGCGGACATCGAGAAAATGTATAGGCAAATATGGATAAGCCCTAAGCACTCTAAACTACAGAGAATTCTTTATCGCGAATCCAGTGAGCAAATGGTGCGCGATTACCAGTTATCAACAGTTACGTTCGGAGTTTCCTCTGCACCGTACTTAGCGATTCGCACCTTGTTGCAGTTAGCAAAGGATGAAAACAAATCATTTCTATTGGCGTCAAAGATAGTTCAAAATGATTTCTATGTGGACGATGTGTTATCAGGGGAATATTCTATGGATG
This sequence comes from Diogma glabrata, assembly GCA_963693315.1. Classification (NCBI taxonomy): domain Eukaryota; kingdom Metazoa; phylum Arthropoda; class Insecta; order Diptera; family Cylindrotomidae; genus Diogma; species Diogma glabrata. Next base: position 302,052,190 of record OY856186.1, read on the forward strand.
CTGCACTTACCGCTCAACATGATCTAAGGTTAATGTTGAAGTCTGGTGGCTTTGAATTGAAAAAGTGGGCATCAAATCACCCAAAGTTATTAGAACAAATTCCGAAAAAGGATCATTTTCATGATGTCAATTTAGCACTAGATGAAAATTCCACTCAAAAAACTCTAGGGATATATTGGAATAGTCGAGAAGACTGTTTTTGTTTTAAAATAAACAGTGTTAGTAGCTTGCCCAACATGACTAAACGACAACTGTTTTCTGAAATAGCGAAGCTATTTGACCCTATCGGTTGGCTTGCCCCAATTATAATTAATTCCAAAATATTGATGCAACAGGTATGGAAAGATAGCACTGAATGGGATGAATCTATACATCCAGAAAGACTCCAAGAATGGAGTAAATTAGTTAAAGATTTTCCGAATATTGAAAAATTACGAATTCCGAGATACATTTATTCCCATCCGAACCATCAAAATGAACTCCATGGGTTTTGTGATGCATCGGAAAACGCTTATGCAGCTGCCCTCTATTTGAGAGTGACGGATGGCTGCGGCATATCTCGTGTAAATTTAATCATAGCCAAAACCAAAGTGGCTCCAAAAAATAGTTCATGTCTGACAATACCTCGCCTTGAATTGTGCGGCGCATTCCTTCTATCCAAGCTTTTAAAAAATGTCCTCGCCAATTTAGACTTATCTATTACAAATGTTTTTGCATGGTGTGATTCAACCATCGTCTTGGCATGGCTTAAAAGCTGCCCAAGTTGATGGAAAACCTTTGTTGCTAATCGAGTAGCCCAAATTCTAGAGAACTGTAAAGAGGCTCAATGGAACCACATATTATCACATGACAATCCCGCTGATATTGCTTCTCGTGGGATTTCACCATCAGAAATACTGCCGCATGATCAATGGTGGCACGGTCCAACCTGGCTGGCGGGGTCCCCTTTATTATGGCCTAATGCCAATCCAATCACCATTCAGGATACCGATCACGAATTAAAATCAATTAAATCTTATTCAACTACGATAACCAGTTCTGTTGAGAACATTTTAGCCAATTTCTCCTGCCTTCATCGCGCTTTGCGTGTTTTGTCTTATTGCAGACGGCTAAAACCTAACAAAACTTTGTCAACAGGAACTCATAATCAATTAAATGCATTGAGCACTATTGAAATAGAAGATACACTCAGAATTATAGTTCAATCTACACAAAAATTATTTTTTTCTCAAGATTATATTAATCTATCAAATATGGAACCCCTTCCACGTAAAAGTTGTTTACTTAGCTTAAATCCGTTTATGGACAAGCACAACGTTATACGTTTAAACGGTAGACTCTCAAATCTACCCGTCAAATATGAGGAAAAATACCCAATTATTCTTCCTTCAAAATGTAGGTTAACGGCACTTATCATAAAAGATACGCATCGGCTCACACTTCATGGAGGCATTTCGATGATGATGACGTTGATTCGGAAAAAATATTGGATCCCTAAATTAAAAATGGAAATAAAAACATATATTGGACGTTGTAAAGAATGTTTCTTGCAGAAACAAAGCACAATGAATCAATTAATGGGAGCGTTGCCGGTCGAAAGGATTACAATTTCAATACCATTCCAGAATGTTGGAGTGGACTTTGCTGGTCCGCTCATTCTTAAATTACACAAAGGTCGATGTACCAGAACTACAAAGGGATATATCGCCGTTTTTGTGTGTTTTTCTAGTAAAGCCATTCACTTAGAGGCAGTAGATGCTTTAACAACACAGGCTTTTTTAAATGCTTTCGAAAGATTCTTCTCCCGTCGTGGTTTGTGTAAAAATATTTACTCCGATAACGGAACCAACTTTGTGGGCGCCAATGCTGTTCTAAAAAGAGAATATCAAATCGCGATTAATACTGCAACCAGTGAGGCTGCGAATATTTATGCCTCCAGGCAGGTACATTGGCATTTTATTCCACCCGGATCACCACATTTTGGTGGAATTTGGGAAGCGGGGGTAAAATCCGTTAAAACCCATTTACGAAAAGTCGTCCAGAGAGCAACCTTAACTTACGAAGAGTTGGCCACAGTTCTATGTAGAATTGAAGCGTGTTTAAACTCTCGTCCAATCTCACCTCTTTCTGAAGATCCGAATGATCTGAACCCTTTAACACCAGGGCATTTTCTCCGAGGAGATGCACTACTAGCTCCTCCAGAACCAACCAAAGAAATAAAAAATTTAAGTGATCTTAAACGCCTAGAATTGCTCGATCAACTCAAAGCTGACTTCTGGCAAAGATGGAAGTCTGAATACTTGCATCGACTTCAACAGAGGCCAAAATGGGTCACAAAGAAACAAAACCTAGAAGTTGGGGATTTAGTGGTAATCAAAAATGAACACTCTCCTCCTCAACACTGGAAACTCGGTAGAATTACTGCAACTCATCCTGGATCTGATGGTCTAGTACGAGTAGCTACAATTAGAACAGATGTGGGTGAAATTAAACGTTCCATACACAAATTATGCCAACTTCCTTACACGTGAGAGCATAAAACCCCACTTAGTTAAACAAACAAAGAAAATTTCATCCTTACTTTTCCTAAATTTATGTTCTAAATTAAATCTACCCCAATAATTTACAGTATTGCATGATTCTTATTTTTCGTTCTCTCTTCTTTTAATTATTTCATGTCTCACTTAGAATCAACTATACTGATATAAAAGTTCACTTCTTCATTACATATGTGACACATTAATTTCTTTCAAAGAATAAACATTTTTTTTCGTGCAATTAAAAAAAACATCTACAACCTTGCACTAACGTAAATCAACAAACCTATATATGGCGCAATCAGCGGTTAGAAACTAACATTAAATACGACTCTCAAGTCTCACTGATCAAACCTCTTTCTCCAAAACCATAACTATATTTCATTACTCTGAGTTAATAAATTTTAACTTTGATATTAAAAATTTAAACAAATTTGATCTGAATTCTTAACCAGTACTAGCTCCACATCTCAACACGATCAAATCGAAAGATCAGATAGCTAACCTAATTCGACTAAGTCATTCAATTGCAGAGTTGAAGCTTAAGCAAGGTTTAATGCACTCCCAAACCACAACGACGAATAGAGTTTATGGAGTTTCAATTCTTCTTATAACTTTTGGAGTCCTGATCTATATCATCATAAAGATTTATAATAAACGTCAAGCCGCAAAGAAGACACCAACGTCTATATGTAACGATCCAAGTTCACCAAAACCAAAACGTAGGTGGTTGTTTAATACAGAGACCAGAGAAGAAGAGGGACTTGCGCAAAATTTGTAATTTCTTATAATGCATTAATATTTTTGTTCAATGTAATTAATTTTAATTTTTTAATATTAAGTTAAAAAAAAAAAAAAAAAACAATTTTTAATGAAAATATTATTGTCCTTCGTATTACTTCTCCTTCTTTAAAATTAGGTAATTTCAACAAGCGGGAGAATGTTTAGAAACACCCTGTAGAATGTAAATATAATATGAAATTATTTGCAATTATTAAAATTTTACTAAATTAACAAAATAAATAAATATTATTAAATTTTTACTAAATTAACAAAAAACTAAATGAAACAAAAAAATGTAATTTAAATAAAAACCAAATTTGCTGACTCTTAGATTCTTAAAAAACTAAATTAACCAAATTAAAATAACATTATAATCACTCTGATTAAAACCATCAACTCGTCGAGTCACAAGTAGAAATATTGTGTAAAAAGTTATTTACTGCCAAACTATTACTTGTAAAACCTGAAGTTATATAATATATAATTAAACATTAATAAAATTAAAGTGAGTTTTTATTAAAACATTAAATACATTATTGTGCCCATCCCGTGCGCACACACTCCTAATTATAAATATACATAAAAATTTGGTTTTAGCAAAAATTCGATGAGCGCACTAATCCTGCAGCCGGATCTCGTCCTATAAACGGTTACAATGGTATAATTTTTTTGTAACACATGCATAAAAAATAGTGATATATATTATCACGAGTCGTCAAATAATAGTCGATTATTTTTCTTAATCATTATTACGAATGTCATTTGAGGTCCCGAGTGCGCGTAGCGCACGAGGGAAATTTTCAACCTCAAATGGCATGAGTGGTAATGTTGAAAAATAATCGACTAATAATTTAGTGACGAGTTGTATTTAGCAGACAATTTAACGAACAGAAATAGTAACATTATTTCATACAACATAATCCTTTGTTGTCATTTTGTCTTCTAACAAAATTAAATATTATTTCATCTTAGTAGGCGCATAAATGTTATAAATTTGTAATTTATTTTTGACAAATAAACATAAACATGCAATCTTATTTAGTGTTGAATATTTTACGTCAATTTTGACAGTAATGAGCATAGCATGTAACTATATGTAGATTTTTTTGGAAAACACCAATCGATTTGCTCAGTTTCTTTAATATTAATTTTTATTCATTAAAAATTCCATTGGAGTTTTTAATGAATAAAAATTAATACTAAAGAAACTGAGCAAATCGATTGGTGTTTTCCAAAAAAATCTACATATAAACATGCAATCATTTATGAATGAAAACGGACATTTTTAATATTTGCATATTGCATTTTTACATAATTTTGTATTATTGAATTATTTGTAGAAAAAATTTTATTTAGAAACTAATAATTATCTTTTAAACAAAATTATAAATAAAAAAAAATTATCTCCTTAAGGAAAAAAAATTATCTCAATATCTCTAGTTTTAAATTAATATATTATGTAGGCCGAAAATAGTCACTATAATTCGCTGTTCCTTCCCACCCGAGAAAAATAATCGATATAATTCGTTTTGATTTGTTAAAAAATAATGAATGAAGCGTTTTTATTGGACCTTATCGAAACTTTATTCAGTGAGTTGAATTATCAATTTGGTTCTATATTGAAATAACCAAAAATTATGCATGTTACACAGAGACCTATAAAATATTTTTCATTCATCAAAATAGCAGTTATTTAAAGTAAAAATAATGTTGTTCTGTTTTTACTTGAAGTAATCATATGTTAGAGTTTCTGGATTAGGATAGAAAATAAATATATGTACTAACCAAACAAAGTGAAAGTGCTGAAATCTCATGGTTCTGAGATATTAAGACAGACCGAAGCCGTTATGATTTATGAATTTAACAGATAATAAATTGACACAAAAAGGAGGAAATGAAATGCAGCGAAACGAGGATTTACTTATCAAACTTGTTATAAATCTCTCCATTTAAAGTTCAACTTTTCTAAAAAAAACATTTTATCTACCAATGACTAATATTTTTTATTAGCCCAGAAAATTTAGGAATTCCTTTCTTAGCTAAACCCTTATTTTTAAAAATGGGGGGGATAGAGAGATTAAAAAAAACAACTAAGAGTATAATGAACACTAAACCTGCTAGTGACTCACTAACAAGAAGCAATCAAAGGACTGCGTGCCTATCAGAGTTGTGATCCGACGAGCTTTATACGTGTGTGTTCGAACAATACTATCCCTCAGCTGAGTACAAATAATCCAATATGCCCACAAAAGAGACTGTGTAAACGGAATTAAATAAGCAAAATAAAGAGGCACGGAGTCTGACGACCCAAAAGACCAAAGAAACCGAGAGCATCACACTAAAATCACTACTACTGCAATTATAACATTTAAACGTTTATATAAACAATTAACTCACCCCATGACCCGAAACATACGTTTGATATGTTAAAACAATTAATAGTATAATATTGAGTAAGCTTCTTTTAATAAAAAAATGCGCCAATGTTTCAGGCGATTGTTGAATCTCTTGGCAAAATATTCAATGATGTAGTAAAATACTGCCGCATACCTCTGCAGTTGTTGAATTCGTTAGACATATACATCCAATGAAGTAATAAGATTGTTAAATTTTTTCATAATATGTTAAATGATGTAATAAAACTAATATCTGCAATATTTAAGTTGTTGGTTATACATATTTTAAATAGTATAACAAAATGAATGTCGGACATTGTGAGAAATATAATAAATGGTGTAACCAAATTAATATTGGCAATTGTTGAATTTGATAGAAATCTATTAAATGATGCAATGAAAATAAATGTCGGCAATTGTTGAATTTGTTGGTAATGTATTATCTGGTGTAATAAAATACTGTCGCATACATATGCAGTTGTTGAATTTGATGGTAATATATTCCACGAAATAACAAAATTAATGGCTGTAATTGTTGAATTCGCTAGAAATATAATAAATAATGAACCGTTATTTTTTTCAAGCGATAACGATGACGATAAGTTAAACTTTTGTAACGTCTCTTTTTATAGAAAAAATAATAGCTGTTATTCCAAATTGTTGCAATGAATGTATAAAAACAAGAATTTAAGTGCACGAACAAAACACAGTTTTTGTATACAAAAAAAATCATGCTATCGACTATGAATTTTTTATTCACCACGAAAACCTGCTATTGGCAACCATATAATTCACTGTTTTACAGTTTGATTTGATAATTACAATTATTCTTGATATTAAGTTCACTCGCGACGACGTTTGTTTGATCTGTCATGAAAGCTTTGATACAAGAAACTGCGAGACATATACCCGTTTTTGCCAACAAATTTTCTCTCTATTTATTTTTATTTTTGGTTGTTTACATTAACAAAATCATTTCACTAAACAATAACCTTTTTTTCTAATTTGAATTATAATAAATAAGTTTTCAAAAAAATGAGTTTACCTAGCTTCTTGTGTTTTATTTTAACTAATCTATTAACTACAGAATTGTACTAATGAATTACAGTCAATACGTGTCAATCTAATTAAAACTTTTGAGAAGAAGCTACTGACAATTGACAAAAGGTTGAAGTTTTATATCTAATATTGTGACAACAAAAGAAACAGTTAGAACTGTAGCGGTGATATCATTCCGATCGACTATCTAAAAACTTACCAAATGTCCAATAAATATCAAAAAAATTTCATGAACCAACAGTATACAAAATGGGATAGCAAATCAAACAGGTTGAAAAAATATATGAACAAAAGACGATATGTTGTATCGCGCGCGTTGATCCATGCATAAGAGCTTGTTTCAAAAAATGAATTTTTACAGGAAAAACAACTTCGTATCAAAAGATATGAATAAAAGACGATAAGTTGTATTGCACGAATTTTAACTTTTAGGTTCTCCAAATTAAAAATAAAAAAGATTTGAAATTATGTATAACAATAATTTTATTATAATTTACAATACAAATTTACTATTTTATGATGAACGATGTTTCATCGTTCTAATCCAAATATATGCTGTTTTCGATTAGTTTCTCAATTCATTAGATAATCTATTAAATTAAGTTTTTTGCAATTTTGCAATTCTTATTGTGAGAATTAAGTTGTAATTGGATAATTAAATTTATACAGATGTTACAATTTCCTTGTATGTGAATAAAATTGAAATTAGATTATTAAGAATTTATATTTATGAAAAATGTGAAAAGTTGAAATGTGATTATTAAGAATGTTTTGTTTTATTTATGAAAATTATGAAAAGTTTAAATTTGATTTGATTTATTTATGAAAAATATGGTTTAAGACTATTTATGAAAAATATGAGTTAAGACATCCGGGATGTCGTAACTCACGCGTTGATTCATGCATAATCAGTTGTTTGGAAAAATGAGTTTTACGGGAAAAATAGCTTCGTAACAAGGGGAGTTAATATTTTTCAACCCAACTGCTCCCATTACAGAAAATCTAGCAGAAAACGTTTTTATTTAACGAAAACGCTTCTTTTAAATAATTACAACCTTTGTGATTTAATCTAATAGTATATGATACTAGGGGACCCCTGTGCCTTTGCATAAAATATTTTTTCATAAATTAATAACATAAACCCTGTTTGCAACGTCTAGTTTAAGCAAAGCATAAACTGAAACTGAAATGAAATTTAATAAAATAAAATTTAAAGATATTCAAAGTTTGTTTCGTTTATTTTAATCGTCGTTTAATTTTTTTATATTTTTTTGTATTCTATCCTTTCCCTTCCGTATTCTCTCTTTTCCTATTATATGGCTACGTTTTTTCGTTTTTTGTGTATTATATATAGGATTTCCCATCTATCTGCTACTGTCACTTACTTTGTCAAATTATGCCCAAAATCGCATGATAGGACTTAAAGTTATTAAGAAGTTTTAAAATTATTAAATTTAAAATTGTTGAAATCGGTGCAATAGTTTTTCGGCCAGTTGGCAGACGGCCATATTTTTTACTTTTTGAGACTACTCCAAAACCGTCGTGAAGTTCCGAAAAATGCGGGAGTCAGATTTTGAACATTTTCTCGAAAATGTAATACGTTGGTCTTTCAGATCAAAGTAATATTATGGGTGAACTAATTTGTCTGTGTTAAAAGCTTATTATGTCGTTTTATACCTAATAAAACCAACCGCGGTCACACACCAGGGTTTATTTGGTATAAAACAAATTGAGATAAAGGTCGATCTAAAGGTAGGGATTAGGGATGGAAAGATTTATAGAAAAGTCGATTCTCGATTCCAACTTTTATTTTATAAATTTCGATTCCAAGAATCGATTCTCCGACTGAAAAAGTCGATTCTTTCGATTTTAATCGATTCCTATGTTAGAAAAAGTAGCTTTAATAAAATTAAATTCAAATTTATATTTCATATATTATTTCATATATTTATTCAAAATAAACTGAAAAAAATTTTAAACAATCATTTTATGAAAACCACAAATTTTCTGCAACTGATCTTAAGAATAGTAGCATATTCAAATGATCAGGCGCTAATCTACTTTGAATCTGATTCGCAATCAGACCAGTATGTGAAAATAAACGCTCACATGGTATTGTTGTTGCTACTATTGTTAAATTTAAAGTGTGCACCACATTCATGACATTTAACCTTGGAACCGTTATTCACTTTTTTATAATAAATCCACACAGCACTCGGTGCCATTTCGTGTAATCGTGTTTAAATATTATTATTAATATTATAGAAAGAAATTAGTTTAATATTAAATATAAGGTTATAAATCGTCGCTTTAATAATGAAATAACGTATGCCATATATACGTTGTTTTTATATAATGGGTGCGCTGCATTCCCCATAGGATGTCTATAAAGTGGCATTTTAACATTTTCCAATTTTTTTATAACTGGGGTTGAAAATTAATATATTGTTAATTAACGTACATGCAAATTTTAATTCGGTTAAATATTGAAACAGCGTAAATGCATGTACGATATTTCAATTCCTACAGAATAATAACTTGGGTAAAATCAGTGTCGTATACTTTACATACATTACGATCGCCACACGAAATGGTAAATCTAAAATATTGTATAAGCATCATTCATTACTACATGATATGCCGGTTCATATAAATAAAAAATTGTAAGAATATTATGCGTTAGTTTTATAATAATTAGTTTTAGACTTAATCGTACTTTTATGCAAAATGAAATAACGTATATGAAATATGAAATAACGTATAAGGTACCTGATTGACTTTTCACCTCTTTTTAGGTAGAAAAGCCAGCAGGTACCAATGTGAAATTTTAATATGCTGTAGGGAAATTAGTCAAGATTAATTGGCAGAAATTTTTTTTTCAATATCTTTATTCATTCAATAGTGCTGCCGAGTTTACGAAAATCAGAAAATCGAAAAATCTTTAAACCCAATTATCTCGAAACTACACTTTTGCGAATACGTTGTTTCATTATTAAAGCGACGAAATATTACTGTGTCTAACAGTAACACCACGTCACCACCACTTATGATTGACTAAATTAGTGTCAACTGTGTATGACTAGACTATAGTACTAAATTTGTAAATAAATAAAAAATCGAATACGACTAAATTACGGTGTATGACTATAGTACTAAATTTATAAATAAATTAAAAGTCGAATACTAAGAATCGATTCTTGATCGACTTTGAAAATTAAAACTCGATTCTTTATAATCGATTATTTTAACAGAAAAGTCGATTCTCGAGTAGAATCGGAATCGACTTTTCCATCCCTAGTAGGGATATTTATATAATCTGTAGATATCAATTTTTTTATTTAATTGTTTTTATTTATTGTTGTGTCCTAAACCATAGAGAAACATATATGTTTCTCTATGCCTAAACTATGGATATTCAATAACCCAACCAAACGCAAAATGTTTCTTGTGATTTTACAGTACCTTCATATCACAAAAAGGTCTTCTTTTTCATATCAACCACCTTTTATTACCAAAACTTAACTTCATATCATTTTAAATCATTCATAACTATTTCACCTACATCAAAATGTTAAACTTTCCTGTACATTATTTTTCTATTCAATTTTTCATAAGGCCGTGTACAATGTAAACATGAAACTTGCTTCCTCTACCTAACATATTATATCTTAAAACATTAATATCTTACAATGTTTTTATCTTACGATATTGTTATGAAATGTAAATCTGAAAATAAATGAGATAAAATGTTAATATTATTGTGTACATGAGGTATATAATGCAGTTAGTTCAACCTTAAAGTAACCTCTAAGGAAAATCAAAATACGTTTTTCCTATTTTTATTTCCAAATAAATTATACTAATATTTTCCTTTAATACTTATATTTTGTTTTCGTTTCAGGTATCACAACAATAATATGATAAATTATGATACACAAAACGGTTTTACTGTGACAACATTAGAACCAACAAATGTATTGATGAATGAAAATAATATAAATAATAATAATAATAATAATTTAAATAGTTATAATAATAATAGTAGTAGTTTGGATGTAAATAGTAATAATTTTAATAATCAATATGATGAGTTAATATATCAGACATCATCTGTAGCTTCATCATCCACGTCGATAACATCAATTGTAATCTCTGTCAGTATTTTATCGATTAAGGAAGTCCATTTCAAACATGGTGGAAATTATACGTGTTCACCATCAAATGCTGCACCATCTGTCATAATGGTTCATGTATTAAGAGGTAAGTTATGAGATAACGTTATGTACCATTTATTTTGATTTGTTTTGTAATGTGTTGTGATTATAGTATAATAGAGGAAATATATTTTCTTGGTTTAGCTTTGGATTTTTTTATAGAAGGTTATTGTTTGTGATTTATAGGTATTAAAGGGGATTTTAATTACTTTGGTAGCCAATATTTTTAAGAGCCGTATTGGATTCCATATTGGATTTGTTTCTGGAACAAATAGTGTTACGTTGTCACGTACAATTGTACGAAGTACATCAATCTCAATTCTGTTCACATCTTATTGTGGAAAACTTTTCTTACAAAAATAATTTTTTGACGAAAATATTTTACCAAAAAAATTGTACCTCCAAACATACATTATCAAAAGAATTGAATTAAACATAATTATTTTAAGAGAAAATCATAGATCCGTTGTTGTGAGTTATTCTGCCACTATATCCGACCGATTTGGAGTTTCCATTTATTCTTGCTGGAACGCACTTTTTGATATCTATATACAGATACAAAAAGTTTACTACCAAAACAAGATCATTGCCTGGCCATCAGCAAAAAAGCTTTAGGAACAAAAAAAGTTTTAAAAAAAAACTCATTTTAGATGTAGATGTAGAATCCATGTAGATATAGAATCATTAAAAATTAATTTAATCAAGTTAAATAAACTAAACATTGTCAGGAATTGTCGGATGTATTTATGGATTCCACATTCCTATATACCAGCACTGAAAGAATACCCAAATTCTTACATTAATAGAAAAAATTGCATTCGGCAATGGTGCAATGAGTTTGCGACGAAAACTTTCATTTCATTGATTGTGCTATGCGGGTGAGCCTGGCAATCAAAGAGCGTTTGGTTTGTTCAAAAGTCGATTTTGACGACTCAATGGACCAGATGAACGAATTTTATTCTTTGATTATATTAGTGGCTTGTATTTTGCATAATATTTGTCTGCAAAATAATGACGTTATTTCCACAGATTTTATCATATACCCAAACGATAGTAATAAAGATCCTGCAGTAGTGATCTCTTCAGAATTTAACAATACTTTGAAATTATTTCAATAATTGAATTGAAATTCAATAAAAAAACTATCCATTGTTTAATTTAATAAATTATATAACTTTAGATAGTAAAATAAAGTTAAACAAATAATTGACTAAAAAATGTTATATTTTACAATAAATTTCTCAAACAGGTCCAAAAACATATCTTGATGTTCCATTTTTCGCATATGCCTCTTGTTACATTCATCCTCAGCTATTAGTCATGGATATGTCAAGCAATTGGTCATAGGTCATCACAGCCATTGGTCATAGGTCATAGTCATATGTCATCACAGCCATTGGTCATAGGAATGTCAAGTGGCCAACTAGGGATGAAGTTCTTTAAGTGGCAACAAAATGCCAGCAAAAAATGGAATTCCTTACATACTAGGTGCGATAGTTGTTCGCACATAAAGGTTAAAGCCCCACAATTGAACAAAGTGTCGTATTTTAATAGGAAGCATGGGTACGGTATTCACCTCCAGGCAATTGTTGACGGCGAGAAAAAGTTTATAGATGTTTATGGCGGCTAACCAGGTTCATTACATGACAGCCGAGTTTTGAGAAGGTCCCCTTATTCAGGAATGCCTTAGAAAATTTGGTCACAAAATTCCCTGAGAACTTTTTTTGTTAGGTGATGTGACACACCCCAATTTAGATTGGCTGGTGGTTGGCCCATTTAAAGTTTAATGTAGTGAATTTGATCGTCTGTGGGTGTATTTTGCATTACTTGTGTATCATGGAGAAAGATGTATTACCAGCTGATGAAGGTGTGGAAATAAATGGAATATATCAAGAAGCTGATACGCAAAACAATGTGCCTAATAATTTCATCATCAATCAAAACTGACGCCAAATGCTATTCCATGAATTGGTTGAAAAAAATATATTAACTGAATAAATTTTTAAACACAGTTTATATTACATTTTTCAAATTCATATATGAATACATTTTATAAATAATAATATAATAAAAAATAATAATTTTATTGCTACCAATTTTCCTTGTGCTGGTTGGCCTTGTCTAGTCGCCGCTGCTTCATTTCCTTCAACTTTTTTTAAGGTTATCTTTTTATTTTTTTTTTCTTCAAAATATTTTTCTTTTTTTTGCACACTGCTTTTCAACTCCGGTGCTCTCTGTTGAACCAGCAACTACAGTTTTCTGTTTTTGTGTTAATGCTACGCATTTACCCATTACCACACTTCCACTATTTGGGGTTGATAAATCTGCAGTTTTTTGCGAGGTCAATGCCATTGTTTCTGTATCTAACAGGCTGGCGTTTTCAAATTCTTGTTTTCGTCCCAAATATGTAATCAGCAATACACGCGTTTTGCCCACCTGACAAATTCGTTGAAAAAAATGAAATTAATTGTGTATTTGTAATATGTGACAATAAATATAAAGATATTTAACATTTTGTTCATATGTATTTATTTTTTCGGTTATTATTTTTAACCGCCAACTGCGATTCGATTTATTTTTATTTTTAATGCGTTCGGTTCTTTATTGTTATGTTTTTCATTAATATCAACTACAAAATACAAAATACTTATTCACCTACATTTTCAAACATAAATAATTTTTAGATTATGATTTGTGATCCAAAAACAAAGTTGGATCTGATTTTGCATGTAAAACTTAATCGGATCCTGATCACTTGGTTTCATGAAATGCAGCTAATAATATGTAATAGTTATTTACATATCGAGGGTGGAAAGAAGATTACGTCCGCAGTTCATATTAAAGACCGATGCAAAGCGAGGGCTTTTAATGCACCAAGGGCGTAATCTTTCTTCAGCCTGAGTGTATGCACAGCGTTTTACGCATAAACGCCTAATTGAATGGTAAAATAAATCAGTTTTTGAATTTCTTAAATTCGAGAGACATTTTGAAAATTTGAAATTAAAAAAAAACACTAAACATACCATGATTTTCATTATAAACTTCATACAATAATTGATTTGTTTTTTTCTAATTTTATGATTATTTTAACTATTTCACGGGCAATTATTTTACGGGAGGTAAAGTAGAAGAATAAAGTAGAATACGGGAGTTAAAGTAGAAGAACTCTTGAAGAAGAGTTCAACTGTCAGCCACGATAACTAGGTTGTAAAATGTGTCTTACAATTCATTTGTGCGTAAAAAATATTACATCGAAAAATTTCACAATTTTTATCATAACAGCCAGAATTGTTCATCATCATCATCATTGGTGTTCTGGTTGCGCAGGTCAATGGTCTCTCTCCTGAGCCAACTCTTGCATCATTTCATACCCTCCGTAACCCGTTTTTATACTGTCCATCATTTTTCTCTTTCTTCTTTCGCTTTTCATTTCTCCCTCCACAGACCCTTCCAAAACATCTCTTAACGAACATTGCCTTCTTAGTACGTGTCCGATCCAATTCCTTTTTCTTTCCTCTATTGTCTTTACTAGACTACGTTCCTCTCCCACTATTCTTAGAACTTCCTCAGTTCTCACCTTGTCTATCCACTTGATCTTAAGAACTCTTCTCCAAATCTACACTTCAAAAACTCTTTAACTTACTAATTTCCTTCTTTGATAAGGTCCACGTTTCACATTCGTACCCAAGAGAACGCTCCACACAAAGCACTTAATCATTGTTTTCTTCAATACCATATCTATTTTACTGTTTAACAGTTTCCTCTTTTCTCTGAAAGCTTGCTTTGCCATACCAATCCCTGCTTTTATTTTTCTTATTCCACTCCAGTCTTCCGTCACCTCAGTTCCCAGATATTTGTATCCTTCCACCTGTTTTAGCCTTTTTTCACCTACAAGGATGTTTAACATTTCTTTCATTCCTATTTTCATTACCTTTGACTTTCGCACATTAATTCTAAGCCCATACGCACTTTCCATATCATTTAGATGCTTCACGATTCTGTTCAGTTCTTCTTCACTTTCTGTAAAGATCACCATGTCATCTGCGAATCGAACGCATGCAACTTCCTTTCCTCCTATACTCACTCCTTTATCGCTCCTCCAGCATTCCTACACCATTTCGTCCATTTAAATGTTAAAAAGAGTAGGAGACAAACAACACCCTTGTTTCACTCCTGTACCAATCCAATCTCAAACCAGTCTGTCCTGCTGGTGCCAACCCTTAAAGCTACTCTCTGGTTCATATACAGCTTGCTTATTATCCTCCTTTCTCTCCAGTCAACTCCGAGTTTCCCCCACAAAGGACAGTCGAAGGCTTTTTCCAAGTCAACAAAGCAAAGGTAAACATCCCTGTCCTTTTCTGTATAGCGCTCCACGATGGGCTTTGCAACTCCCAGTGCTTGGACGCCCTTGTACCAATGCCCTTTCTAAAACTGAACTGCTCCTCGTCCTCGCTCTCCTCCATCACTCTTGTCATACGCCTATTTATTACTCTCAGCAAGATTTTAGCAGCATACACACCTAGACCGATGTTTATGTGTTTTTCACACTTCTTCGTTCCTTTTTTCTTAGCCAGTGGAATCATTTTGGATCTCAAAAAGTCCTCAGGCCACTCCTCACAGTCATATATCTCGTTGCACACTGATGTTAACTCTCTCATGTCTTTCTCCTATAGATACCTCAACACTTCCACTGGTCTTCTCATCAATTCCTGCTGCCTTGCCACTTTTCATATCTTTCATTGCTGCTCTCACCTCATTCAGTATAATACTTGGGCGGATGTTATCTCTTGGTACTTCCTCTTCTCTCTCTCTACGATTAGAACCTTAGGTTTTTCCTTTGCCTTGCTTTTTGAGCTTCTCCATATATTCTTTCCATTTTTCTGAATGTGTTTTTCTTCTTTCAGATTTACATCCTTCTGACTCTCCACTTCTTTACATTTTCCTCTGTTCCTGTCTTTGGTCGTTGTTGGTTCTCTAACTTTGTTATATACCAGATCATGCCTTCCAGATCATGCCTTCCAGCCTCCATTGCTCAGTCAGTTTCCTTTCTCAATTATGTGTTCATTCTTCTATACTTTATTCGTCCTTCTTCAGTATTCAACTTTTTAAACTTTCGTCTTTTCTGCATTTTATCTACCATACCATGTGTAATCCACGGTTTTTTTGGTCGGACTCCTTTCTTGTATCCTACACTGTTTTTATACTTTGCTTTATGTTTCTCCATCTCGTCTCAGTATCCTCTACTATGATTGTTTTCAAAATTCTCATTTCACTTTCCATATCCAAACCTTCTTTCTCGGCATCCAGATACTTTAATCTCTCTAAATCCCATTTCTTGATTTTTGCTGCTTTCTTTATTCTCTTAAGTTTTATTTCCAAAACTGCTAGTAAAAGCACATGGTCACAGTGTATATCTGCACCAGATAAGGTCTTTGTCTTCTTCATTCCATTCCTATATCGCTCGTCAATTATTATAAAGTCTATTTGTTTTCTTTAGAGATCACCAGGTGACTTCCAAGTATACAACCTTCGTTTATGATGCTTAAACCACGTAGTGGTAACTATTAACTTCTAGTCTTTACAAAATTCAATCACCCTATCTCCTCTTTCATATCTCAATATCACACTAAATTTTCCAACAACTCCCTCGACCTTTTCTGCCCCCACACTTGCGTTCCAGCCCACCATTACATCGTGACATTAGCCCTTCCTTTCCTCTTTCAGAATCTCTTCAATTCGGTCATGAAACCCTTTTCACCTCTTTGTCATTATAGTCACTTGTAGGCATGTACACTTGAATGACTAGAATACTCTTTGGAGCGCTGTTTATCTTTAATGCTATAATTCTATCACAGTCATATATTACCTTACCAATACAAGTCTTTAATCTGTTATTTACAATAAAAGCCACTTCGTTCTTTCCTCATAATTATAATGCAGGCAAGGGACTGCCTCAACCTATGCTTTTTATGGAGCAATAATGGGCAAAAATGGCTCATATAAAAACATTAAATTGAATCAAGTGTACGGCTAAAGTTCGACTAGACAATTTATTGAATCGTTAAAAGTGACTTAGAAACACTTCGTTTTCTTTCGAACATTGATGGCACAAAACATCATAAATGTATAGCGACTTTTTGATTGTTCTAAGAGAAAGAGCTTGCTCTCGAAACTGCAACATTGGTCTATTTTGTTATCCCGATAAATTTATGTTTTTCGCTTAGCGTACTTTCAAATTTTAATGCTGTCGTCTTACAATCTATAGAAAACTGGGCGGGTCACAATAATATTAGATTTACCAAAAAACAAGTTAAATCATTAAATATTTGATAATTATTTATAGTGAATTCGTTTCTACTTGTTCGGTACAAGTTCTGACTCCGAATTATCGATATTTGTATTTTTTGCATTGCACTTTTTACAAAAGAATACAAATTTCGATAATTCGGTGTTGGAACTTGTACCGAACAGGTAGAAAAGAATTCACTAATTATCTTATGGCGCACTCAACTACTATGTTTTATATATCAAAACCAAGAAAGAAATTAAAACAAAAATCCATTATTATTTTCTTTTTCTCTTTTTTCTTCCTTTAGGTGAAAAACCAGCTGCAATGCAACATGGTAATCGTACTTTAATCGATGAAAATGGAAAACTTTATACTGCATCCACATCATCATCATATATTCAAAATAATTTTAAGAAAAACTTAATCCAATTATTATCTGTAATAAATTTATTTAATTCAATATATTTAAATTTCTGTTACTTAAGATGAAATTATTTTTAATTGAATAACGAAAAGAAAAAATTTGTAAGATGAAAATAAAGTTGTTTTTCTTTTTGAAATAATTAAGTCAATAAATTAAAAAGAACAACTTTTAATTGATTTCTTATTTAATTATCTTTTAATGCGTATTTTTTGATTTACTAGGAGATTAAAAGGAATTGGGAGATGGATCGTTGCGATTTAGAACCATATAATTTATCTACGTTTCGAACAAAAGTTCTCTGTGGAATGTCAGAACGGTTTTTAAACTTACTTGCTGTTTTTGACTACCTAGCATGATTAATAATGGATGTAAATGTTATTCGATAGAAGATGATAAAAATATATTTCTACATGTCTACAGCCACAGAAACGATTTGTTTTGAAAATATATATGATTACCCTTAAATGCAATGTATAGATGAAACCAATGAACGACTAACATCGAAGAATGGAATATATGTTAATGTAAATCAATACGATTCACATTAAAAATAACCGAGAAAATTTTGGGATAAATATGATAACATTTGTATGGACAACATGGTATAAAAATATTAAGAAACTCAAAAGTTGTATCCATTTAGTTACAGTTATGTTTAATAAGCAAATATAGCGAAACTTTAGTTGGAATTCTACTTTGCAAATGTAAGTAAAAATAATTTATTCCATTTTAATTTCTATGTTATTTTTTTATTATACGCACTTAGTTATACCTCTTCATTATAGTTCGTTATATAATTTTAATAAATGAGTTATCGGAGAGGAGAGTCAGATAGAGAAGAGTCAAATATAGTTTTGATATTATGGTCAATAGTCAATACTTAGATATTAAAAATTAAAAAAAAAATCTTGCCATTTCTGATTCCTAAGCAATAAATTTAGATAGATTGCGGGCAGGCAATTTATAGTTTTATTAATTTTTTCCTATTTAAACAAAATATTTTCGTTAATTTATCAAAAATCATATGCACCCTTTTTAGGTTAAAAAAATTAAATTTTACTTGTTTTACTCGACAGGATCATAAAATATCAAGCAAGACTCTAAATGCCTGAAAATGTTCAAAAAATGAGCTTTTATGTTGACAGATTCCTTTAATTTCTAAAAATTTATTAAAATAGAAATGAAACCAAAATTTTAACCAGTTTAACCTATATAAATTATATTACAATGTTCATCAAATAATTTTGGGTGACACAAAAACCTCCTATATTGTAAGCCTGCTTGTTTTTTAGCACTCATAGCGCCGTTTTGAAATTAAAACTCTATATAAACAAATTTAAAAAATATTAAACGCCATCTTGAAATATAAAACCCTGTATATAAAAATATTAAAATCCATTTTTTTTTGTTTTTTGTATATGGCGTCAATCAAGCAGGCTATGAATATTCGTTGCTTTGGCGACACTGTAGAAACAAACCCACTTTATTAAATCAGTAAAACTGAAACTGAAATCAGTGAAAATGAAAGTATTGTTTTATTAAGTCTTAATACAAATTCGTTGAACGTTTGTTTGACAATATTTATTTTATTGACCCACTTTAAAAAAAGAAACGAATAACTACGATTTTACAAGAACACACAAAGCTTTAATTAAAAAGCAGAGTTTAATGGGCTTTCTTATATCACTACCTTACTCCGTACTTTCAGAGCAAGAAAATTAAAAATATAAAACATTACCAAATATAGAAGTGAAAATAAAACAATATCGTTCATACTCATAATACGAAATAAATATTTTCTTTCAAATGCTCGCACATTTAATTTTTGCTTCAAAACTGATGCTTGGCTTCGTAAAAAATAAAATATTACAATAGTGTTCTAGATTCTAGAATGTTTACGAATCTGTTCATATTATTATTTACTTAATTATATTCTCGTCGGAGTAACGCGAGGAATTATACATTATATATACTATTTGTTTTATTGTTTGCCCAATAACAAAAAGTTCCTTACTTTAATAAAATTCCATAAATTTAGTTAAAACATTATAAATTTTATTTATATTTTCAACTGTACTTCCGAGATCCTTTAGATAAAAAATTCAATTTGAGTTATGTTTTTTTAGATTTAAAAGGTTAAAAATTAGAATAAAAAATTGGTATTTAAGACATAAAAATATAATATAAATATATGGTTATTAATTATAATTCAAATTGAATTCAAGATTAAATAATATGTACATACATGCAAAAAATAACCACTGTAAACAGTGTTTAAATTCATTTTTCGAATCTTTCCTCTTACTTTCTTTTTTTCGGAAAAATAAAAATAAAAAATAAAGTTCATGCATAGGGAGGTGCGGGAAAATTAAAATAATTGAAATTATTTGAAAAATAATGTTCATTTCTTGTTTATTTCATTAAAATAATTCATTACAAAAAAATAAAAAAAATTGTACAACAACATTAATTATTTTAATCAAAAATAATGGATGTGTCTAAATTTTTGACAATTGTCTTATCTTGGAACGCTGTAAACTCAAGGAGGATAATTTTCGTCCCATCACTTTTTTAACAGCCTTTTTAGTCCACCCTTCAATTTCCCGAACGACAGCAACTGGTAATATTATAATAATTTTGCCTTTTGGATATGAGTTTTCAGTAATTTCAGACTGAAGAAGGTGTGAAGCCAAGGCATGAATTTTTGGGTGTTGTAGTGAAATGTTTTGTTTTTCATTTTTGCTGTATAATTCATCAAAAAAAAGTTCTTTGGGATTAAACATTGCTATCGGCCAAACATAATTAATATGAACATTCAATCCATCCTTAGAAACAGAAAAATTTACGTCAGTTGAGCCTGATATTATTGGTACGGCCACATTTACGTAATTGCATTTCTTGTCATGGTCCATGTATGTCCATGTTACAAATGGTGGGCTAACAAGTTCTATAGAATTGTTACCATCATTTTGAAATTCACAGTCATCATTGTTGTGTCTTTTCGTTGTGGAGGTGGTACTTATTCCAGACCCCAATTCTGTAATGGTTTTCATTATATCCCCCTCATTATTTGATTTTGCTAGAACAAATTAATTATTCAAAATAAATGTAAATGGTCTGTAAAAAGGTTTTTATATTTCTATACCGAAAAGTCCAAATTTGGCTTTAGTTTTGCGGAAATGAACAGCGAATATTCTCGGTGAGAATTTCATAAAAATTGCGCTTTTCATTCTCACAGTGTTTGGTGTTGATGTAGGTTCAATAAGATTATTTTCAAACAACCTTTCTAATTGTCTTTGCTCGGGTCCGGGTGATGTTTCCTTCCATACCGCTGTATAGCATTGATCATCCGGTTTTATTTGTTTTGTTTTTTTCACTGACATTTTTCTCAATATAACTAGAAGAATTTAACATTTCTAAAATATTTCATTTCGTAAATATTTTTAGATATCTCACTTTCTGTGTATTTATTTGGTTGTATTTCGATGAGCATTTGATTAAATTATTATATTATTTGATAGAAATAAAATAATTGTAGGACCTATGATATAAATTCATGGCCATATATAAATATATACATATAACCAAATTTTTTTAATAGAGCTTCTCATAGAATATAAATAGATTTCATTAACCAGGATATCGTCTCCATAAATTATATTAACTTCTGGATTATTGTATTTTATACAAAGTATAAGTAATATATCAGTATATTTTATACAAAGTACGGTGTTCATTTATTTTTAATAATCGAGAGACATTCTTCAACTAGCATGAATATAAATGGATTCTTTATAATTTACACTGCTACTTAGACGTCACAATTATTTACTTTTTTTAATTAAAGATATATTATACTTCCGGTTTTAGAAATGACTAGCGAATATTTCTTGAAGTTGGGTAATGATATTCTTAAAAATCGAAGAAGTTTAAGTAAAAGTATTAGTTTTAGAAGATTTAAATCCGCTTTCGGAATAAGTCCTAATGTTTGCTCTATAATTTGGAACTTTATAAAAGATGATGTGCCACAAGAATCTGTTGTGGTGCCTCTGCTTTTTAAAACAGTACCCTGTTGAACATTTACGTCGATCTTTGTTTAATGCTGACGAAAAAACAATAAGAAAATTGACGTGGTTTTATGTAAAGCTTCTTTCAAATTTAAATGTGGTATTTATGTATTCAAATCAGATCGATTCACATAATGTTACAAATTTCAAATTCATTTTTAGAGAATGATATGAGAATAGATATGAAAATGCGGTTGCTGGACAAACATGTTTTTGTTCGTTAGACGGTGTGGACTTTCAAATTTTAGAACCAAAACCATTTAACAGGCGTTGGTAAAGCCATAAGTTCCGTGGTCCAGGATTACGTTATGAAATTGGATTGTGTGCACTCTAAAAAAAAATCGTGTAAATTTACATTTATTATAGTAGGCATTCAGTTACCATTTAATAAGGGTAATTTTCAACCACCGCTTCAAACTTAGGAAAAATACGCAATTAGTTGTAAGTTAAAATACACTTAAGTGTGTATTACTAAACTTAATTTTGTGTAACATTGACTGTAAAATTACAACTTTAGACGTATTTCTCAGCATTATTTTACACCGATTTATCTGCATAGTAAGTAATAACGTGTAAATTATTCAATAGAGGTGTATTTGAAAAAAATACGAACATATTTTTACTGCAAAAATATATAAAAATTTATTTCATAAAAATAAAATATTTAAAATTCATTTAAAAATTATAATCACAAAAACAAATTATAAAGCATAACAAAAATTTCAATTTTGCTTCATATTTCAATTTTTTTCTGTTGCTCTTAATTTTAATATTAAATTATTAAATTAAAATTTTAAATTATAAATATAAATTATTAATTATAAAATTAAATTATTTTTGAAAAATTATTCAATGGGTTTTAGAACCTCTCACGTTTTCAGAATAATGTTTAAAAAAATATCTAATAAGGAATTCCATCGTTTGAGATATCTCTTTTGGATATAACATATAAAAGTTAATTTTAAATTTTAATTAAATTTAATTGTCTCCTGTATGTTCTGTGACACGAACGCGTTCAATAAAAATGTATGCTGTATCTTCTTCATCATTTTGAATCGATGTATCTGTAAAATAAATAAATATAATTAATAAAATTGTAAATATATTTAAATTTCAAACGTACTTATAATGGCTATCCATGGTGTGTTTGTGTTGCATGTATTTTTTATATCCTCTAAAGTTGTACCGAACTGTAAACAAAATGATAGTTGTCGGTTCCTAAAACATTTCTAATATATTTTGCTCGCTTATATGCAGAACTAAATTTATTTAGATCTTGTAGTACTTTTTTTGGAAAAACGTCATTCTCATGGGGATTTATGATTTTATGATTAACGTTTTCTAAACCAAGAATTGAAAAAATTTCGCCATATACAAATTGTAATATCCGACATTCTGAATTTATATTTTAGCTTAATAAATAAGTCTTCAAACGCAATTTTTTTAATCTGAAAACTATTTTCGATATCAGTAAGATCTTCAGTTCTGATAAGATCATGAGAAGTGGATTCTACAAATTCATTGTTTGATACTTGATCATTTTTGGTATTTAAACTATCACTTGATTTTACCAAAAAATTAGTTTTATGGTTACGAAATATATGAACTGAGTTTTTTATGAATTGATTATAACAATGAGGCACTGAACATACAATTTTATTATTATCTCTAATATGATTTTCTAAATGAGCAATCACTTTGCTGCACTTATTTGATTTAAAGGAACACCCACACTACAACTATAAATTTTTGGACTTAGGGCTGTTAAATTACATTTATTTTGTATTGGATGGCTTCTAAAACAATGAGATTGAAAATTATTATATTTACTAAATTATTTTTTGCAATTTTTTTCTTAACAATTGAATTGCACATTATTTTTATTTTTATGCTTATAATTATACAAATGCTTATAATTTTCTATGAAAGAAAACCTTATATTGCAAGTTACTACACTTAAACATTATAAACAATTTTTTTACCAAAATTAGAACTTACAAAAAATGTGTAACAACTAATACGTTCTGATTCTAAAGTATTTTGATTCTTGACTCGTGTAATTTATTCACACACATTTGTTCGTAAATTTACAACGCAGGAAGAGTAAAAAATCAAAATCTACAAAATTTAAATCTTTGGCTGTATTTTTACACTTTTTGTTGTAAAATCTCAACAAAAGGATTAATATTTACGTATTTTGACGTAAAATAATTACAATACAACTTCTTGATGGAGTTTTTAACTGCAGGAGGAATATTACTTAAAAAAAAAAAAATAAAAAAAAAATTTTAAAAAACACACTTTTATTGAAAATGAGCTAAAAACTAAAAAATAAATTTTGCATTGACAAAACACGATGTTCCAGAGAAACAAAGGTTATATTCAAACGTTAAATCTTTTATTAATAACTATATGTTTGCTTTCAAACTATAATAAGGAAATAAATATTTAAATATCTTTTTAAACAATTTAACACAGATGGCAAAATTAGATGTACAGACTAGAATACTATTTAACTAGAAGTTTTGTTAGATAAATAATTTTCCGTTAGTTTTTTACAAAAAATAAAAGTGGGTGGCGCAGTCAGCGTATTGAACGTATTACATCACATTTCTTGTATTATAAGTAATTTATAATACTTTGAAATAGTTGAATTAAGTTTTAGTGTTTATACTTATTACTTAATTAAGATTAAGAATTAGCACATTTTCTACATATTTAGTGCCCTTCTATATTGACTACGCCACCCACTTTTATTTTTTGTAAAAAACTGTAACGGAAAATTATTTATCTAACAAAACTTCTAGTTAAATAGTATTCTAGTCCGTACATCTAATTTTGCCATCTGTGTTAAATTGTTTAAAAAGATATTTAAATATTTATTTCCTTATTATAGTTTGAAAGCAAACATATAGTTATTAATAAAAGATTTAACGTTTGAATATAACCTTTGTTTCTCTGGAACATCGTGTTTTGTCAATGCAAAATTTATTTTTTAGTTTTTAGCTCATTTTCAATAAAAGTGTGTTTTTTAAAATTTTTTTTTTATTTTTTTTTTATTTTCTAGTTTTTAGCGATATACATTTTTTGAGTGAGTTTTTTGAATTTTATTTTTTAAAAAAAAAAACATCCATCACCAAACTCAATTCTTAATTCATTCATACGACGTTCTATCGAGTCATCCATATTTAATATTGCATCCTTTGGTTTCTCCTTTTCATTTCCGTCGTTTTTATTAATATCAGACAGTACAACATCAGAGAAGGCATCTTCTAATAACAATTCCTCTAATTCTTTTTCCAGAATAGAATCATCAATTGTATTAAATGTGTTACCACCGCCCAACGTTGATTGGATATTATCATGTACATCATTGTTTTCTTGGACATCCGCCAATGCCTCATCAACGCTATCCAGCGTAATTTCCGAATCAGAAAGCAAATTTTTGATAGTTTTAGAACCAATCTTAAAAGCTTCCAACACTTTAGCATCACTCGTTGTATCTTCAATTTGAGATTGTAGTATTTGTATTTGATCTAACGAAGATGAAACTTCGCTGAATTTCGTTTGCCATCTCTAATCAACTCTCATATTTTTTTGTCTAAATCTTTTAATTCATTTTCAATAAATGTTTTTGTTTTTTCTAGATTATAAATAGAACGTTCAAGCTCATTGATGTGACTTTTTGTGCGGTGGCACCGAATTTTATTATAATTTTTGAGTAATTATCTATCGACTCTGTTTGTTTTCTAACTGTTGAATTGCCAACAATGCACCTTCATTTGTTGATTTAAACTCTAAATTGGAATTGGTAAGCTTTTCGATAGCATCGGCTAAGGACATAACAGATTCGGTTAAATGTTCCATTTCCCTTTGGATTTTTGTTGCTTGATTCTACAAATAAGAATAGAAATTAAACCTCGAAACAACAGAATCTTAAATAAAAACTCACCTTTAAACTTTCAATTAAAACATATTCTGTGCAATCATCTTTTCTTTGTATCATTAAATTTTTAAATTTATTGAGACTCTTTGAAATACTTTTTTATCAACGAATTAAAACCCCTTCAACTCCATGTATACTGGCAAATTTCCATGAAATCATTTTTTAATTTAAATTCCTCTTTCTGAAACATATTCTCTAATACCGTTGGAAATACATAAGGAATTTTAATATTACGCTGAAATTCATTTTTCAATTCTTTTATATTTATATTGCTTCCCCTTTATACAAACAATAGTTTGTTAGGGCATTTTTTCAAAATTTTAATTTAGAATCGTAATTAACAGGATTTAATGTTCGAACTCTGAATGGAGCGAACAAAGCATCGATTCTTACATCATCTTTCCATTCATCAAGATAATACGTTTAATGTTCTTTTTATGTACAATTCTGGTAATTTTAACAAAACACCTGGAAAACACAAGTTTTATAAATGTATATTTCAATTAGATTTAGTTTAAATTTTTATTTTACCCCACAATGTAATATCCAAGTTCTTTTGTGAACTGGATTTTGTGTTGCCGTGATGGCTGTTTTAATATTCTTTTTATATACAATTCTGGTAGTTTTTCTGTAATTGTAGCAAAACTCCTGGAAAAACACAAGTATTATAAATATATATTTCAATTAGATTTAGTTTAAATTATTATTTTTCGGCTTGGAAACTTACCAATGTAAACAAAAATTTGATAATGTATACAAAAATGAACTAAATGTCAAAATTTATATTGGTACACTTGTTCTGATTCTTACCACCAGAAGTTTCCTTCAATCGTCAATAAAATTTAAGCTTAATAAAAACAAAAAGTAAAATTTTGATTTTTTTAATCCATTATTTTTATCAAAATAACACAAATGTGTAATATGTCATATATTATAATGATATACTCAGTATGAACGAAATTCCAACGTAGAAAATGGGACCTTCAGATCTTATGGATTTTCATATTTTCATACATAATAACTGATTTCTAATTATCATTGCTGTATGTAATCTGTCAAATACAGCAAAATAACGATTTGAACTTTAACAAAAAAGGTCTATAAGCTTTCAAATGTCATACTTTTATTTTTTTCTTGTGTTCATTATTTATAATGTAAGGCTTTTTATCCATATAAAATGACACAAACAAGTATGATGTCTATGATTATAATGATATACGCAGTATTACCAAAATTCCTTCGCTCAAAATGAGTCAACCAGAGGACGAGAATTTCAGTGCAATTCTTTAAGGTCTTTCAGAATGAAGAAAAATTTTAATTTTTTTTCTTCAGATTTATAAAGTTTTTTGCTTTAAAAGTTTTAGAAATACGTACTGACTGCTTCAACAAACTTGTCTTTTCAATTTGGGATCAATCACATAATGGGAAGTTACTGAAAAATGAATCACAAAATTCCACCCATCAAAGCTCTCAGAAGTCAAGTTAAATAAAAGTGTGTAAAAAAGACGTAAATTAAGGCTTATTATAATGGTAAATTTACGTCTTTATAATTCGAGTTTTTAGAGTGTGTAAGAACAGGTAAAATAGTTTGGAAAAATGGAGGCTATCCATGTGGGGAGTATCCAGATTTAAAAATAGCTCGTGAGGCTTATGTATTATCAACACAATCAGGAGAAAAAACATTGGCAGATAAAGGATATAATGACAAAAATCATTTTCTGTTACCAACAGTACAAAACTGTGTTTCTCATAAACGGATTATGGCTCGTCACGAAACGGTTAATAAACGAATAAGACAGTTCAGAATTTTGAAGGATACTTTTCGTAACTCTCTGGAAAAGCATCCAATGGTATTCCTTTCTGTTGTTAATTTAACACAACTGATGATTGAAAATGGCGAACCATTGTTTTCCGTTATAAACTAATTTATTTGTAAATATAATTCTATCGAAACCATTTCATTTTGTTTTAATGATTTTTTATTACCTTTCCCGCAGCTCCTAGGGAAAGATTTAAAAAAAATTATTTTAAGTTTCCTTTCTTCTGAATCTTTACTTTTATTTTCGTCATAAGTTTCTTTCATTTTTGTTTTAAAAAATTTTCTATGGTTTAAAAATTAAAGAATCAAATCATAAAATTGATTTGTTCATTCTTTGCAAAAGAAGATACAGAAATGTTTCATAATATAAATCTTTCGTTGATTTACGTTTTATCTAATGTATATAATTATTAATTATCTTTGTATATAATTAATGTATATAATCTAATGTATAATAATTTTTGGTTATTAGGATTATATTTTTGAAGATTTTTGTGTTCGGTTATTATTGAGTTTGATAAGGAAGGTTTGTTGGAAATTAATTAATAATGAATCTGTTTTTGAATTAATTTATTTATTGGTTGTCGTCGATAAATTTGTATTATTTACTACAAAAAATTTTGTATACTGATGGGTGGGTTAATGTGGATATACTGTGGAATAATGTATTACGTCCACAATTTCAGACTATGTAATATTCAAAGTTTCTGGATTATAATTATTTATTTCTATGAAAGCAGGGGCCCTATTCTTGAACACATAAATGTGAATTTGGACCATATTGTAAAGTTCGAATTCAAATTAGATAATATTGTGAAAACTGAAAGTCGTTTATCGTAAAATCGTTGCCATAACCGTTTAATGTTATGCAATACGAAATAGTGTACAAATTTACATTTGTTTGGGAATAGGACCCCAGAATAAGTTAAAGTGTTTTGTAGTTAACATTTTTTAGTTGTATTATGGATTTTATTTAAAGTGGCGCTATTTTTGTTAGTTAATGTAAATTTTTTAATTCGGTAATAGCGAGGCATAATGCTCGCAATACCGAAATAAAATTTAAGGACCATAAACGGTAATACTTTTATCGGTAGTGAAAGCCCTAATCGAGAGTTTTGAAAGATGTTAAATTAGGAGAAATATTTATAATTTTTTTTAATATATAGATTGAAAAGATTGTGTTAATGTTCAAGAAGTTTGTTTAGGTGCATTATGTTTTTTAATGTATAATTTTAAATCAATAAACATTGCCGGTGATATTACTTTATTTCGAAGTAAATTAAAAGAAATGCTACTATTGAATATTAAACCGCCTAAAAAAGTTGCCCAAACATTGTTGTTAGAACTGTAATTGCACTGTTATATTTTTCGTTAGCTTAAATACTTTTATAAAGTCTGCTATAAAACTCCACAGATTATCTTTAATGTTTCGCTCTTTTTGAATATTTTTGTCAGCGGTGCAATATTCCCTATATAAACAATATTTCAGAGCAATCTCTTTACACTTTTAAATAGCGAAACGCTTGAACGAAGACTGACATCCGCATCAAGCCTCCTTCAACCAGGAAAACATACATTTGAGTTGCATAAGTCGCTTTCTGTAACACCCAGGTAACATGGTTGTGGAGTTTAAGCGCAGTACAATAAATGTTTTTATAAAATCGTTAAACACGTGAAATAATGAATAATGAAATCAAAATTTTTTTCATAACATCAATTTCACAAGCTAGGTTTTAACATGCGAACTGTGGACTGTGGATAATTATTAATCAATTAAAACTAAGAATTTTGTGGTGAATATAAAATTATCTTTTGTTATTGGTAAAAAAATTCACAGTTCGCATGTTAAAACCCAGCTTCAGCCATCATCATCAACGTTCAAATCTCATAATTTTAAACCGCTCCAAACTATTTAAATTATAATAATAATTTCACGATACATTTTAGGTAGATTTCATATAAAAATCTACCTATTGCAATGCGGGCTTCATCTCGGAATTTCGGAAAAATTTTTGTGCCAAACGACTATATATGATAAGCGGAGACGAAAAAAAAAAAAAATTTATATATATATATATATATATATATATATATATATATATATATATATATATATATATATATATATATATATATATATATATATATATATATATATATATATATATATAAACGATATGAGATATAACGAAAACGACCGGCACTCTCAGGGTCGCATGGTATTAATATCTCGGACAAGTTCGTGAATCAGCAAAATCCAACACGTGGTTAAGGAACTAGAGCCTTTTTTCTTAAAAAAAATTGATTTTTTAAAACCGTTATAACGGCGGTTTGGATACTAATATTTTTAAAAAATTAACAAATTTAGAATCTTTGGAATCTTTTTTATCAATTTGTTTTAAAAATAGACCTCTACAGCTAGAGATTCCTGAGTGAGCGGCTCCAACAAAAAAGTTTGCAAAAAAAATTTTTTTTTTAAACAACCGGCACTCTCACGGTCGCATTTGTAAAGCCAGATCAAAAAACCTTTTCTTAAAATGTGCGTTTTATTAATATCTTGGACGAGTTCGTAAATCAGCCAAATCCGACACATGGTTAAGAAACTAGAGGCTTTATACTAGAAAAAAACTTTGTTTTTTAGATCCGTTATAACGGCCGTTTGGATTCTAATATTTTTAAAAACTTCATAAATTTAGAATCTCTAAAACCTTTTTAATCAGTTTCTTTCAAAAAAAAGACCTCTGCACTTGGAGGTTTCTGAGTGAGCGGCTCCAACAAAAAAGCTTGTAAAACACAAAATGCGTTTGAATCAACCGGCACACTCACGGTCGCATCTGTGGAACCAGATCAAAAAACCTTCCGTAAACATGTGTGTTTTTTAAATATCTTGGACAAGTTCGTAAATCAGAAAAATCTGACACATGGTTAAATAACTAGAGACTTTATACTAAAAAAAAATTCGTTTTTTCAATCCGTTATAACGGCCGTTTGGATACTAATATCTTTAAAAACTTCATAAATTTAGAATCTGTGGAAACATTTTAATCCGTTTCTTATAAATATAAACCTCTGCAGTTAGAGGTTTTTGACTCGTGGGCTTCAACAAAAAAGTTTGCAACAATCCATAAATACAATATCCAAAAACCTTATAACAGTCAATGAAAAAAAAATAAAAAGGTTTGAATAGAAGAAATTAATTTTTTTTTCTTAGAAATAAACTATTTTGATATTTTGCAGTAATTGGACGACATATGATATAGCGTAGGTTTGTGTCATAAATTGGCACACACATGTTCTGTGGTAGATTTGATATTTGTTTGTTGCAAAATTGGATAGATATAGTTATGCTTATATGTAGCTAATTTTCTTTTTAAAATTTGTTCGATATCTGTTTGAAATTAGTTTGTGTTGTTACTTAAAACTAATCTAATACATCAGATTCTACTGGCCAAGGTTGCCAACTGTGGTGTTTTCACCCGGAGTTTCAGGTTTTTTATGCTGTTCTCCGGTCTCCGGATTTTGGCGTAAAAATCTCTTGTTTTTTCAAAATATTTCAAATTTGCATCGTAAACGCATTGAAATTTTTTTGTTCTGTTTTAAGAAGACTTATGCTTTATGGAAAACCCCCGGTATATCGGGGGGTTTTGCTTTATGACATAATAGATGCAATTAACCAATTAATTATAAAAAACGTCAAATTATATTCATATGTTTTTAATTAGTTTTCATGAATTACGGTAGTGCGTCTATAGGTTAATTTTAATAGCGATTTAATTCTACTAATTCATCTTTGTGCTGACTGTTTTGTAATTGTAAGTTATTAAATTATATTAATATAAAAATATTTAATATTTAAGTCAAATTTTATTAAAGTGAAAATATTTATACTTAAATCATTTCAAATTTTAGTCAACAATGCCAAAATCAAAAAATTTAAAGAAAAAATAGAGCCGACTTCAGAAAAAAACAAAAAAGTGAAAAATAATTCAATTGTGGCATTTATAGACAAAAATAACAAAAATAACAATCCGACCTCTGTTTTTCCACAAAAAACGAACAACGTAGCCCTATTCCAATATCTAGGCCTGTCTTACAAGGTTTTCCACGCTCTCAACATCGTCCAGTAATTCTTGAGATACGAATCCAAATTCCACTCGTTAACTCTACTCCTCAACCTAGATGGAATTTTAACAAAGCTGACTGGGCTAAATATAGGTTGGAGTTGGATGCAGTGATTCGCCGGATCCAACCCATTCCTAAAAATTACGATAGATTTGTTGGAGCCATCATCTCAACTGCAAAGAAATGCTTCCCAAGAGGCTTTCGTGAAGAATATATTCCTGGCTGGAGTAAAGAGAGCGATATATTATATGAGGAGTACCTTAGTAGTGGTGAGGCAGACGTGGCTGATGACTTAATATACTCACAGGACGCCGCGAGAAAACAAAAGTGGTTTAACGCTGTTGAAAACATTGATTTTTCCCATTCAAGCAGGGAAGCATGAAGTCTCCTTCGGAAACTGGGTGGCTCAAACTCAATTACTCGTGCTAACAATGAAATAAATCCAGAGGACATCGCAAATCACATAGTAAATATGTCTCGTTCTTCTATTGATTGCCTTGCCTGCCTGCCTTGCCTGCCTGCCTTGCCTGCCTTGCCTGCCTTGCCTGCCTTGCCTGCCTTGCCTGCCTTGCCTGCCTTGCCTGCCTTGCCTGCCTTGCCTGCCTTGCCTGCCTTGCCTGCCTTGCCTGCCTTGCCTGCCTTGCCTGCCTTGCCTGCCTTGCCTGCCTTGCCTGCCTTGCCTGCCTTGCCTGCCTTGCCTGCCTTGCCTGCCTTGCCTGCCTTGCCTGCCTTGCCTGCCTTGCCTGCCTTGCCTGCCTTGCCTGCCTTGCCTGCCTTGCCTGCCTTGCCTGCCTTGCCTGCCTTGCCTGCCTTGCCTGCCTTGCCTGCCTTGCCTGCCTTGCCTGCCTTGCCTACCTTGCCTGCCTTGCCTGCAACAATTAAACGGAAATTAAGAGAAATGAAGCGCATTTGCTCGTCTCCATCGAAGTATGCGAACTCTTTTAGTAGCGAAGAACTAGAATCAGCTCTGTCCCAAACAAAAAACGGAAAAGCAGCTGGCTACGATGGAATTTTTCCAGAATTTCTTAAAAATGCTGGAAAAAAATGTAAAACAGTGGCTGACTAAATTTTTCTCGAATGTCCTAGAAACCGGCAATCTACCAAAACATTTTAAGACTACGAAAGTGATAGCGATACTTAAGCCAGGTAAACCATCCAATGAACCAGGAAGATATCGCCCGATTGCCCTTTTGAGCACCTGCTATAAATTTCTAGAACGGCTCATATACAATCGTATCGCACCGATATTGAATGACCAGATCCCAACCAAACAAGCTGGTTTTCGTCCCAATCGCAGTTGCACTGACCAACTGCTCGCTCTAACATCCTATATCGAAGCTGGATATCAAAAACAACTAAAAACAGGCGCAGTATTCATCGATCTTACTGCAGCATATGATACGGTCTGGCGAATTGGGATTATATATAAGCTGTTCAATGCAATACCTTGTAGCACCATCTCGCGTTTAATTAACAACATGTTGAGTAATCGTGTATTCAAAGTTCATCTAAATAATTCCTGTAGTAGGTCTAAAATGCTTAACAATGGTTTACCACAGGGTTCCGTCTTGGCGCCACTACTTTTTAATCTGTACATTCATGACATTCCTGACACAACATCAAAGAAATTTGGTTAAGCTGATGATTGGACCCTGGCCACTCAAAACAAAGACATGGGTGTTTTGGAGGATTTGCTCTCAGCTGACCTAGCGATAATGAATGACTATTTTCGAACGTGGAGTTTATTTCCCAATCTAAGTAAAACCGAGAGCTCCTGTTTCCACTTGAACAACAAACTGGCAAAACACGAACTATCAGTGTTATTTAACAGCACTGTCATTAAATACAATCAACAGCCAAAGTACCTGGGCATTACTCTCGATAGAACTCTTTCTTTTAAACTCCACCTAGAAAATACGTCAAAAAAACTTAAAACGAGAAACAATATATTGCACAAACTGGCAGGCTCTACATGGGGTGCTACTCCAGCTACCCTCCGAACAACTGCTCTAAGTCTGGT
Source organism: Diogma glabrata (assembly GCA_963693315.1). Lineage (NCBI taxonomy): Eukaryota > Metazoa > Arthropoda > Insecta > Diptera > Cylindrotomidae > Diogma > Diogma glabrata. Next base: position 302,085,866 of record OY856186.1, read on the forward strand.
TTACTCAGTGGCTGAGTATGGCGCACCAGTCTGGTTGAATAGCACACATACTCAAAAAGTTGACTGCCAGCTGCATGACACGATGCGTACTATAAGTGGTACTATCAGATCCACCCCTTTACCTTGGCTCCCTGTGTTAAGCAATATCGCTCCACCTGCACTCAGACGCTCGCATGCTCTCATGCGTGAACATAAAAAGGTAACCAACAACATCACGTTACCCTTGCACGAATATTACGGTGACCGCACTCGTTGTCGATTGAAGTCAAGAAAGCCTCCACATAAAACTGCCAGCAACTTGCTGGCAACTAATTTTAATATCTTGGATGCCTGGGACACCCCCTGGCAACACAACTGGCCTTTCTATTACTAACCTGACTTCTACCCAACCTGGTTTCCATTTGCCACGTCATACCTGGACTACATCAAACCGAATAAGAACGAATCATGGACGATGTGCTGATTCTGCCTACAAGTGGGGCATTTCAGAGTCCCCTGAGTGTGACTGCGGCACTCCACAACAAACTATAAAACACATTGCAACTGTGTGTCCAATTCGACGTTACAATGGCAACATCTCAGACATCCATTTGGCAACTCCCGATGTAGTAGAATGGATAAACTCGCTCGAAGTAAACATCCGATGCTCAAATGTACTGCCCAATGTTCAAATATTTTACTTTTTAATTTTTACTTAAAAGACGCGCAATCAAATCGATTGTAAGTTCATTTAATGTGTATCCATGTTTTGTTTTAGGTAGATTTCATAGAAAAGTCTACCTATTTTTTAAGTTTAATTTTTGATGTCACAAAAAAAACCATACGCTAAATAAATAAATAGACAAAAATACGTAACATTTTGATTAATTGAATTATACCTTGCTATAGACAATAAAATTACGCTGTTAAACAACGTTACTATATTAAAATCGTTACTTTTTATTATAATTATTATAGTTATTATAGTTGTTATAATAGTAATTATATTTTAAAAGTTATTTGTAGTACACAAAATTGAAGACGATGTAGGCACTTGGCGAAACATTTTAATATTATTTTAAATAATTTAGTTCACTTGTTATAAGTTTCGCAATAAATACAAATTATAATTATTGTTTTATTTTTATTTTTATTTAAACAAAATATATGTGTGTATATATATATTTTTGCCCGATTAATTTCGGTTGTTACACCATTATCAAGAGCTTGAAAAATATATACTAAAGAAAAATATAAAACAAAACAGTTTTTGAAGCTACTCAAATTCGAAAAAATTAAACATAAAATAATTCAATGAACAAGTAAGAATTTAACAATAAACAATTAAAATTCAAATTAGAAAAAATCTTTATAAAAATTAGTCTCAAAATAACTAATGAAGGCAATACCACTGTGTAAATTAAGTTTATAAAAATTTTTGAAAAAACATTGAAACATGGGAAATTTTAAATTAAATAAACAAATCTGGACAAGTTAACGGTGAATAAATTATATCAGTTTGGGCATTCAATAAATTTTGATTATAAAACTGAGCTTTTCTAATTTCAAAAGATTCCAAAATATTTATTCTTAAACCTTTGTTTTCAAACTGAAGAATTTTTAGATTACTATTATTACTAAATGTACTATTATGGTTTTCGGATATTAAATGATTAGCAAACGTGGAATTAGAATGTCCCAATCTTAAGGCTCGAAAATGTTCTGATAAACGTTCAGAAAAACTACGACCAGTTTGTCCGATATAGATTGCATTACAGTCATCACAGGACAATTGATAAACTCCACTATTTGTAAATTTATTTTGCTGATTTAATTTATTGTTAACCAAAAGACTGTGTAAATTTTTGTTATTATAAAAAGAACAACTTAAATTTGTATGTTTAGTAATAATGTTTCCTAGTTTTGGGCTTATTTTATCATGATAATTAATTTTACAATAATGTTTTAGAATAGGTGGTGAAACTGGATAAATTTGGATATAAGCAAGACGTTTGAGCTTCTTGTGTAGTATTTTATAAACTAAATCAGGATTGAAACCATTGGTGTTTGATATAGTTAAAATTGTATTTTTGTATTGCCTTCATTATTTTGAGACTAATTTTTATTAAGATTTTTTCTAATTTGAATTTTAATTGTTTATTGTTAAATTCTTACTTGTTCATTGAATTATTTTATGTTTAATTTTTTCGAATTTGAGTAGCTTCAAAAACTGTTTTGTTTTATATTTTTGTTAATCATTTTTCTTTAGTATATATTTTTCAAGCTCTTGATAATGGTGTAACAACCGAAATTAATCGGGCAAAAATATATATATATATACATATATATTTTGTTTAAATAAAAATAAAAATAAAACAATAATTATAATTTGTATTTATTGCGAAACTTATAACAAGTCAAATAAAATATTTAAAATAATATTTGTAGTACAAAACTGTGGAAATTGGTGCCAAGCCTGAGATATATTAGTCGGTTTTTCTTCGAACAGTTTTGTACTACAAATAACTTTTAAAATATAATTACTATTATAATAACTATAATAATTATAATAAAAAGTAACGATTTTAATATAGTAACGTTGTTTAATAGCGTAATTTTATTGTCTATAGCACGGTATAATTAAATTAATCATAATGTAACGTAGTTTTGTCTCTAAAAGCCACAATTGAATTATTTTTCACTTTTTTGTGCCTCTCTTGTTTTTTCTGAAGTCGGTTCTATTTTTTTTTTTTTTTATTTTTAGTGTAGTCATAAAGCAAATGTCGGCTAGAAAGCGTTTTTTAAAGTAATAACTTCAAAGACCGGAAAAACTTTCATCAGTGACAATTTATTAATTATGGTTTTGCGATTTTTTGCACAAACGGCATACATATTTCCCGTGATAGAAAATTATTTACGATAACCTTGACAAGAATAGCAATATAATACTGCCCAAAACATCCAAACAGATTAGATGTTTTGACGAAATCAGCGAAAATGCATTAAAAATATGTTTTTTTCTAATTTTCTGAATAACAGTATTTTTCACACCTGAGAAAAAATTATGGGACCCTCTCGGAATGAACCGAATAGAATACAATTTAAATCATCCAAATCACACCAGCCGTTTATGAGAAATCGGTGAACATACATAAAAAAAAACTTACAGTGAAACACAGAACCTCCTTCTTTTTGAAGTCGGTTAGAAAGAAATGAAAACATAAGAAGCAAAGAATATTTTACATCATTCCAGTCCAGTTGGTTGATAAACGAAAACTATAGGAAAGGATATTATGTTTTAATTATTATGTTTATTTGTTTTATTAAAATAAAATAAGGAACTGAGTTTAATAAAACAATTTTTTTTTTTATTAAATATATTTTTTTTAAAACTTCAAAATAAAGTTGACCTTTTCCAGTGAGTTTTTAAAATATATGGGGGTATAGTCTCTATTATGTTTGCTCTCCGGTTGAAGTAAGTTTAAGAGTTGGCATCCCCGCTACTGGCACACAAAACTGTCTGATCTCGAAATCTACCTATTTCTAGGCTATATACGTGCCGCTTGGACTTTTTTATATGAAATAACATAAATTTATTGACCGACAAACGTAAAGGCATACTTGATTTTACACATGTAAGAATATCTATAAACACGTCCATACAAGAGAACTTTTATAATAGAAGAAAAAAATAAAACAAAAATAGCAATTTTTAGGTAGATTTCATATAAAAATCTACCTATTGCAATGGGCTTCACCTCGGAATTACGGAAAAATTTTGATGCCAAACGACTATATGTGATAAGCGGAGATGGAAAAAAAAAAAAAATTATATATATATATATATATATATATATATATATATATATATATATATATATATAACGATATGAGGTATAACGGAATTTAGCGGCACTCTCGCGGTCGCATTTTTCGACCTACACCAAAATAATTTTCTGTGTATGTTTCGGCAAATAATGTCTTGGACAAGTTCGTGAACTGGCCATATCCGGGTACCGGTTAAGCGGCTAGAGCCTAAAAACTCGAATAATCTAGGGCGCTATAACTTCCGTTTGGATAATAATATTTTAATAAAATTTAAAAATATTGAATATTTGAACCTTTTTTTATCATTTTTATCCAGATGACAACCTTGGCGTTTCAGGTTCCTTAAAAATCAGCTGTTTTAAAAATTTACTAAACTTTGCTGTCCTTGATCTAGCTGAAATGGCCAAGCTCATATTTGAAAACTTTTTTTCACGTACTTAAAATATAAATCTTTCCAAAATTTTCAAAAAAAATAGTTCAAGTCTAACGGTTGAGACCCTAGGTCTGTTGAAATGAAAACAAACGCAAAAGGCAATGCTTTCATCATGTTTCAGTTTATGTTATTTAAATTCATCTTAACTTTTAAACATACTTTTAAACTATAGCCTCAAAAAATTTCAGCTTTCTAACCCAAAAGGTTCCATTTTTATAAGCGTTATAATGAGCCTCTTGCAAAAAAATATCAAGCCATTTAATACCATAGAAAAATTATCAAAATCTCTTTTGTTTTTATTTTTTTTTACTAAGTAACCGTTTGAAAAACGATTAAATGAGAACAAAAAAATACAACACAAAGATGATTTTGAAATAAAATGGTTTGATAATGTTTGATTATAAATTATGTGTGATGGTATAATTGTAGTTGTGACGTAGTTCATTTGATCTTTGGTGGATTTAATATGTTATTAAAAGTAGTTTAAACCAACTTAAATAAAACTGTTCCGAAATTGTATTGATGAAGTTAGTTCGGATAATGTATTTAATTTGGTTCGGTAATTTTTTTGAATTATTCTGTTTCTACTTATATTTTTTATTTAAACTAATCTGACTTATCTAATTTCATTTGGACACAAAACCGTCTGACCCCGAAATCTACCTATTTCTAGCGGATATACCTGCCGCTGGGATTTTTTTTTATATAAAAAGGAAAGATTCAAAATTTCTAATGCCGTTTTCTTTTTGCCAGAGCAGAAAGAGTGATTTTTTTTTCATAAAAAGAATATGACAAAATTCGATCTAGTTTTTTAGTTGTGTTTGTGAAACTGTCATTTAATGTTTTAGTAATTAATTGTATTTAATTAAATAATATGTATTAGTTTTTAATTTAAAACACGATTTAAAAATAAGATTTATTTAAACAATAACTATTTCACTTTAAAAAAATGATAATAACTAAATGGCGTTTTGTTTGTTTACAAATTTTGAGAGATGTGTAAATGTATTTGTGCAACTCTATTGTATTTACAACTTACTCTATGAAAAAATTTAGATTTATTTTCAGATCAAAAAGAGTGCTGCTTTTTTGTCAAATAGAATACGTAATGTCAAAAGAAATCGATCTAGATCGAAAATGGGCGTGTTTAAAGTAATTTTTTTGGTAAAAAGAAAATTATCAATCTTTCTTTTCGAATAAACATATGAATTTTTATTTTTCAATCGTTTCCAATAAAGGAAACAAATTTTTTTTATATCTCTCCTTTTTTAAACAAAATACGAACAAACGAAATAAAAGTTAAAAGCAAAACACAGAAGACAAAAATTTGATTTTATATATTTCCTTGCAAAAGAAAAGAAAAAAAAATTATAACTGAGTGTAAACGAATATCTAGTCTTCGTAATGCTTTAGCTAATTCATCTAACACTGCTTCACAGGAGATTCCAATTTCCCGATCAATATTTAATAATGCTAGTCCATTTAACCGATCTTCACTCGTTGTGTTACGTAGATACGTCTTAAGTCTTCTTAATGTAGAAAATTATCGTTCACAGCTTGATGTTGTTATTAAAAGTGTTACAAATATTTGAAGTAGGTTTCTCACAATTGCAAAATAAGAATCATTGCACGTTTTGAATGCATCATGAGTATTTTTTGGCATATGAGGAGTACTTAAAATATGGCGCCAACATAACATAAATTCGCCGATTCCTTCATGTTCGTTGCAGTTAGTGATGCTGGTATACTTTTCTAAAAGTATTCGCGCGCACTTTTCGTGTTATAAAGTGAAATTTTGTTCATTTGGCAAAAGACACATGAAGTTTTCAAAAATTGTTTTATGTTTTCTTCAGCCGTATCTGAAACAACGTTGCAGCGATTTGCTTGTCTTTCAGTTAACCGAGGAATATGTATTTCAATATCATATTGATTACAAATATTCGTAATATCACTAAAAATGGTATCAAACTCCATGTCAGTGTCATTTCGAATTCTGCTAAGCAAACTTTTTATATTTTCTGCTAACTTTATTGCAGCAGCTAGATCAAAATTTCCATCATTTTCTTCTGGATCGTCAAAATTTAGTGTACCTGCATCTCTGTGTCCTCTGAAATATATTCCTTGGCGGCCAAAAACTATTATGGTCTCTATGATAGGCATAAGTCTCCTTCGATTTTCTTTTATTTGTTGTCTTAATGTGGAGTCCAATATACCGATTTTTTGGGCGAAGGATGGCAATTTTATGATCCTCTGTTTCTTGATGTTTGGTGAACATTTTAATAGTATCTTTCCAATTTGAAAAGGCAGTTTTGACGAGTTTTCCTAGAGGTTGATGTACGACACCACCGTAGTTAGCACCAAATAATACACAATATTTACAAAATGCACCACCGAAATGTTTGGAGTAAGCCAACCAGTGCCATCTCCCGAACCAGCTGTGTTGAAACTTTAAATTACGTTTTCCACTAACATGGAAAAATGAGCTTTACGTCCGGATACCAGACACTTTTTAACCAAAGTACTCTTATTTCATTGTTTTTGTGTAGATAATTTTATTTCATGGGTTTTCTCATTCACAATTTTTCTTCAGTAGCCCTATTCCGGTACACCGTGAAATAGGAATTGAGAAAAAAAATATTGCAATTTTTTCATAAGTAGTATTCCGTGTCGCGGGAAAAATAGTATATTTTCCTACAAGAGATGAAAACATTGTTTTTTTCGTGAGAAAACATTTGTTCACGAGACGCGCTAGCGTCGAGTGAGACATGTTTACGAACGAAAAACGTTTTTATCTCGCGTAGGAAATGCAATTTTTTCTATGATAGTATATATAATCGATATTTACTATAAATTATATATAGTATATTTTCCTACAAGAGATGAAAACATTGTTTTTTCGCAAGTAAACATTTGTTCTTATTCTTTTATTCTTTTTTTTTCATAGTTGCTTTGTTTAAAAAACTTTGTAAAATTATATGAAAAACTATCGCAACTACAATTTGTTATGCTTTTTACACTGTAGTAGAAAAAGAACCCATTTTCACAAGAAATTAAGCGTGATGAAAATAGAATTTCTATATGCTATCATAGAAGAAATTCATATTCTATTTTTTCATGGTTACGTTGTATATGAAAAACCATAGCAACTTCAATTTGTTATTCTTTTTACACTAGTGAAATAGACTTTTCATTTGTTATCATAGAAAAACATATTTGTGTTAGAAAATATTTCTTTATTTCATTTATTGCAGTTTTTTCTCAATTCACATGAAAATGCCGGAATAGGCGTACAGATATCTGTTTACATGAGATTGTAACAAAATTCATTTCCCTTATTTTTTTAGGTCTAGACTAAGGCTCAATAACCTTGAAAACTATTGTTTTTTGTTTGATGCGATCAATATATCTTATAATGCAATAAGGGATCTAATGGAGACAATTTGGTTTTTACGATAGTAAATTGAAACGTAATTTCTAAGTAAATGTATATTAGAATAATATTTTAACAGATTTAATGCACTTTAACAGATTTAATGGGGTTTGAACCCCCAGAAACCATCTTTTGCGTACGCCACTGCAGTGAAATTAAAATGTGATTAGTCAAATTCAATGATGTCATGACATTTTAGAAAATTTTATTGAATTAAATTCAAACAAAAAATATGAAGGGGCTGAAATCTCAAGCTCTGAGATATCAAGACTTCGGTCTGGGTTAATGATTTTTATATAGTTTTCGGCAAAAAACTTTTATGAGGACGTTGTTTTTAGTTTTGGGCAGCGATGTATATCTAACATAAAACTCTTTGTTAAAGTACATGTATTTTTATTATCTTGTTTTATTACAAAACAATAAAAATTTATCAAAATCAAAAAAATCATATTTTTATAAAAAAATTCTTAAAATTATAATAAAAAACAAATTGAAACTTTTTTCAAAATTTTAAAAATATTCCAAAAATTATAACAAAATCAAAAATTGAAACTTTTCCAAAATTCTAAAAATATTGCAAAAATTACAACAATATCAAAAATTGAAACTCTTTCCAATATTCTTAAAATATTGCAAAAATTATAAAAATTCAACAAAAAAACCTTTTCAAAATTCTATAATTATTCCAAAAATTATTACAAAATCAAAAATTAAAACTTTTTTCCAAAAATCTGATAATATTCCAAAAATTCAAACTGTTTTCCAAAATTCCAAAAATACTGCAAAAATATTGCAACAATTATAATAAAATCAAAAAAAAACAAATTTTTTTCAAAATTCCAAAAATTATAATAAAATTTAAAATTTAAAAATTTAAACTTCTTCAAAATTCTAAAAATATTGTAAAAATTCATAATTCATAAATTCAAAAATTCAAACTTTTTCCAAAATTCCAAAAATTATAACTAAATCAATAATACAAATATTTTTCAAAATGCCAAAAATATTCCAAATATTATAATATAATCAAAAATTGAAACTTTTTCCAAATCAAAAATTTTAAATTCAGAAAACTTTTTCCAAAATTCTAAAAATATCGCAAAAATTATAACAAAATCAGAAATACAAACTTCCTTCAATTCCAAAAATTATAATAAAATCAAAAATTTAAGCTTTTTCAAAACTCAAAAAATATTCCGAAAATTCTTACAAAATCAAACATGCAAACTTTTATCAAAATTCTAAAAATATTTCAAAAATTATAACATAATCAAAAATTTCCATGTCCAATTTCATGTGAAAAAAATAATTAATTTCATTTTTTTCCAAAAAATTGGGTAAAAAAATATGACAATCATTCTTTTGATACACTTGACAACATTTTTTTGACAAAATTATAATGCAATAATCTAGTTTTTGGTCTCAAATACCAATCACGACCATCAAGATTTCTCACAATTCTCGTAATCACTTAAAATGAACGTTTTTGAAGCAAAAAATATGCAAATTTCCTTGTTTTGACACACTTCCGGTACAGTTATCGAACATATCATCCTTTCGTACTATTTTTAGACATAAACATTTTTGAAATCCCTCAAGCGGTTTTCTAGATTTCGTCAGACAGACAGACATACATTTTTTTTTGCTTTTTTAGAATCAGAAGGTCCAAAACGTCGAGAAATGCCCAAAAAAAGTGGGGGTAAGAATTTCACTTTTAGCTCGAAAATGTAATACTTAGGTCTGTCAAACCGAAGTAATAAAGTAAGTTGGTTTCGTGACATTCCTGCATAGGATCTTGATGAAACTTTGGCAAATGATCCAGGTTTACTTGAAAATGGAAGATCTGGACTCATTTTAAAATTGTGCAAAATAGCAGGGGGTCTCCTGAACACCTCTAAGCTTAAATCTTCAATAACTTCTAAGCCCGGCTTATGATCTTATTGAAACTTGGTATAAAGGGTTGTAGTACCGTTTTCAATATTCCTGCATATCAACTTCCCGTTTGTCAGTTCCGGTTAAAAAGTTGTTTTTTTCAGGTGTTTATCTCTACTGTAGCCTACAATTACCGATCGATTTTAATGAAACGTTGGTAAAAGCTTTCACGTAACATGAGAAAGATTTTATCAGCTTTTGGAGTACATTGGATAAGGGGTGCAGTGCACCACAGGTGTTTTTTTGCACCATGTTTTTTGTTTGTTGGGAGCATACAACATTCGTTCGTGAATGAATTTTGATGACAGTTTAAAAAAGTTACAAATTGATGAGGGGTCCTCCGATCGCCTGTTTTTGGAAAGCTCAATAACATCTGTACCTGATAATCGAATTGGATAAACCTTGGTAAATAAGCATTTAGTACGGTTTACAACTACGGTTCAGCATCCCAACTTCCGGTTTTTCACTTCCGGTAAAAAAATTTTTTTGCAATATTTTGAATTTTTGAAATAAAGTGATTATGATGAAACTCATGAAAAAGGTTTTAATTAGTGTGAGAAGATAATGATCAATTTTTCTGAGGTCTGAGGTCAACAACTGCTGACTTTTCTTACTTTGTTTTTAAAGTTTGTTGGGAGCATACAGACTTCGTTCATTAACCAATTTTGATAAAACTTTGGAAAAAGATGGAGATTTGAATGACAAATAACTGATTAGTTTTTGGGTGATATTGGGATAAGTGGTGGGGGGAACACCTGTTTATTTGAAATTTAAATAACATGAATTGCTGATATTTGATTTTGATTAAACTTGATATTGATATTGATCTTGCTAAGAATATGATTTGTTACAGTTCTGCATTCCAACTTCTGGTTTTTCACTTCTGGTAAAAAATATTTTTTAACTTTTCTCGTACAACAGAATTTATATATTTTGGGATACTACAGTTTTCTTGAATGTTTTTATAAATAGAACTACGCGAAATCTATAACATTGGTTAGCCATTAATTAAAGTATTTGATGAATTTTAACTCACTTTATATCCAGAACATTTTGTTTCCAGTGCTGTGGTGAAGTTAGCCTCAATATTATTTATTGAGTTTATTGATAAAATCAATTCAATAAATTAGTTGTGATGTAACATCACTCCGATGGAAAGTTATCCCATGTATAATAAATAATAAAACTGAATCTAACAAAAAATGGTGTGCAATATAAGATAGCAAAAAAATTTCATAAATTGCACATTATATTATATCGAAAGAGCCCCAAGTTTTGACACATTAGGTAAAAATGTTTAAAAAAATTTTAAATAGGATCAATAGTTTCCGAACTTCTGTTTTCCATACTTCTGAATAGGCAGTATGTGTTGGAGGTGATTCAAAATTTTCTGACATTTGTTTATCAAACAATGCCATTACCATGTCATTAATTCATGTTGCATAACCATAAAGAAATCAATTTATAGCCTAACACTTCTTATTTTGTTATTATTTTTTTCAATCTTATCATTAAAGATTCACTTATGTCATATTTTATTATATATGATAAAATTTATTGCTTGCGGTTATACTCAAAAATGAAATTTTAAAGCGTTTACCAACATCTCTGATTGCATATCGGATTGTTATGAGATTTAATCCTACACTGTATTTATGTATTGTTGCGATATATATTGTAATGTTTTTTAGTCAACATTTTTAAATGTACGCAATTTACGAAGAGTTACAGAAATGGAAAAAAATACAAGTGGAAAATGGAGACTCTGGCGACCCCTTTTGCGAAAGACCTACGATCAGCGCGTCCAACCCCCACAATCACTCCCAGACGCCCACACACTCACGCTTCATACACGCTAACATTCACCCACACACTCAGACTGCGAAGCAAGACGAGTAAGCGCTAAGACCCACAGCAAGTACCGAAAGGGGTAGTAATCAAAATTACGTTATATGGCTGTCATCTGACCCATATGATACAGCTCGTAAACCACTGCCATTGCTGGTACACCGTCTGGGAGTGATTGTGGGGGTTGGACGCGCTGATCGTAGGTCTTTCGCAAAAGGGGTCGCCAGAGTCTCCATTTTCCACTTGTATTTTTTTCCGTTTCTGTAACTTTTCGTAAATTGCGTACATTTCTGCATTTGTGTTGAAGCAGCAGGCATTACTCCATCAAATCCACGAGGACTGAGCTTTAGTCGTTAAGGCGTAAAATTACTCTAGGTACGCATCCTGCTATGCCATTCTCATTGGTTCGCCAATGAGAAAGCTCTGAAAATTGAAAATAAACAATGATACAGCTTTTTTTAATTTGTTTCAATTACTACTACCAAATCACCTTAGTAACAGTAAAGTCATGAAGTCAAAGTATGGCTAATAATAACATCAATCATTTCCCTTCTTCCAAACTTAGATTATAAACATATTCCAACAGCTTATTATTTGGTTAATGAATTGTTAATTTTCTGCTATTTATCTTTACACAATATTCTTTACATAAATAAATGTGTTCCAAAAAAAGTCATTAATTAAAATAAAATAAAATTTTAATTTTACCAAAAATTTCCCAGAAAACTTTTTTCACTAAAAAAAATTGCTTAAAAATAGTCAAAAAACAATTTTTTAAAATGTTTCTATATATTTTTAGAAAGAGAATTTTTAATTTTGGTAAAAAGAAATAAAACCAAAATGTAGAATTAATTAAATTACTAATTTAACTTTATATATTTACTTGGTACTTAGTACATCTTTTAATTTCTTATGTTTGTTTGTTAAGTTGAGTTTAGAGAATCTTTTGGGAATTTGTAATTTAATTTATTGCTACATTTATGTCCTTTTTATGAAGATTAAATCATTTTTATTATGTGAAACGTAAAAGTTTTATTTTTCATACCTATTTTTTGTAAGGTTTGATTAATTTTTGGGCATGAAAATTTTATCCGTTGGCTGGTAAGAGAGGAATATTGTGTACAAAAATTGTGGCTCTTGACCTGATGAAAGAAATTCTTCACTTCCAAGCGAATATTGTTGAGATGTTAGTTGTTAATTGGGCCATGTATAAAAAAACTGTTGTAATGTTTGAAGGATGAGGACGCCAGTCAGTTAATATTAAAACGATTGTTCAGCTCGATACGGCTCTAAAAATAATGCTGAACTCCTTCCTGATCAGTGGGATTCATTCCAACATCGAAGAAATATGTCTGGGCTATAAATCTATTATAAATACAACTTTGATGATTGGTGTTTAGAGAAACCCTATCCTTTCATTATGGGCGCAGTACAATTGACAAACAAGAGCTTTTAAAAGAGTCCCACTTGTAAGTGGTCCAAAATATCACGGTGCTGAACTGTTTTTTCCGAAACGATTATGTTAGTAGAAGGACCAAGCTATGGACCTCAATGTTCTCTTACGTTTACTCTAACTTATTTGATCCTCAGACTTTTAATAAAAAATTTGTATCGTTATTGTGGTGATTTACCAGAGAAATTAAACTCAGAATTGAATTGTTTATTATTATTGATATTTTGAACATAATTACCCACCATCACAGTTATAATACTGTTTTAATCGATCAGTGTGTAATGAAATAGTTTATTCTCAAGCAAAAGTTTAAAATTTGAGCGAGGCGCGAGCGAAAATTTTAAATTTGCGAGAGAATAAAATTCATTACACACGAATTGATTACACTACTTTATTCTCTAACAAAGAATTGTGTATTATATAAAATAAAAACATTTTCTTCGATTAAAACAATAAATCTTTATTGTTTTAATTGATAAATCAAATTTCTGATTAAAAAAACCCGGTTGATAAAAAACCCCATCCCATACAATCAACCAAATTCAACTAAACGAAATAAGAGAATTTAACTTAAAATTTGATTTTTGAACAAAACGTATCAAAGCCATTGTGATTATAATTTGAAAATAATTTAAAAAAAACCAAAACAATTTGACCAATTGGAATCATACCAATTGAATAATGATAATTTGTTTATAGGAAAATTTTCATTAGACAATAGTTTAGGTTCATTAGGCTATAGGTTAGAAAACAATCCAATAATACATACTATTATTATGGAAAAAACATACAAATAAAGCTGATATTAATAAATGCAAGAGAATAAAAATAGTTTATGGTTGATCTTACTTAGCAAACCATATATTTTACTGCGTGTTCTTTTATAATATAAATTTCTTTTTTCTTTTTAAGAATCTTGTATACTCTAATAAAATTTATTCTTGCTTAAAATATACTATTCAATTTCCTTATTACTAAGTAATAATTCGTGTGATGTTAAAAAACAACTGCTTATAAACACATCAACTTCAACTTGAAACAATATAATTTTAATTAAATTATTCGATGTACATTCAATATTTAGTATATAATAATTCCTTGAATATAATTATTTATTCACTGTACAATGTACATAATTATTTGTTGTTCATAATTATTTTTTGTGAGTATTTTTCCATATTAATTCTAACAAATTCTGATCATTTAAAATATTTTAACAGAAAAACTTAACGGAAAAAATACAAACTATCACAAGAAAAAATTCTTAAATCTAAATTAAACAAAAACGAAAATCAAGGCAATCTCTTTTAAAATTTCAAAAACATTTTAGTTTGAAGCATCACCACAAGTTATGCCCATATAAAACAATTTATATGGGAACTAAACAATTAAGCAAACTACATCCCCCTCCCCCTATACTTTTTTTTTTTTTTTTATTTTATTTATTTATATATATTATTCATACATAAGCTTGCAGCTTTTTAATTATATGTTTTAATAAGTTATATACTATGGCGTAGAAGAATTTTATTTTTTCAATTTTACTTTTCCTTATAACTAATTGAATTACAAAAAAATAAGATAACCAAACTCAATGAAGAACTTATAGTTAGAATAGTCAGGATAGTTTTTTTTAATTTCATTTCATTTTTAATAATATGCAATACACAAATAACCACTATTTACAAAAATAATTATAATTTATGTCAATTGTTACAACCTAAACTATTTCAAAGTTGAAAAAATTACGATATTCTTTTCGAAAACTATTGAATGATTGCGCTGATTTAATATTTACAGGTAAGGAATTCCATTTGGAGATACCTCGAGCAAAAAAAGACGAGTTCAGCATATGTGTACTATTTCGTGGTACAATAAGATTATTTAGTCTCTACGAAGTAGTTCGAGTAAGTTTAAGAAAAAGGTATATTGGTTCCTCTGTTTTCAACAACCGGTAGAAAATACAATTATTTTTGGAATTTAAAAATTCTCGAAAGCTGCATCCAGTGACTTTGTTTGCATATGACGAAACATGATCAAATTTACGTAACTTAAAAACATAACGTATGCAGGCATTAAACAATAATTGCAGCTTATGAAAATATATTTCATGCATTCTAGAGAAAACCGAACTACAATACGAAAAATGAGGCATGACATACGTTTGGATGAATTTACGTCGCAATGCCGTTGAAGCGAAACTTGTGGTTGACCATAAGGTTCGGAGTATACCGAAAATTTTATTGCTCAAATAATTTGTATGTTGTTCCCATGATAAACGTTTGTCCATTATTAACCCCAGATTTTTCACACTATCCGCATAGCTGACATTTATATTATTAACTGTAACATTTGAAAATCCTTCAGTATTGACCTTTTGATTTGAGAGAATAATATACTGCATTTTGTTAGGATTTAACTGCAGCTTATTTTCAATAGACCAATTCCATATTTTTTCAATATCCGAATTGATTTCAGAGATACACTGATTCATTTCAGCTTTGGTTCCACTGTTGTATATTTGCAAATCATCAGCATAAATATGATACTTTGAATGCAACAAATGTGTTGGAAGATCATTAATAAATAATGAGAACAATATCGGTCCCAGCACGGATCCCTGCGGTACACCAGATGAAAGTTCCATGCGCTCTGAAATTGAAGAGGTATCTAATGTGCACGTCGCTTTTTTATGTACTTCTTGAGAGCGACCGCTCAGATATGACAAAATTAATCTACAAGTCAAGGAATGAAAATTGAAATTATGCAAAAGTTTTAATATCAGCAGAAGGCGATCAACCGAATCAAATGCCTTACTAAAGTCTAGTAAAACAAGCGCATTTATTCTACCTGCATCCAAATCCCTTCTAATGTCGTCCACAATATTTAAAAGAGCCGTTTCTGTACCATGGTTAGGGCGATAAGCGGATTGAAACCTGTCTAAAAGTTTGTGCTCATTTAAGAAGGCAATTATTTGCTTTGCAAGAACTTTCTCAAAAACTTTTGACAGGCTTGGGAGCAAGCTTATTGGACGAAAATCTGTTAATTGGGTTGGTTTTGAAATTTTTGGTAATGGTATTACCTTAGCTACTTTCCAACATGTAGGAAAAATTGATGCAGAAATTAAATTATTAAATATATATAAAATAAATCGGCCAATTAATGGGAAAATCAATTTAATAAATTCTAGTGGGATTTCGTCTGTACCACTTGCATTTGATTTTATAGATTGAAAGGCTTGAAAAAGTTCGCTTAAGTCAATATGTTCAAAACAAAACTGATTTAAAGTTGAGCTACTGTAATTATCACTTAATTGATCTATAATTGGAGCCGATTTATCTGAAGGATTAGCTTGCATTGCCTTACAGAAATGACGATTAAGCTCATCAGCAGAAAACGGAATTTCATGTTCAATTTTCTCTTTCCCAAATCCTAGTTTTTTTACATTTTTCCAACATTTATTTGGTGGTTGTTTAGTGTTTAAGAAACTAGAAAGAAATGCTGCTTTGGTTTTTCTTATAAGATAAGTAACACGATTACGACTACGTTTAAAGTCTATGTAAACACTCTCAGTCCTAAACTTTTTCCATTGTTTATATGAGAAATCACGTAGTTCCATTTCTGTCAATATTTCATCGGTTATCCATTTAGGCTTAGGCGGTTTAATAACAATCTCCTTAATGGGAACGTTTGCATTGTACAAATCAGAAATCAGCTTATTTAAGGTATCAAGTTGATTTTCAGCTTCAGGAATATAATAAATTTGTTCCCATGGTAATGATAAACAATGTCTTGATAGGTTATTTACATTAAGGTTCTTAAAGTCGCGAATTTTAATTTTAGCTGGACGACGGTCATGGTGGACATCATAGGCACAGAACAATAAATCATGATCCGACCCCGCATACACTTGGTTGACAAATTTCATTTTATTCGTGTTTGTTATAATTAGATCAAGTAAAGAAGGAAAATCACCATGTTTAGGAAAATGTGTTGGTTCAGAATTTACAATTTCCAAAGACAAACTATTTAGAAGATTTTTAAATTTATTAATAGCTGGGTTTGTTCTTAAAACATCATAGTTGAAATCTCCGCATAAAATTATATCTGAATAAGATGGCGAATAATCCGAAAGTATTTTTTCAAGATCAGAACAACAATTTTCTTTTGGTGGTTTGTATGCTGCTCCTAATAAGATTTTTGAAAAAGGAAATATTAATTCTATTAAAGTTATTTCAAGATTAGATTTTACAGAAGCAAAAATGATTTTCGATGGAATGGAAGACTTTACATAGATACAGATGCCCCCACCTCGTTTATTCAATCTATCAGATCTATATAATTTAAAACCGGGTATAGAAATACTTTGATTAGAAATATTTTCATTTAACCAACTTTCAACAATGCATATAACATCAATTTGTACTCCCTCTAAAAGACAAAGCAATTGATCAAATTTTTTTGGAAGACTATGAATATTGACATGGCATATATTAAGACCACTATATCTATTTAATGATGTCCTCATTACTATATTTGAATAAAACAGTTTGCTTTTCACAGAAGTAGTATTTTGTCTCGAAGTATCTTTGTGGGGGGTTCGAGCCGTACCTCTGACGGCTAGTGATACCCGTTACGCCAAGCGTGGTAATAGTGGGTGTTGAGAACTTCCTGCTTCACTTTTAGGAAACCGTAATTTACCACTTACCTGGTATTTCTCCCTCGGAGTGTGTGTTGACTATCTCAAATGAGTGATTGAAAGAACACTTGTTGTATTATAATTTTCACCATATATTTACGTTTTTTGTTCAGAGCACAATTTTGTTTTCGTTTAATAGAATTGATTGGATTGATTAATTTTATCAACACTAAATTTTTTGATTCAAATTAAATGAGTGAACAATACTCATCCTCATTGATTTGAATCGATTTCTAAATTTCTATATATTAATTCTTTAGCACTATATTTTCATTGACTTGAATCGATTTTCTTATATTTATATTTTGATTTTTCCAACACTATATTTTCATTGACTTGAATCGATTTTCTTAAATTTATATATTGATTTTTCTAACACTATATTTTCATTGACTTGAATCGAT
Organism: Diogma glabrata; assembly: GCA_963693315.1. Classification (NCBI taxonomy): domain Eukaryota; kingdom Metazoa; phylum Arthropoda; class Insecta; order Diptera; family Cylindrotomidae; genus Diogma; species Diogma glabrata. Next base: position 302,103,872 of record OY856186.1, read on the forward strand.
TTTTCTTTGATATTTATATATTTATTTTTTAACACTATATTTTCATTGACTTGAATCGATTTTCTTAAATTTATATATTGATTTTTCTGACACTATATTTTCATTGACTTGAATCGATTTTTCTTTGATATTTATATATTTATTTTTTAACATTAATTTTCATGGACTTGAATCGATTTTGGTTTGAATCAATTTAATTTCATTAACACTATACTTCACAGGTTTGATTCAATTTGATTTTATTAGCACTTTCTTTCGATAAACTTTAAAAAATTAAGCAAGGCACTTTTAGATTTTTTGTTTTAGAAATAATACGCTTTCCCGGCGAGCGTTATTACCGTGTTTTTTACTTTCGAACTTCAGACTAACTTTTTATTCAATTTTCTATATTATTTATAGAAAATTTTGAATGGAAAATTGACCAATCACAAAATAGTAAAATTTTTTCTATTTTATGAATGAATCGAAATGGTGAGAACCAATTATTCAGCATTTTGATATTTTTAATTAAAAATGTTATATATTTTTTGTATATGTTATTTGAATCGTCGTTTCCGTTAATCGAATTTTTATTTAATTGTTTAATATGTTTGGATTATCATAATTGGTTTTAGTTTTATATTATAGGAATTTTTGTAAGTGAGACATTTTTTGAACGGAAAGTTTTTTGATAGTTTTTCCATATATTGTATGTTTGGATTATTTTAATTTGGATTTGGTTTTATAGAAAATCGCTGAGAATGGAATTTTGGTGTGAATGGAAAAATTGTTGGGTAATTGAATTAATATTTATATTAATTAAAACATGTTTTAACATGTTTGTTTGGTGGAAATTGCTTAGCTTAGGCGTTTTGAATTTTATTGTATATTCAAGAAATGTTCATTAATTTCATAAGATGATGAAATTAATTTGTAGGGAATATGTTTATAGAATTTTCAATGTATTTATTTTAGACATTGTTGCATTTTATATTCGGTTTAATAAAAAAATAGCTGAAAATGGATTTCTGGTGAATAGAAAAATTATTGGATAATTGAATTAATATTTATATTAATTAAAACATGTTTTAACATGTTTGTTTGGTGGAAATTGCTTAGCTTAGGCGTTTTGAATTTTATTGTATATTCAAGAAATGTTCATTAATTTCATAAGATGATGAAATTAATTTGTAGGAATAGGCTTATAGAAATGTTTGGTTAAACAATATGTTGTAATGTTTGGGAATGGTTGTTACATCTTATGATGAAATAGGGTTTTGGGTTAGAAATGGGTTTTGTGTGATTTGTTGGGTTGTAATATCATTGGTTTGGTTATAATATTTTTTATTCATTTTATTTGTACTAAACCTTGTGTGGCTTTTGAGATTCTTTATAGAGGTTTATGTATATTCCGGTTTAGGAATACTACATCTCTCCCCTCGTTGCAAATATAAAAAATGAAACATGAAGTTTTTCATTTTTTATAGGTTAGAAATATTGTGCTTTTATAGTGCTTTTTGTGCTTATTATTTTGATCAGTTTGTGTTGTTTTTCTTATTTTATATTATATTTTTCTTATGTCTATTCTAAAAATTTATCAACTTTAATAGTTTGATTTTTTCTTAATATTACTATATTTTATTGAATTGTATTGGATTGCATACGTTTTCTTTTTTTTTTTTTTAAAAAAAAGAAATGTTTTGTTTTATCGTTATTTTTTGAAAAACATAAAATTTATTTATTAAAAAAAAATGATTCATAAATGGTAATTTATTTTAATTATATTGAATCGCTATTTACGATTTTATTAATACGTCTTGGCTTTGCCGATATCGTTGGTTCTGTTGTGATTGTAGGTTCTGTATATGTGGGGTTGTCTTCGATTGTGTGTATGTCTTCAGTAAGTCTTTCGTTTAAGTTTGTTGTTTTTATTGTGTAATTTTTATTTTTTAAATTTAGTCGTTTTCTAAGTCCTTTAAAAAGTAGGACTATTGATATACAAATAAATCCGATCATTGCTATTGAGCTAAATGAAATATTTAATATTTTTACGTTTTCATTTTGACGTAGTTTCCTTTCAGTTTCGATTTTTTCTAATTTTGATTCTTGCTTATTTATAGTTTGTAACAGCTGATGAAAGTCATTTTTTCCGTCTTGAGATGTACTGATTATTGGTATTTTTAACGATTTATGTGTTAATTCGTGTTCTTTAATCGAATTAAATTTAATTTCTTCCATATCTGGGAGTTGTGGGCTTGTAAGGATATGAATTTTTATGTCCTTGTTATTTTCGTATTTTAGTTGGATTCCATTTGAAATCGCTTCACAATTATTATATAAATATAATACAACTGTTCTATTTACATTGAGTAATGTTTCGTTATTATTTTTACATTTTATATGAATGTTAAAACTTTCTTTAGTTATCAGTAACCATGAGTTTGGTGCAAACATTCGAACTATTAGATTTTTTGGAAATTCTATCTCTTTGTATTCACATGTGTGACTACTTTGCCTAAAAGGATTATCAAACAGTTGGGCCAAACAATTAAATTTTTTGTCTATTATTAGTGGCGAATTTTGTTTACAAATTTTTGTTTTATATTCTTGTTTTAATAGAATTTCTTGACACTGTTGTAATTCCGTTAAGGATGTAATTTGAAAAGTTTTTGTTTCTAGATTCGTGGCTAATATAACGTTTTGTATATCGTACGTTAGAAATGTGTTTTCCTGGATGAATGGTATTGGGTAGGGCTTATGAAGTTTGTATTTAATATCAGTTGGGAGTGGAATTTCAATTTTTATAATAATTTTATTCTTGAAAATTACCGAATTTACGTGTAGTAATTGTTGAATGATTAGTGGGTTACCTATATACATACTTTGTCCTTCTTTCGTAATGTCATCTAATTCCTTCGCGATAATCGTCATGTTTAAGAAAGATGGGTGGATTTTGTTTTCTGTTAAGAAAAGTATGCCCGATATAAAGGTTGATAAGATACTTTTTATTTCGTATAATGTATTTATTAATAGATCTGAGACCTCAATTATGGATATTCTTTTCTCTGTTCTGATCTGTTGTTGCGCTTGTTGCATCGATAACATTTCAATGTCTGTGTTAATTTTACTTATTTCGGTCCAACTATAATTAAGATTTTTTTCAATTTTGTTGAATTTTGTATTGGACCAATTCATACTTGTTTTAATGATGCTAGTTTGTTGTTCCAATAATTTAATATTTTCTAAATCGTTTGTTTCTAATCTTTTTACCTTGTTATATAATATTTCTGAATCGTCACTATCCATTGTTCCAAATAACGTTTTTTGTAATTTGCCAATTCCGTTGAAGTAACCTGTACTTCGCTTCGTTCTAATCCCTAACAAGTGGCTAATTTCGTCTTGTTGTGTGGCTATGTCGTTTATTAATGTGTCTAATTCGTGAATTATGTTTTTGCAATATGGTGTACGTATTATTTCTGATTTTCCTACGTGACAAATTTGGTTAATTTCTACTTTAGATTTTTCTATTAATATTGTTATGTTTCTTAAATCTAATATGTCAACTCCAGTGAGGATTGACCATGAATCTAAATAAAACATTCCTTCTCCTACTTCTTCGAAAATTATTTTTCTATTACTCACATCTTTAATTGAATACATTGTTGTTGTAGCGCTTCTGATCAGAAATCCCCATATAATCGTTTGTAAAATCATTTTCATTTTTATCTGTAAAATTATATATAAACAAAAATTGAATTCTTGGAAAAAATAAAATGTTTATGTTTGTTTTCCAATTTTGTTTTGTGTTATATGCCAATTGTTGTTATTTTTATTTCTTTTTTTTTTTTTTAAAAATTTGTATTAGATTTAAATGGTTGCTAATTTCAACCTATTAAAGTGTATTACTTTATTCTTATTTCTGATTTTAATTGTACAATTTACTGGGCCATTAATCTTCACGATTTCGTACGGTCCGATCCAATTTTCTGATAATTTATTTTTCTTCGCTTCGTTTTTCACATATACTTTGTCTCCTACCTGAAAATTTATGGGATTTACGTATCTGTCATAATATTTTTTATTTGTTTCTTTTGATTTCCTTAAATATTCTTTGTTAATTAAATTTGCCATCTGGGTCTTATGCTTTACTATATAAAAATAATTCTCGTTATTATAGATTGGACTTGGTGGTGCCTTTAAGTTTGACGGTAGTGTAATATTGAAGCCGAATAAACATTCCATTGGAGTTAATTTTGAACGGCTGTTAGGTGTGTTGTTGTGTACGAATGCTGCTTGTCTTAACCATTGGTCCCAGTTTTGTTGATCATGTTGTACGAAATTTCTTAGGTATTCTCCTAGCGGTCTATGACTTCTCTCTAGTATACCGTTTGCTTGTGGATGATATGCAGTAGTTTCGATCTTTTTTATTTTTAAGAATTTGCAAACTTGTTTAAATACGTCACCTGTGAAATTAGAACCTTGGTCTGTTAATAAGACTTTAGGTATTCCGAATCTTGAAATTATTTCGTCATAAAAAATTTTGGCCACTGTATTTGCTTCTGCATCTGGCATTGGGTAACAATCGAAAAATCGTGTTAATTCGTCCTGGAAGGTGAGTATGTATTTATTTCCACTGTGTGTTGTTGGTAGTGGTCCTACCATATCTAGAAATACTTTATCGAAAGCTCTTTCTGGTATTTTCGAAATTTGCATAGGCATTCTACAAAGTTTTGAGGTTTTATTTTTCTGGCATTTTTGACATTTCTTTACGTAATTTTTTATGTCGTTTATCATATTACGCCATTTGTACTCTTTTGCAATTCTCAGATATGTCCTATGTGCTCCTTGGTGACCTCCTAGAGGAGAGTCATGATAATCCTTTAAGATTTGAATAATGTCTTCTTGTGCTGTGAGACGTCTAATTTTAGTATATTCCTCTTCTGAGTTTTCCCACTCATCTTCTGATTCAATTGGTATTGTTTGTTCTTTTGACACTGGAACAATTTCTGCTTTATTTTCTGGTCTTTGTCTGGTTTCTCCGTTGCTTGTATCATTTATTTTCTTTGCTGCTTGCGCTCTTGTAATTGCCAGAATCTTGTGTGTTTCGTTTTCTTCGTCCATGTTTCCCTCGTTGTTGGGTATTCTACTTAATGTATCAGCATTTTGGTTAGTCTTACCTGGTTTGTACTGTATTTCGTAGTCGTATTCCATAAGTTTGATGCTAAATCTTGCGATTTTCGAATTAGGATGCGAAATGTTTATTGCGCCTTTTAGAGGTTTGTGATCTGTGTAAATAGTGAATTTCCTCCCATAAAGATAACATCTGAAGGTTTTTACTGCCCATACTATGGCTAGTAATTCCTTTTCTATTGCCGAATATCTTCTCTCTGCGTCGTTTAATGATCTACTTGCATAAGCGATCGGTTTATCTGAATTTACTATACCTTGTGAAAGTATACCTCCTAATGCCGTGTTGCTCGCGTCTGTCGTTACTAAAAATGGTTTTTCGAAATCAGGGTACATTAAAATTGGAGGGTTAATTAAAAGGTTTTTTAAAATTTCGAACGCGTTTTGGCATTCTTCTGTCCATTTAAATTTGTTATTTTTTCGTAATAGTTTGTTTATGGGTTCCGCGATTTTTGCGAACCCTTCTATGAATTTTCTATAATAATTTGCAAACCCTAAAAATGATTGAGTTTGTCTTAACGTTCTTGGAATCGGATAATTTTTAATTTTTTCTATTCTACTTGGGTCTGGTAATACCCCGTTTTCCGTGCACTGATGTCCTAGATAAACTATTTCTTTTCTTAGAAATTGGCACTTTTCTAATTTTACTTTCAAATTAAATTTTCGTAATCGGTCAAATACCTTAATTAGCTTTTCATTATGGTTTTCTAAGTCTCTTCCGTAAATTACAATGTCGTCCAGATATACATAACATTCGATTCCCTGTAGCCCTGTCAGAATGTGGTTCATTATTCGTTGAAATGTGGCTGGTGCTCCGGTAAGTCCGAATGGCATCCTTACGAACTCGTAATGTCCAAATGCTGTACTGAATGCAGTTTTTTCACGGTCCGCCTCATCCACTAGAACCTGGTGGTATCCATCTGCTAAATCCAATGTTGTGAAATATCTTGAATAGCCAATTTGATCAAGTATTTCTTCGATACGTGGTAACGGGTAAGCGTCGCCTAAAGTTATTCTATTTAATTTGCGAAAATCGATCACAATACGGAACTTCTTCGTATTATCGGTCGAGCGTTTTTCTACTACTAGCAATGGCGCATTCCAAGGAGACGTTGACTGTTGGACAATGCCCTGTTCTAACATCTGTTGTATTTGTGTGTTAATTTCTCTTCTTTGTGTTTCCGGTAATCTATACATCTTCTGGTTAATCGGAGCTATGTTGGGTTGTACTATAATTTTATGTTTTAATACTTCGGTATACGTTAGTTGGTCATTTGGTAAATGAAATATGTCTGAATATTCACGACAAATGTTTCTAATGGATAGTCTTTCATTATCTGATAATGTTTCATCTAATTTTAATTGATCTAAGATTTGCTTTTCCCGAATATACTGTGTTGAATTTTTATAAACATTAGTGTTTAAATTTAAAATGTTTGGAATTTGTGGTAGTTCTGTATTTTCGATTTCGTAATTTGAAAACTTATGTATTTCTGGTTCGTAATTTTCTAGTATTTCATCTTCTTCGTTCGCGTTTAAGAACCCTAGAATGATTTCTGAATCTTTAGGTTCCGTGATTACGTTTGCTGCGTATACACTTTTCTTAGTTTCTTTTGAGAAACATATTAATGTTTCTTCTGGATCATTTTTTACTTTAAATTTTAGTGCTATTTTAGACCTTTTGGGAATTACTATATTTTTTATTTCTGAAAGTTTTATTTCATTAGATATCATACTTGTTGAAATAGTTTTGTTTATATTTACTTCAGTAGTATTTTTCATTATGTTGTTATGATTTGGGTCTCCAGTTTCAGTGAAAGACATTTCTGTTGAATAGTTTTTGTTATTTATTATTTTTGTATGATAATTTTTTTCTGGAATCTGACCTTGATTACTGCAATCTGTAATATTTTCATTATCATGTGTTATGTCATAAAATTGAAATAGTTCAAGTTCGTTTTTGTTTCTTGAAATTTGATCGGAATCAGTAATTGGGTTAAGGATGGACGTTTGTTGTTTTGTCACAGTTTTACAATTTTCTTTTAGTTTGTTTTTATGAATGGAATTCTTGTGTAATATTTGTTCGCTTTGAATTATATTGTTGTTGTTGTCGTTAGTTAAATTTGTATGATTACATATATTTTGTGAATATGATCTATTTAAGATAGAAATGTTTTCAATTTTTGTATTTGGTATGTTTTGGTTTATGTAAATTTCTTCATTTGTTATTTGATTAGGTTTTATCACGTATGGATCGTGTTGAATAGGTTTATAGTTTTTTGATGAAATTATCGGAGTTATCTCGTATAGCGAGTTTTGTGGGTTTGAATTAGGAATTGCAGATGAATTTATTGCGTTCGGTTGATCGTTTGTATTTGTTGCATAGATAATTGGTGTGTTAATTATATTTGGAATTGAATTATTTGTAACTGTTTCGTTATTATCATTATATGTGTTGGTATTAGAATCGTATGAATTGGTATCGTGATCTTTAATATTTTGATTGAAATTATCTGTTTTCGTAATATAATTGTATGTATTCGTATTAGAATCGTATGAATTAGTATCGTAATTGTTAATATTTCTCTTGGAATTATTTGCTTCCGTAATATAATTGTGTGTATTCGTATTAGAATCGTATAAATTAGTATCGTAATTGTTAATATTTTTCTTGGAATTATTTGCTTCCGTAATATAATTGTGTGTATTCGTATTAGAATCGTATAAATTAGTATCGTAATTGTTAATATTTTTCTTGGAATTATTTGTTTCCGTAATATAATTGTGTGTATTCGTATTAGAATCGTATAAATTAGTATCGTAATTGTTAATATTTTTCTTGGAATTATTTGTTTCCGTAATATAATTGTGTGTATTCGTATTAGAATCGTATAAATTAGTATCGTAATTGTTAATATTTTTCTTGGAATTATTTGCTTCCGTAATATAATTGTGTGTATTCGTATTAGAATCGTATAAATTAGTATCGTAATTGTTAATATTTTTCTTGGAATTATTTGCTTCCGTAATATAATTGTGTGTATTCGTATTAGAATCGTATAAATTAGTATTGTAATTGTTAATATTTTTCTTGGAATTATTTGTTTCCGTAATATAATTGTGTGTATTCGTATTAGAATCGTATAAATTAGTATCGTAATTGTTAATTTTTTTCTTGGAATTTTTTGCTTCCGTAATATAATTGTATGTATTCGTATTATATTTATAATTACCTAAATCTAAATTTAGAAGAGTATCAGGATTTTCAACGGTTATTATATTTTCCTTAATGGTTGGTATTTCTTCTACTATACAGTCGGATGTTGGTTCTTTGCTACGGTTTTGTAACTGAGCCCCAATCTCAGAGATGTTCGAGTCTCCAATACGATTGAAAGTTTGAACTGGTCGTTTCTGAATACAATTATCAACCCCACTATCAGAGATGTTCGCGTCTAAGATCACATGGGTTATTTGAACTGTTTTTTCAGTATGTTGATTATTTGTATCAGAAAATGTTTGTTCAGCTTTAAACTCCCGATTAAGTATGTAGTTTCCATATCCGTTAAATGGAATCGTAATATGTTGCGAAGGTTTTTCCAAATACATTTCTAACTTATTATTAATGTTGTCAATTACCGTTCTGTTGTTTAGGAAGTCTCTTCCTAGAATTCCGTCTGTTTCTATGTTTAAATCGTTTGTTACTATATGGAAATTGCATTTGCCGTTTAGGCTGTTAAACAATAAACCCTGGGTTACTCCTAGAGTTGTTAAAATTTGATTGTCTATCCCTGTGAATTTTGTTTGATTTTCTACTGAATATGTTGTTCCTATTTTAATTGAATTATATTTTAATAATGAGATATCTGCTCCTGTATCTATTAAAAATTTTGCATAATTTGTTTTTGCAATGTTTAAAGGTAAAATTACAATGGGTGACGGATGTGGTTGGATAGACTGAAGGTTTGAAATGGTTGGATATTTTTTGACGGTATTGGTATTATACCCTTTATTTAGAATGCTGTATGAGGTCGGGCTTTTGGGTTGGAAGTCCGCTCCTATTTGTTTAAATCTAAAGTGTTTAAAGCTCTCGGCATATCTTCCTCCGTTACTCGGGGTTTGCATAATCCTGAAGGACCTGGTACTCCTTCCGGTAAGGTTGGTAGTTGGTTATTGGTACTGAAAAATGAAGGTGGCTCTGCAATCACCCTTACGTTTTGAGGCGCTTCGGCTCTTTCTTTACTAGGGTTTTGGTTTCCCCTGTATTGGTTTTGGTATTGATTTTGCGTGTTATTAAAATTTGGTTTGAAATTATTTTGCGGTCTAAAGTCATTTTGGGGTCTGTAGTTGTTTTGTGGTTTATTATTATTTTGCGGGCGATAATTATTGTTGAACATCGGTGGTTTAGAGAAATCGAAAAATTGTGGGAAATTGGACCTCGGTTTTGCTGTGTTTCGAGTAGTCGGTCGTATGACATTCGGGTATTGTGATCTGTAATTGTTAAAATTGTTTTGGTAGTTTGGAATATTGTTATTTATTATAAAATTTTCGTCGTTACTTGTGTAGTTGTTTGTGTAGTTTGGTCTATTCTTGTTAATTCTCGGGCAGTTTGTGTGTAGGTGCCCATAATTCTTGCAAAATACACAAAATAATGCTTTTTGTCTCGTTCGACATTCGTTGATTGTGTGTCCTTTTCTTGTACAGAACCAGCAGTACCACTGGTTCGCGTCATGCCAGTATTCTTTTAAATTTATCTGTCGTCTTGGTGTGCTTACGAAATCTTTACTTTTTTCATTGTCTGGTAGCGTCTGCTCTAGGAGCTTTGCCCTTTTGATCGCTACTTCCAAATTTTCCGGCCTGTTTGTTGCAAATGACATTTTGATCATATCGGATTTATTACCCGTTAAAAAAGCTTCCATAGCTTGCCTAGTTATTTCCAAAAGTAAGGTTTTATTTTGTTCTTCTGTGTATTTTTGTTTATACCATTTTTTGGTGTCGCCAATCAGTCGTTGTAATCGTTCCGAGAATGATGAGACGTCTTCGTCTCTTTCCTGTTTACATCTGTTAATTTCTCTAATGAAATTTCGTTCCGGTGTGTTATTTATGTATCTGTTTTCGATGTGGAACCTTAAATTTTCGTAGGTTTTTATGTCTAAGTCGTAAATCATATCGCATGCTGGATATAGAATTTTGTCTAATACCATATCGAAGAAGAAACCCTTATCTTCTTCCTCGATTCGGTTTAATGCTCGGTCACAAGTGTCTATAAATTGTCTGGCTTTCGCCCTTGGGTTGTCTTCTGCATTGCCCGAAAATATGGGAATATTAGTCATTAGTGCCAGTACTTCGGAATAGTTTGTTTTGCGTTCTACCATTGTGTTTGTTTGTGTGTGTTTTTGTGTTCTGAAATGTGATGGTCCCGCAGTAGGTTCGTTTTTTAGGTTGCTTATTATTGAGTCTAGTGTGTTATTTATTTTTTCGAAACCTCTACTAATGTTTCTGTTTGGTTTCTTTTTTGGTATAAGGTCTGAGTCAGAGTAAGTCCGGTTTCTAGTTTCCCTTACAATGTTGTCTTTATTAGGCATAAAATTTAAAGTGAGTTTTTTGTTTAACGACCGTCAAGGAACTGTTTAACCTTGAATTTGTAAAACGATAACCGATTCGTAAAAATGAAATAAATTTTTTGTTTTTCGTAGTTTGTTTGAATGTATGCAAGTATTTATTTTAATTATTGCAAAATAATTGTTAAATAATTTGTTTATTACGCAAATAATATTTGTAAATGATTTGTTTTAAATATTCGTAAAATAATTCGTTTTATATATTCGTAAAAAATATTTTGTTTTATATATTTGTAAAAAATAATTTGTTTTATATATTTGTAAAAAATAATTTGTTTTATATACGCAAATATTATCTGTAAAAATAATTTGTTTTAAAAATTCGTAAAATGATTCGAAAAATATTTCGTTTTATATATTCGTAAAATAATTTGTTTTATATACGCAAATATTATCTGTAAAAATAATTTGTTTTAAAAATTCGTAAAATGATTTGTTTTTAAATATTCGAAAAATATTTCGTTTTATATATTCGTAAAAAATATTTTGTTTTATATATTTGTAAAAAATAATTTGTTTTATATATTTGTAAAAAATAATTTGTTTTATATACGCAAATATTATCTGTAAAAATAATTTGTTTTAAAAATTCGTAAAATGATTTGTTTTTAAATACGCAAAAAAAAACGTAATTGAAAAATTCGTAAGTACTTGAATGTGGTTATATGTAATGTGTTTATCGAATTACGTACATATTCGAAATGTTGTAGCGTATATATTTTTTTTTTTTTTTATTTTAAATGTTTCAATCTTTTTTAATATTTATAATTATAATATTATGTAAAATTTTATTTTTGTTTTCTGACAGTAAATTATCTAAAAAAAATTAATGAAATCTGACCTTATGTAATATTTTCTTCAGTGATGAGAAGTTTTGCAGCAGAAAAAATAGTTGTTTGTATTGTAATTCTGTTGATGTTTTTTCGATGAAAAATGTTTTGCGTTTATTTTATTCTTTATTGATTTTGTTGATGTAATTTGTGTTTAAAAAAATTTTTGTTAAATTTGTGCCCGGGTTAATAGGTGGGATCTCCGTGGTGATCCTGTTGAATCGCTTGATTGCTGCGTCACTACAGTGTGACAAATGTTGGACACTCCAAGATGTGCCTGTTGAGTTTTTTAACAAGAATTATCTTGTATTTTGATTTTATATTGACTTAAAATTTTTTCTGGAAGCTGTTGGTCCTTTACTAGAGTCTAGGACTCCAAATACGGCTGCGCCAATTGTGGGGGGTTCGTGTGTACCTCTGAAGCGAAGAGATACCGGCTGCGCCAATTGTGGGGGGTTCGAGCCGTACCTCTGACGGCTAGTGATACCCGTTACGCCAAGCGTGGTAATAGTGGGTGTTGAGAACTTCCTGCTTCACTTTTAGGAAACCGTAATTTACCACTTACCTGGTATTTCTCCCTCGGAGTGTGTGTTGACTATCTCAAAGGAGTGATTGAAAGAACACTTGTTGTATTATAATTTTCACCATATATTTACGTTTTTTGTTCAGAGCACAATTTTGTTTTCGTTTAATAGAATTGATTGGATTGATTAATTTTATCAACACTAAATTTTTTGATTCAAATTAAATGAGTGAACAATACTCATCCTCATTGATTTGAATCGATTTCTAAATTTCTATATATTAATTCTTTAGCACTATATTTTCATTGACTTGAATCGATTTTCTTATATTTATATTTTGATTTTTCCAACACTATATTTTCATTGACTTGAATCGATTTTCTTAAATTTATATATTGATTTTTCTAACACTATATTTTCATTGACTTGAATCGATTTTTCTTTGATATTTATATATTTATTTTTTAACACTATATTTTCATTGACTTGAATCGATTTTCTTAAATTTATATATTGATTATTCTGACACTATATTTTCATTGACTTGAATCGATTTTTCTTTGATATTTATATATTTATTTTTTAACATTAATTTTCATGGACTTGAATCGATTTTGGTTTGAATCAATTTAATTTCATTAACACTATACTTCACAGGTTTGATTCAATTTGATTTTATTAGCACTTTCTTTCGATAAACTTTAAAAAATTAAGCAAGGCACTTTTAGATTTTTTGTTTTAGAAATAATACGCTTTCCCGGCGAGCGTTATTACCGTGTTTTTTACTTTCGAACTTCAGACTAACTTTTTATTCAATTTTCTATATTATTTATAGAAAATTTTGAATGGAAAATTGACCAATCACAAAATAGTAAAATTTTTTCTATTTTATGAATGAATCGAAATGGTGAGAACCAATTATTCAGCATTTTGATATTTTTAATTAAAAATGTTATATATTTTTTGTATATGTTATTTGAATCGTCGTTTCCGTTAATCGAATTTTTATTTAATTGTTTAATATGTTTGGATTATCATAATTGGTTTTAGTTTTATATTATAGGAATTTATGTAAGTGAGACATTTTTTGAACGGAAAGTTTTTTGATAGTTTTTCCATATATTGTATGTTTGGATTATTTTAATTTGGATTTGGTTTTATAGAAAATCGCTGAGAATGGAATTTTGGTGTGAATGGAAAAATTGTTGGGTAATTGAATTAATATTTATATTAATTAAAACATGTTTTAACATGTTTGTTTGGTGGAAATTGCTTAGCTTAGGCGTTTTGAATTTTATTGTATATTCAAGAAATGTTCATTAATTTCATAAGATGATGAAATTAATTTGTAGGGAATATGTTTATAGAATTTTCAATGTATTTATTTTAGACATTGTTGCATTTTATATTCGGTTTAATAAAAAAATAGCTGAAAATGGATTTCTGGTGAATAGAAAAATTATTGGATAATTGAATTAATATTTATATTAATTAAAACATGTTTTAACATGTTTGTTTGGTGGAAATTGCTTAGCTTAGGCGTTTTGAATTTTATTGTATATTCAAGAAATGTTCATTAATTTCATAAGATGATGAAATTAATTTGTAGGAATAGGCTTATAGAAATGTTTGGTTAAACAATATGTTGTAATGTTTGGGAATGGTTGTTACATCTTATGATGAAATAGGGTTTTGGGTTAGAAATGGGTTTTGTGTGATTTGTTGGGTTGTAATATCATTGGTTTGGTTATAATATTTTTTATTCATTTTATTTGTACTAAACCTTGTGTGGCTTTTGAGATTCTTTATAGAGGTTTATGTATATTCCGGTTTAGGAATACTACATCTTTTAAATTAGACAGTTCCCTAGCCGTTATCATATTGCGATTTCATCCATACTCGAAAAGAAGAAACAGTTTTTATATGTGAATTCAGTTTGATACAATTAACATCAATTCTCTTAATATAATGTAAAGTGGTTATCCTAATCATTCTAATCTTAAAAATACAATTTAAAAACAAAAGAACAAACATTATCAATTAACTTAAATATCTATATTCAAATACTCACACAAACAAGGCAAAAATTATTAGTTAAAATATATACGTTATAAAATACGATACGTTTTTTAAACTGTAATAATTATAAAAGTTGTTTTGATCCTCGCATGTCAGTTCTGTAAATCAATTTGGTTTAATTTGTTTTGTATTTATTATAAAAAATTTCAAAATATTGAAAATTTGATCCTTTATAACTTTTGACCCCTAAATTTCCGCAAATTATTTGTTTCATATAAATTATGATGCAGAGGACCTAATCTTTCTATTTATCTAAAAAAACCGATATTTTGAAAAGCAGTATAAAAAAGGAATGTTCCCTTACAACTATTTATTTGTTGTTGTGAACTGAGTTGGAAATTAGTTTTTCAAAAGTGAAACTAAAATGAAAAACATTAGAAAATTCAAATTTTATCACAATAATCATGTAAGCGATAGAAAACTAAACAAAAAAATAAGTTGAAAATGCCCTGAAAATCGAACCAACCAAAAAATTGTTTCACAACCCTAGTTGTGATACATATTGTAATCCCTATTACACATCACATTTTATTGAACAAAAAAAAATACAAATTCATTGCTCTCTAATATTTTCAAGTTTTTTTGTGATTACATGTTTCAAGTTTAACAACGTAAAAAACGTACCCTCTCATGATATAAATAATGATTTCTTAAAAATTCATTAAATTTCCTAAAAGCTCAAGCACTTTTCAAATACAAATAAAAAATTTCATTTCCAAACAAAACAAACACAAAACAATCATGTTCTATTTTTCATTTAAGAAAAAATATAAATTAGATAAAAACCAAACCCCAGAACAACAAACTTTCTAAAAGACAATTGTTACCTTATATACCCACTTTCAAAATGTTTCAAACTTTTCTAATTCTAAGATATTTAATTTTATGGTTTTTCAACTGAAAACTTTTTTAAATAAAAAGTTGGCAACCACATACATTATAACAACTTAAGAACTTGCAAGATATAAAAACAAACGAAAATTGATTAACTTTTTTCCCTTTAATTATCAAAACACTCGAAAATAGGAAAATAGCAGAATGAAAAAATTCTAGAATCTCTATAAAAATTATAATGTAAAACTAATTTTTAACTAAACAACTATTAATTGTTGTCATTGCGACAATAATTAACATATATACATTTTAACTATTAAGTGTATGTCAAAGAAATATATAGGCTGGATCACTCCAGTTCAAATTAAGGACAATGGATTTCTTTAATATATATTAGAATTGCAAAATCGATTAAGTTCTAAAATTTAGATGTTGGATAGTTCATAAGGCTTAATGATAATTTTAATCGAGATAACCCAATAGATCAGATATGTCTATTGTATGCTACCTCTATGAACTACCTTACTAACTAGCTAAACCTATGGCTCTGCGTTGAAATGTGATTTTAGAAAACCTCGAATTTCGACAAACTATTTGCTCGATTTTCAGTAGTAATTTCACAAGGGCGGTGATAATTCGAAATAATTTTTTACAAAAATTTCGAATACGGCCTCGTGGTATTAGCAATGCCACTTGCTTGAGGAATTTTCTAAAAAATTATGAGAATTTATCACCGGTCGAATTTATCGAGAAAATTTTTCATGCATTTACGTGAATTGTTTTTATTTATTCTGGCCTATGCTATAAATCGCTCGAGGCGTTAAACAATAGTATATTATTTTATACGGAGGAAAAGTATGACTTTTCATGGCGTGCCTGAGTAAGGCAGTGAGGCGGGTAATAGAAGACAAGCATGAAAAGTTACTTCTCCTCCAAAAAATATATATTATTTTTTCTTCAAACGCTTTAAAATGTGACATGTTTTTGTGGTTTCATTTATGCATACAATAAATATTTAAGAAGGCGAGATTTATAAATATGAGTAGTTTCGATTGTTTTAACAAATAAAAATGACGTTTAAATTTATATTTTGTGTGTTATTATTTTAACAGTATCATAGTAACACTTTTCCCTACATGTAGGGAAAAGAAAAAATAAAACTGTCATAATCAATTCAAACGTCAATAATAATTTTCAGTCTGGTAGGGGAGGAAGTACATCATTAATCTGGTAGGGAAGTGCAAACCCTCATTCGATTAAAACATACATATAATTATTAAATCGGTAAATAAACACACAGAGATAAAACTGAAGTATTAATTAAAAAAATAGTAGAAATTCTAGTTACATAAATAAAATAAATTAATAATAATACTAAAATATGAACGGGCTGAAACCTCAATGCTCTGAGATATCAAGATCTCAGTTTTAGTTGAGGATTTTTATATAATTTTCTGAGACAGACTTTTATAAGGACCTTGTTTTTAGTTTTGGGCAGCGAAGTATACTAAACAAAGAATTCTTTGTAAAAGTACAAGTATTTTATCTCTGTTTAGTAGTTTATTACAAAACTAACACGTGTTGTGTATTCGGTAATCAATCACAACATAAAATCACTGGGATCTTACACAAAGCAAAACATATTAACAATGAAACTGACTTTAAACACTGTAATATATGTTTAATTATCACAAAAGGCGATGTATAGCCGTGTGTCCGAACACTAGTCTTTACATTGTTTTAGAGTCGACGGTTTGAATCCAGTCATATCCAATATGGATTTACTGGATAAAAATTACACTGCCCATTTAGTATAATTATTAGTGGTGGGTAGTACAATAAGATGTTATGTTTTGTACAGAATTGAACAAATTCGAAGAAAGAAAACAGCAAACCATTTTCGCTAACAATTTTTTCTGCTAAACCATACACTATGAAAAACTCTTGTAATTTTCCAATTACAGTACTGTGGCATTTGTTTTGTGCATTAACCTAACATCACATTATTTACATGCGTATCACCCAACACCGAGAAATGAAAATTTGAAAAATAAAAAAATCGATATGTATTGGGTATAGGGGACAATTTAGGGGATAGGTTGGAGACCATTTAGTGGTGATGACTTCCTTTGCTCCTTTGTCACATTGGTTGTTTGTTGACATATATTACAACTTCTTACAAAACTTTCAATGCCTTGGTCAATCTTATACCTCTAAACCTTGCTAAAAGTTTCATTTTAACCCATTCTGGGAGGGTTTTCGTGGAGTGGAGTAAACTTAATACATTTTCTTGTAATTGACCTGAGATAGCTATTCTATTTTCATAGAACACACACCCATTTGCCGTATTTAACGATTTCCTCTTCTCAAAGTAAGGTTGAATGATTTTGACCTTCATAATGACCTTCATAATTTTTGGCCATTTAAATTTTATAAACTATAACACTTCGTATAATGTGTTATTGTTAGCGGTTAGTTCACGAACACTAAAAAAACATGTTCTTTTTCCAATCGAAATGCAGTTGTCTCAACCTCACCGTGCGGTCAGATATGGCGAATAGAACTACGAAATTGTTTCAACAACTGTACATTTATAGTACGATGTAGTTGAAACAATCACACGAAATATTTATGTGAAAATAAAATATAGTTCAATTAATTTCAAATACTTCAATTTTAAAATGAAAAATTTATGATATAAGACCACAGGAAATTTTTTCATGGAAATAGTTATTACTTATTAGCTTTATTCAACTACTGTTATATTTGTGGCGAACATCAAAACTAAAATCAAATCTCAAAAAAATTTAAAATTTAGCAGCCAAAAATATTTTATTATTATTCAGATTTTGTTTTTTCCAAATAGTTTCGAGTTCTTAATTTTCGTGTTAAATTAACAATGTAATTCTCTATGTAAATTATATTTCATCGCCTCGCCATCAATTTGATTAATACAATAAGACAAATTTCATGTAACTTGTATAATCTATTTATAAATACAATTAAACTCTAAAATGTTATTGCACTGAAAAAAACATGTCCTATTTCCAATCGAAATGCAATTATCTCAACCTCATCGTGCGGTCACATATGGCGAATCAAACTACGAAATTGCTTCAACAACTCTACAATTATAAATCGATGAAGTTAAGACAATCACACAAAATATTTATGTGAAAATAAAACGTAGTTCAATTAATCTCAAAAACTTAAACTTTAAAATGAAAAATTCATGATATAAGGCCAAAGAAATTTTTTTTCAGGGAAATAGTTATTATTTTTATTCAACTACTGCTATATTGGATATAACACTTTATATTTTAAATAAACCTCATTCTGTTGTTAGGAAAATGTTATCGTGTAGTTGTCCCAATCACAGTGAAATTGTTTGCAAATAATTTTTCTTTGCATAAATAATCAACTGCCAACTTCGAGATGAGGTTGTCATGAACATCAATTTTTTTTAGTGCACTGAAAAAAACATGTTCTATTTCCAATCGAAATGCAATTGGCTCAACCTCACCGTGCGGTCACATATGGCGAATCAAACTACGAAATTGCTTCAACAACTCTACAATTGTAAATCGATGAAGTTGAGACAATCACACGAAATATTTATGTGAAAATAAAATATAGTTCAATTAATCTCAAATACTTAAACTTTAAAATGAAAAATTCATGATATAAGGCCAAAGAAATTTTTTTTCAGGGAAATAGTTATTATCTTTATTCAACTACTGCTATATTGGATATAACACTTTATATTTTAAATAAACCTCATTCTGTTGTTAGGAAAATGTTATCGTGTAGTTGTCCCAATCACAGTGAAATTGTTTGCATATAATTTTTCTTTGCATAAATAATCAACTGCCAACTTCGAGATGAGGTTGTCATTACTTCAATTTTTTTTTCAGTGTGTGTTTTGAGAGAATTTAATTTATATTTGTGCTACTTAATAATGGTTCAAGACCATTAGTGAATGTGGAAGCTAGTGTACCTGAAGAAGTTTGGAAATAAATTTAATTCATGATATGGTTGTTACAACAACATTTTATCTGCTGCCTTTTGTGTTTACTTTACGTGAACATTATAATTGTTAAATAATAATGAAGATTCAGCTTAATCAACACATTCAAGGTAACTCATTATATTGGATACAACATCTCCAACATTTCGTATCATCTTATTCATCTCCTGGAGAATTCAACGCAACTAGCAGCCAGCCTTTATATTAAAATCTACCTCCACTCAACACAGTATCATCCAAATATTGGATGAAACACTTTATTTTTTAAGCAAACCTCACTATGTTGTCAGGAAATTATTTATATGTAGTTGTCCTAATCACATTGAAATTGTTTGCAAGCATTTTTTCTTGGTTTGAATAATAAACTGCCAACTTCGAGATGAGATTGTCATTACTTCAACTTTTTTTTCAGTGAATTTTTTCAAAATTTAAAGGATTTTCGTTTTAAAAATTTAAAGAACTATAATACGATTATTTTCTTCGATATCGGTTTTATCGTTTAAAGGAAGCCTTGAGCGAGCATCAGCATTTCCCATTTGTGATCCTTTATACGATATTCGATTTTATAGGAATACATTGATAATATGCACGTTGTAAACAGGCTGCCGCAGCAGCCGGCCTATTTTTTTTGGACTGAAAATCTGTTTTTTTTAAGACTTGATGGTATTTACGAAATTTTTTTATTGCAAAAATTATGGCTAAAGCTTCTCGATGGAGTTGTGAATAATTTTTTTCGGCAATAGATAATAACCCGACTAGAATTTTGTTCAGGAAAAACCATATAATATATCAGGACCTGATAAGGAATTTAGAAGGCATGCCATTAAAGGAATTCCTTCTCAGGTACATGTCAGGCACAAGTTATTGTAGCCTGATGTTACTTGAAATAAAGGAAATTGTGTTTTGTCTACTGAGGTCCGAGTATGGATCAAGTCAGGAAGTCCTGATCTTTTCAAATAAAAATTTACTCCAGAGTTTCCTGACTAAAACCAGAATAGGCCCGAAGAAGTTAAACCATATCGCTAATAATGCAAAGTTTATCAGGTTTTACTGATTTGCACCAATTCAGGACCAAAGAAGGATAATCATTTAATTATTCAAAAGAAATTGTATTAGGCATTCCTGATTAAAACCAAATTTGGACCATAACAGTATATCCAAGTGATTTAAAATATATACTATTGTTGGGTTTTTTCCGATTACAATCAGGTGAGGACAAAAGAATAACTTGGTTAGAAGGATTGTGATAAGTATCTTATTTTTATTTAGTTAAAAATATGATTTTTTAGTTTACATAATTGGAAAATTTACTTTATTTTTTACTTCTTTCAATGGAGACGCCATAGTTTTAGTTCTGCGCACACTTATGTGCGCATAATGAACCATAAAAAAGGTAAACAAAATATGAAAACAAAATATCAGGTTTTTTTTAAACGTCACAGTTACTATGAAATAAATAGTGTACAAACAGAAAATTTTATCTAAACAGTTTATTTTATTTTATAAATTTTTTATTATTGTTTTGAATATGTATATTACAACTTCAAATATAAGCAATATTCGGGATGCGTTTTGAGTTATATGCTCTTCTTCAAACGTTATAAATATTATAAACAAGAAAATACAAATTTTTAATTTGTAAAACTTTAAGAAAACATAACATGTAAATTTGGTGAATTTTAGTGAATTTTATTTTTATTATTATTATTATTACACACTTTTATTTAACTTGACTTCTGAGAGCTTTGATGGGTGGAATTTTGTGATTCATTTTTCAGTAACTTCCCATTATGTGATTGATCCCAAATTGAAAAGACAAGTTTGTTGAAGCAGTCAGTACGTATTTCTAAAACTTTTAAAGCAAAAAACTTTATAAATCTGAAGAAAAAAAATTAAAATGTTTCTTCATTCTGAAAGACCTTAAAGAATTGCACTGAAATTCTCGTCCTCTGGTTGACTCATTTTAAGCGAAGGAATTTTGGTAATACTGCGTATATCATTATAATCATAGACATCATACTTGTTTGTGTCATTTTATATGGATAAAAAGCCTTACATTATAAATAATGAACACAAGAAAAAAATAAAAGTATGACATTTGAAAGCTTATAGACCTTTTTTGTTAAAGTTCAAATCGTTATTTTGCTGTATTTGACAGATTACATACAGCAATGATAATTAGAAATCAGTTATTATGTATGAAAATATGAAAATCCATAAGATCTGAAGGTCCCATTTTCTACGTTGGAATTTCGTTCATACTGAGTATATCATTATAATATATGACATATTACACATTTGTGTTATTTTGATAAAAATAATGGATTAAAAAAATCAAAATTTTACTTTTTGTTTTTATTAAGCTTAAATTTTATTGACGATTGAAGGAAACTTCTGGTGGTAAGAATCAGAACAAGTGTACCAATATAAATTTTGACATTTAGTTCATTTTTGTATACATTATCAAATTTTTGTTTACATTGGTAAGTTTCCAAGCCGAAAAATAATAATTTAAACTAAATCTAATTGAAATATATATTTATAATACTTGTGTTTTTCCAGGAGTTTTGCTACAATTACAGAAAAACTACCAGAATTGTATATAAAAAGAATATTAAAACAGCCATCACGGCAACACAAAATCCAGTTCACAAAAGAACTTGGATATTACATTGTGGGGTAAAATAAAAATTTAAACTAAATCTAATTGAAATATACATTTATAAAACTTGTGTTTTCCAGGTGTTTTGTTAAAATTACCAGAATTGTACATAAAAAGAACATTAAACGTATTATCTTGATGAATGGAAAGATGATGTAAGAATCGATGCTTTGTTCGCTCCATTCAGAGTTCGAACATTAAATCCTGTTAATTACGATTCTAAATTAAAATTTTGAAAAAATGCCCTAACAAACTATTGTTTGTATAAAGGGGAAGCAATATAAATATAAAAGAATTGAAAAATGAATTTCAGCGTAATATTAAAATTCCTTATGTATTTCCAACGGTATTAGAGAATATGTTTCAGAAAGAGGAATTTAAATTAAAAAATGATTTCATGGAAATTTGCCAGTATACATGGAGTTGAAGGGGTTTTAATTCGTTGATAAAAAAGTATTTCAAAGAGTCTCAATAAATTTAAAAATTTAATGATACAAAGAAAAGATGATTGCACAGAATATGTTTTAATTGAAAGTTTAAAGGTGAGTTTTTATTTAAGATTCTGTTGTTTCGAGGTTTAATTTCTATTCTTATTTGTAGAATCAAGCAACAAAAATCCAAAGGGAAATGGAACATTTAACCGAATCTGTTATGTCCTTAGCCGATGCTATCGAAAAGCTTACCAATTCCAATTTAGAGTTTAAATCAACAAATGAAGGTGCATTGTTGGCAATTCAACAGTTAGAAAACAAACAGAGTCGATAGATAATTACTCAAAAATTATAATAAAATTCGGTGCCACCGCACAAAAAGTCACATCAATGAGCTTGAACGTTCTATTTATAATCTAGAAAAAACAAAAACATTTATTGAAAATGAATTAAAAGATTTAGACAAAAAAATATGAGAGTTGATTAGAGATGGCAAACGAAATTCAGCGAAGTTTCATCTTCGTTAGATCAAATACAAATACTACAATCTCAAATTGAAGATACAACGAGTGATGCTAAAGTGTTGGAAGCTTTTAAGATTGGTTCTAAAACTATCAAAAATTTGCTTTCTGATTCGGAAATTACGCTGGATAGCGTTGATGAGGCATTGGCGGATGTCCAAGAAAACAATGATGTACATGATAATATCCAATCAACGTTGGGCGGTGGTAACACATTTAATACAATTGATGATTCTATTCTGGAAAAAGAATTAGAGGAATTGTTATTAGAAGATGCCTTCTCTGATGTTGTACTGTCTGATATTAATAAAAACGACGGAAATGAAAAGGAGAAACCAAAGGATGCAATATTAAATATGGATGACTCGATAGAACGTCGTATGAATGAATTAAGAATTGAGTTTGGTGATGGATGTTTTTTTTTTTAAAAAATAAAATTCAAAAAACTCACTCAAAAAATGTATATCGCTAAAAACTAGAAAATAAAAAAAAAATAAAAAAAAAATTTTAAAAAACACACTTTTATTGAAAATGAGCTAAAAACTAAAAAATAAATTTTGCATTGACAAAACACGATGTTCCAGAGAAACAAAGGTTATATTCAAACGTTAAATCTTTTATTAATAACTATATGTTTGCTTTCAAACTATAATAAGGAAATAAATATTTAAATATCTTTTTAAACAATTTAACACAGATGGCAAAATTAGATGTACGGACTAGAATACTATTTAACTAGAAGTTTTGTTAGATAAATAATTTTCCGTTACAGTTTTTTACAAAAAATAAAAGTGGGTGGCGTAGTCAATATAGAAGGGCACTAAATATGTAGAAAATGTGCTAATTCTTAATCTTAATTAAGTAATAAGTATAAACACTAAAACTTAATTCAACTATTTCAAAGTATTATAAATTACTTATAATACAAGAAATGTGATGTAATACGTTCAATACGCTGACTGCGCCACCCACTTTTATTTTTTGTAAAAAACTAACGGAAAATTATTTATCTAACAAAACTTCTAGTTAAATAGTATTCTAGTCTGTACATCTAATTTTGCCATCTGTGTTAAATTGTTTAAAAAGATATTTAAATATTTATTTCCTTATTATAGTTTGAAAGCAAACATATAGTTATTAATAAAAGATTTAACGTTTGAATATAACCTTTGTTTCTCTGGAACATCGTGTTTTGTCAATGCAAAATTTATTTTTTAGTTTTTAGCTCATTTTCAATAAAAGTGTGTTTTTTAAAATTTTTTTTTTTTTATATTGTAAGAAGTGAAAAGAACTTCATTTTTGTTATAAAGGTTAAAACAACAAAAATTCTTCTTTTGACATATCAAGTGATAATTGACAGCGCACAATTCGTGCCCTGACTCGACAAAGTGTTCGTTACCATCGTGCAGCTTTAAATCAAAGAAATGTCAATGGAAGTGACCTTGAAAATCGTGAAATCGAAGTGAAGAATACGAGAGCAGGTTTAAAGGATTGCATTATTTAAAATTGTGAAACAATGGATGTAAAAATGAAAAACGAAGAAAATTTGGCAAACAGTAACAGTGTAAAATAAAGTCATTCAATACCAAATGTTTTTTTCATTTATTAGTAAAGACAATTATAGGAGTAGACAGACATTGAAGAAAGGTACGATAGTGTTATTTTTATAAACTAAAAGGTTTTTAGCATATATTAATAGCAAATTCTATTAGAGGACAGAATGTTAGGGACAGAATATGCTGCCAGTATGAAAGCTAGCAGGTATGTAGTTTAAATTCGTACTGTACTCTTTCTGCGATCAAACTAGAAATCAATAAATTAGAGACTGGAGATAAAATAATTTTTAAGGACGAGACTCATTGAACTTTCTGAATGAATTTGTTATGCTTTTTTTGTTTACGACTTTTTATCACCTGTTACCATGGTATTATTGTTGGTTGTTTCATAATAAAAAATGCTGTTTATAAATTTTTAGAAATACACATAAAATTCATTTGAAATCATTTGAAAATGTTGTATGCATATGATCTTTCATTGAAAATGTATATTTGTTATGCACAAGTTCTGTATATAATGAAATTTGATGAATTTTTCATGACAACATTGAATTGTTTATTATTTCATATAATAATCGTAGTTCGTAATTAATATGTTCCGGAACTGTAACCTAGAAAATATGTGTTTTTATTACAATAAATAAACAATAAGGAAAATTCCTAAGTGACAATTTCCAATACAGCAGCAGAAAAAAGATATTTAATAAGATATAATAGAGAAATTTTAAAAGTCAATTTTAGCATAAAGGCTGAAAATCACATACAACAGAAACAGAAACAAAATTCCATACAAATTTTACAGTAACAGAATTTTTTCAAATTGTCAAATTGTCAAATTGTCAGCTGTCAAATTTGTATGAAATTCTGTTTCTGTTGTATGTGAATGCCCGGCTTAAGTAGTATATTGCTAACATTCTGTCCTAATATAATATACTATTGTAAAACTATATTTAAAAGTATCATTTATTACTAAGTCCACATGTTGTCGTTGTGTAATATTGAAATACAGCAAACATTTATACACAAATATTTATAAATTATTAAACAAAATTTTTTTGGTTTATAAAAACAACACCATCTTATAGTAGTATTTTTACCAATGAATTTTTGACAGATAGCACGCAGCAAGAGATGAAAGATGAGACAATGAGTAAAACAGAACTGTATCATGTATTTTCGGGGTGATTTGTTTACATTTCTTGTTTTTGTATTTCATAAATATAATCAATTAAAATCAATCAATCGATTATAATAAATATAATCAATTATAAACATAATCAATTGCGATTATTATAAACTTGTTTTGAAAACAATTACTATAGTTAAATTTCTACTGTTGTGTACCCCCTTTATCCTAATTATAATTATGTACATACATCTGACAACACTTATTAAAATTAACGTTAAGTAATACCATTGTGAATTATTAGAATTATAGTTAAGTAATACTATTCTGAATTATTAAAATTAGAGTGAATTAATACTATTGTGAATTATAAATTTACAGAAAAATCGTATTTTTTGTTCAGGAAATTTTCAGGTTCATTTTAGTCACAAAGGCATTACTTGTGCATTTACATGTTCACGATGAGTTTACAAAAGATACATAAGCTTTCTGTGTACTTCTTAGAAACATGTTTATGACATATTACAAAATATCAAATAAATTCGTTAATAGAAATATCATAACTCATAACCTTATACTAACCAATGTGTAGTCATAACACAGCCCCTATTGTCATAGTCTTTAAGCCGAGAAGCGATAATTAAAGTATATAATTTTGTAAACTATGTATATCTTAAATGGATAGAACTCTAGTGAATTTTAACCAACTAAAATTTATATATTTCGTACACAAGTATATGCGCATTTCACCGACCTTGGGAGATTACTACTGAAAATTTTTTCTATTATAGATTTTTAAATTAAGATGCCTTTGTAATTTTTGCATATCTTTATAGAAAAAAATTTAATTGTTTTTCAGTTTTCAACTTATTGAGTGTAGCATAAAATCTTGTATGCACCACTTGTGTTACTGGGTATTAAGCCCATCAAGCGCCATCCATCCCTCGTGTCAGAGGTCCTCAGACTGGATTAGGTCACTCTTCAGGCGCAATAACCTCCATAACGCCCTCGGTACATAAATAGCTACTTTTCACAACCACAATATAAGTATGATATTAAAAACTAAAATCTATTCATTTAAAGAAATATTAAATATTTTTAAATTTTAAATATTTTTTAATTTGCATCATAGTAGGCAGTTTTTATATATTTTTGTTTCAATTTCTCGTGAATATTTTTGTTTTCATGAAAACTATCATTTGTGGTTTGTGGTTTGGGAGCATCTCCCCTACGGAGAAAAAGATGCAATCTATACCCGCATATGAGCGAGAGGAATTGAACTTTATATATGTATATATATATATATATATATATATATATATATATATATATATATATATATATATATATATATATATATATATATATATATATATATATATATATATATATATATATTTGCCATCACTACCTTTAACAAAATGTTCTCAAATCTGACGTCCGTGAGTATTCCGATCCATTATAATTCCAAACTATTGAAAAATTCATTATAATTAACTTATGAAGCTTAATCTAAACTTTAATCAAAAATCAATAAAATAAAAAAAATGTTAGTATACATAAACGTCGCGTATTTACCATTAAAACATTTGAAAACATATTTTTTCCACATATGTAAGTACATAACTCAAATATGTCATTCTAGTTACACTATTATTGTCACATAAAAAACCGCACACAAATTTGTTACACAAAAAACGAGTAATAAATTGCAAATTACCTGTTCCATGTCATGTGTTTATATAGTGTACTATAGCTGGTCATTTAATTGTTTTTAACAGAGTCAATCTACATGGGAAAATGAAAATTTTAAGGGACAATTAAATTTATTTACTTTTAATTGTACAAAAAAATTGAAAAATGCAATTAAATTGGAATAGAGACAAACAATTGGTCATATGAATAATAGATTTTTTATAGTAGTTGGAATTTTATTTTTATGCATGTTAACATTATGACTATTTTATGTATGTCTAATTAAAATCAACACCTCACCAACATCAAAAATATTGAAGTTAACCTAAGCTTAATTGAAGACTATAAAAACTTTATTGATAATAATTTAGGAATAATAAGATAAGTTTACACAGATAGAAATCTAGGTTTTTTTTATGCCTAATAAGTTATATTCCATGCTTAAATTACGTTAATTCTCAACCGTGAATAAGCCAGGTGTATTATATACTTATAAGGTATACTTCTTCAAAAAATCACTAAGAAGCTTATTATGAATATTATTCATAGAATTTTATGAGTATCGGGTACGTAGTATGACCAATTAGGAACAACGAAATAACTTTGTTGTAAAAATTTTATATACTTACTAGGGAACAAAATATAAATATTTTTAATAAAATAATATGCCTATAATTCATAAATTTATGGCGCTTAGTAATAAATAAATTACGAACTAGGCATTTACATTCCTAGCATTTGAATTTTGATGAAGTGTCGAGATATCGAAAACCTCATAGTCATGATTTGTCATACTCGTAAGTTATATTATAATCATATATGTACTAAACCTTATGTTCATATTACATGTTTTTATATTTATCTATCATATTGAAATTTCACAAAGTTTGTATATATACTACTCACCTAACACAAAAATTTTTTAGTGAATTATAAAAAATATTTTTTTTTGTTTATTAACTTTTTAATTAAATTTACTGTCGAAAAACTAATATTAAAATTTCGCACTAATAAAGAATACTCCATGCCTACAAAACATATAAAATAACTAGAAAATAAAAATTATTATTTGGTGAGAATATATTTTATACCTTGCTATTCATAAAATTTCATACTTCCTAGTTCTGTTACATGCACATTTTTAAATATAAACTGATTATCAGGCATGAAAAATTATAATTTTGTTATTCATTGTTTATGAATAGTAATCATTGTTTTTTTTTTTCAAAACTTTATGCCAACGTTTTATATTCCACGACTAAATATTCATAAAAATTGATGCCTTAAAGTCATGAATATTAAAATAATGTTATAAAAAGTAGTTATCGGGAATAAACATTTATAATTATGTTATACAAAACTTATGACCTGCAATCATAGCTTTATTTTTATCCGTGTATACAGACATTATAAACTCTTTTTAAATGATGAACTGTATAGATTGTAGACGTTCAGTCCCTCAGTCCATAACAGTTCATCAGGACGTGTTGAGTGTGAATTTGCAAACTGTTTCACGCTTCTTTTACGTTTGGTCGAGTTGTTGCACAATTTATAAATAAATGTGATCCTGGTGCTAAAGATGAGTGAACGGACAATTTGTAATTATAATTGAATAATAATTTATTTAAAATAAATTTATTAAGTTTTCCTTTTTATAAAAAAACTTTTTTTAAATAATGTTTTGTTACATGTTTCAACCATAAATGGTCATTGTCAAACATTTGAAAATATTATTTGTAATTATAATACCAGGAAATGTGAAATTGTTATAACATTATGATTTTAATATTTGCATATGCTTTTAGTAACAATCTTTTATTCTTTTGTATATACCATAAGGAACTGCTAAAAAATGGATGGTTCTTTGAGTACTTTGATTTGCACGATAATAAATTAATTGATGAACATAAACTACATTGATAATAAATAAATAATTTATTATTGTATTGATAGATTACTTGAGATTATAATTTACCCTTTAATTAAATTAGTTGTAATTTTTACAATTTATTGAATATAAAAAATAAAAATGACATTTTCAAGCATCAAATAAGTTTTAAACCGACTTCAAAAAAGAAGGAGGTTCTGTGTTTTCTTATTTAAATTTAAAATTTATGTGGCGTACTTATCTCTTTTAGCTGGGTTTGATTGAAAGGATTTAACTTCAAAATCCAATTCTATCTAATATTAATTTATTTAAATTTGTTAATAAATTTTTTACTGGATTAACTGTTTGTTTCGATTAATTTATTATTCTTTAAGTGGATAATTTAATAGACGAATATTATACCCTATGAATAATGAATGATGATTTATATTACGTGGGAGAATATGATTATTAATTACAGCAGTTATTGAGGGTAGATTATTTTCGTGATTAGTCTTTTCTATATATACCTTGTATAATTTGCTTATCTTTGAATTTAAATTTTTTTAGTTTATTATACTTTGTACTTTAGAGAGATTTATTGATTATTTAATTTTTAATATTTTGTATTCATATAATAAATGAAATCAATAATTTAAATTAATAAATTATTGTTAAATTGAATCACCAAACAATCTTTTTAGTAAGTATATTTATTTATGACGCGTTTCGAATATTAAATATTCATCATCGGTACAAAAAATATGACTAAATCTAAATAAAAACAAATATTCATTCTTTAAATTTTGATTGAAAAAATGGCATACTAACATTTTATGAATTAAATAGTTTAAAATAATTTTCATACGTATAAAATTTACTTGTTTTTTAAAAAATATGACATACTGATCAAAATACTATGAATAAAATATAAATGAATGAATGTCTATTGAAGCACTATTGGTCTATAAATACAAAAATGTGAAAATTAAGTTAATAAAAACAAATAAAAACATCTTGTTCAACAAAAAATGTTTAAGTTTAGATATCATTCCAAATTATGCCAGAATTATAATAAAAAATAAATCAAAAACAGCCATTAAAGTATGTTTAGCTGCACAAAAAATGTGGATTCGAAATGAAATTAAATTTCTTTATTCTAAAAAAGTTTTATTGAATAAATTATTATATAAAATACATTTGGAAATGTTAAATTCAATACATCCCGCTTTAATAGATGATATTTTAGAAAATATTAATGAACAAATTACAAATATTATCAGTAAAATAGTTCTAATTCAAAATTCTAAGATTCAAAAACTTTTTGAACTACAACATGTTCCAGTTGAAATAGTAAACAAACACGTATTTTTTGAAAAAATTATAAATTATACAGATATTATTCTAAATGATTCAGAAAATAGTTTATTATCCAAAGGTCTAAAATATAATCTACCTCAATTTAACAACCATAATTTGACTTCAGAAATTATTAATGCTGAAACAGCAATCAAAATTTTGCCTACTCCAGAAATTCGTAATGAAGCAAGAAGTATTATAACCAGAAAATTTAACAATTTAATGGTAAATGGTAATTATAATGTTTTTCTAAAAAGTTTTTATCAAAGTGAATTAAAAGCCATTAATAGTATTAAAACCAAATTAATTAACCATAATGCCTTAATTACACATAGTGACAAAGGTAACACTGTAGTTTTAATATTTAAACAAGAATATTTAGAAAAAACATATGAATTTATAAATAATAATGATATACAAATTTTACCAAAAGATCCAACTAAATCATATGTAAAAATTATTAATAATATTATAAATTTATCTACAAATTTATTTGATCAACACACACGAATTAATTTGAAACAAATTCATGCAAGAGCTCCAGAATTTCAAGGTTTGCCAAAAATTCATAAGCCAAATGTTCCCATCAGACCTCTTATTAATTATAAAACAGCACCTTCTTACAAAGTAGCAAAAATTTTTAGTCAAAATTATTAATAATAATATTATATTAATGAATAACCAATCGGTTAAAAATAATTTGAGCTTAATTGAGAAAATTAATAAGATCAAATTATTATCTCAATACAAGATGTTTTCGTTAGACATAACAAATATGTATACTAATATACCTATTAATGAAACTGTAAATATTTTAGAAGAAAACTTAATCAACACTGGCACTTTAGATATTTTAAAAATTAAAGATCTAATCAACTTAATTCGAATTATTTTGAAACAAAATTATTTTACCTTTGATGATAAGTTTTTCATTCAAAATAAGGGTCTTGCAATGGGTTCTCCTTTAAGTGGATTACTTGCTGAAATTTTCTTAAATAGTTTTGAGAACAAATTCATATTTTCAAATTTAAATATTCAACAAAATTTATTAATATCTTATTCAAGATATGTGGATGATACCTTCATTTTGTTTAATGGAACATGTCGACAAATACAAAATTTTAATAATTACATGAATAGTATTCACCCAAATATAAAATTTACCCTTGAAATTGAAGAAAATAATTCAATAAATTTTTTAGATATAACTATTTCAAAAATTAATAATCAATTTGAATATAAAATTTTTCGAAAACCAACTACTACCAGTATAACAATAAATAATTCGTCACATCATCCAAATTCACAAAAAGCAGCAGCATACAATTCACTCATTTATCGCCTTCTAAATATACCACTAAATATTTCAAATTTTCAAGATGAATTGAATACAATAAAATTTATCGCTTCAGATAATGGTTATGATTCAAAATTTATTGATAAGTTATTATCTAAATGTTTAAATAAGTTAAAAAATTCAAATAATAATAATAACAACATCAAATATATTTCAATGGAATATACTAACTTATTACCTAACATTTTAAGAAATCATTTCAAAAAACATAATTACTCGATATCTTTTAGAACAAAAAATAATTTATACAAAATCTTAAAACCAAAATCTAAATTCAATTTAAGATCATGTTCTGGAATTTATAAAATCAAGTGTGATACTTGTGGAAAATTTTATATTGGAAAAACAGGAAGAAGTTTCATTGAGAGATTTAAAGAACATATTCCAATGAACAAAAATAAACAAAATTTAAAGTCCATTTTCGCAAATCATCTAAATGATAATAACCATAACTACACCAGTTTTGAACAAAATTTAGAACCATTGCATCTATGTAGTAAAGGATTTTTAATGGATTCTCTTGAAGAGTTTGAAATTTATAAGGCATTCAAAAAATCTCCAAATTTAATTTTAAACGACCAATTATTATTTAATTCAAATATTTTGTATAATTCGATTTGTAAATTTTCATTCTAAAAATTCAATTCATTTATATTTTATTCATAGTATTTTGATCAGTATGTCATATTTTTTAAAAAACAAGTAAATTTTATACGTATGAAAATTATTTTAAACTATTTAATTCATAAAATGTTAGTATGCCATTTTTTCAATCAAAATTTAAAGAATGAATATTTGTTTTTATTTAGATTTAGTCATATTTTTTGTACCGATGATGAATATTTAATATTCGAAACGCGTCATAAATAAATATACTTACTAAAAAGATTGTTTGGTGATTCAATTTAACAATAATTTATTAATTTAAATTATTGATTTCATTTAATATACAACAACTTGGAGATCAAACAAAATACCTTTTTATTTATTTAATTTTTTACAATAAATAAAAATTTATTTGAAACATGTCATATAATAAGTATATTTATATAATTATTATTTAATACAATTGATTTATGTAGTTAAAATTTTATTTTTATTTTATAACTCCAAATTCACAGAGATAAAGAGTACGTCTTCAATAACTTAAATTTATTTGAAAGTGTAATTTTTACAACATGCTTCAAGATTCAATTAAACTTTCATTTTTTGTTAATAAAAAAATTTTGTGTTGTCACAACACACATAAATATCCTTACATACCTAGGTCCCACATTAAGATGGGTTCTGGTCTTGATGAACGCGTTTTTGACCATCATTGTGAATTTATAGTCCCGAAACTATTGATTCGAGCAAATCATTCTAATTGCACGCTGTCCGGAAAAAGAGAGCCCTCTGCCTTCTGTCCCGACAGTTTGGCTGTTTGCACTAACCAATTGATAAGTAAAACGGGGAAGATAATATATTTCAGGCATGATGGATCTGATTTCAGTCGAACACAGGTGGTGACGAAATTTATAATAATCAAATAAATCAGCAACCGTGCGACAATGTTGTAGGGAATCAAGATTTGATATTAAATTTTGGTCACCCACAATTCGTATAGCACGCTTTTGAACAGAGTCCAAAAGAGCCGGAACCGAAACAATACTTCAAACTCCATTGACATAATACTCTATACAAGGACGAATATAGAAATTATAAAGGTGGGATAATTTATACGAAGTAGATACGTTAGAAATTGTGACTCCCAATAAACGAATGCTTTCACATTCGTCTATTTATTCGTCACTCTTAGTAATTGAAATATCGTTTGAGAACTCGGTCTTTGACCTGGAAACAGAATCAATAGCTGTGTTTTGGTGGAATTAAAACTGACTTAAAATGACCCAAATCAGCGATTTTTTTTAAGTCCTCGTTTACATTTAGGGCAACATCTCTCCGCGTGGAATTTTCTTTCGTGCATTTTTCCGCTTTAAAGATAGAGAACGAACGACGACTTGTGCAGTGTAACATCATCTACAAAACTATTTATTGGGTTACTGTTGATTTTCGAAACTGAACCTTGGAGTACACCAGCGTTAGTTAATTTAGACTCAGAAGAAAAGGCATCTATGTGGTAACGTACATGTGTCGGTCGGTTAGAAAATGTTGAATCAATTTCATGATTACACTCGAAGAAAAACTCGTTCACTACAACCTTTTGTGTCCTAATCGTATATTTCCCGTCACAACCACCTCAAATTCTGTTTTCTTATTTTCAAAAACAAAATATGCGACACAACAACCGAATTATATGTCATCTTTACAGCAACGATTTGCTTGGGATAAATTGGATGATTTTTGTCCTTGTTGTTGTATAACCTTTATTATTGTTGTGTATATGTCAATAAAAGGTAACCACCCGTTAGATCATAGATAGAAAATTAACAAAAAATTTACAAATCAACAAAAAATGATCACTTCATACAATTTATTTTAATTAGTTTAATTTAATTAGTTTGAAGAGCCCATGTAAACGTTTTTGTTACTTAAAAAAAAAACGTAATTTAGACTAAATTGAATCCCGATGCGTAGCGACGGGCTTTTATAGCCAAAACCTTTTAAGATAAAAGCCCTAAGATAAAGAATGTAACTTCACGTGATGTAGTGACACTTTACGACCGCAAATTACAATAATAAAGTTACACTTTAATTTGTAGGGGAATAATAGCTAGGTATGGATTAAGGGCGTAAAGTATGTCTTTTCCGTTTGAGAGTGAAATTGTTGCTCGAGGCGTTAGCCGTTAAAAAGATACTTTATGCCCGAATTGCATACAAGAATTTTTGTACGAGAAAGATTCTGTATTAGTTGCATCAATAAAAAAACAGATTGTTACGGTGATAGCAAAATCATAACAAAACACAACAAATTAATGAAATGAATAGTTTTGTTGTTGTTCTGTTCTTAGCACTTTTTTTTTAAACAAAATGTGTTGTGTTATAGGGTTTACAATATGTGTCACAACAACACACAAATACCTTTTAAGACCTAGGTGCAGACCTAGGTCCCACTACAACCTGCGTTCCAAGGTATTGATGAACGCTTTTTTTAAACCTCTGCGGATTGAAGCCATCTGAGACAATGAATTCCGGCAAACTATTCCATTTGTATGCAGTTCGGACAAAGAAGTCTTTCTGCGATCTGCCAGTACGACAGCGTGGGATCTCGACCGTTTGATTGGTTGCCGTTTGATTAGGGTCAAAATAAAATAAATAATTTTATGAATCAAATCAACATAACGTAAAATAATCGAATATTCTAATATTTTCTCAATGTTTCTAAAAAGTGACCTCGAATGGTCGAGAACTATGCAGAATTGTATATAGGCAATTTGCCTCTTGTAGAATGAAATTAGTTTTATTTTTAATCCTGCGATAGTAAAGTTAAAATTATAAAAGTGATTTTTAAATTAGTTATTGTAAATAAAGTTTTAAGTGTTATTGAATAAAAATATTTTGTGTGTTATTTTGAACGTTGTGTTACTGGAAATAGACTGTTGGAGTTTCGAAGCTGTTGAAAGAATATTCTAGTTAGGAATATTGTTTGCTGTTTTTTTTCCCTATTGTTGTGGAACAATTAAGGTGTTGAATACTTAATAAAGCCTGATATTTGTGCTTACTAATTAGTGATCGAACTCTGAAGAGATTTGGGAATTGCGTTTATCGAATTGAGAGTAAGGTCAATTCGAAGTAAGGTTGGAAAAACGTAACAATATATTTACACATAATAGTAAAATATTTTTTTAGAAAATTATTTTAACCAAGTAGTTTTCAAAATAATAGTAAAAAAAATAACTTTAGACATTGTTATTTCAATAGGAAAAAAGGTCTGCTTTACGCACAATTTTTGAATCGTAAAGGTGCATTTTACTTATTAGTACATTATGATGCAAGGACGAAAAGCTAAAGATTTTGGAAGTTTGTCGAGTTTGCAAATCAAGGCGCTAGCCGAGATTTGCAACCACATTAAGTTCAAAATAGCATTCGTCCGTGCCGTTATATACTATTTTTTATTCGCCGCAAGCAAAATATTTTAAAAAATTGTCTATTCTAAATCACAGTTATAAATTTGCATAAATTTTAAAATAAAAATATGTTGAACAAGTAACCTCTGACAAAATATTTGGTATTTTTTCAAAATAATTGTATATAACTATGACAACAAATAATGCGAATAATTTTGATTGGATTATGAAATTTTGAATTTAAAGGTTGCTTTGATAAAAATTTTTTTTTATAGAATTTACACAAATACAAATGCTTTTTACTTTTTTAGACGTAACTATGACAACAAAATATATGGTTGAAAAGTGACAATTTAAGGTCGCAAATCACAGTAATAAAGTAACACTTTAATATGTAGGTGAATAAAAACATGACCATCATCACCACCGTGAACACCATGACCATCATGACCACCGTGAACACCATGACCACCATGACCACCGTGACCACCATGACCACCGTGACCACCATAACCACCATGACCACTATGGCTACCATGACTCCCATGACCACCATGACCCCAATGACCACCGTGACCACCATAACCACCATGACCACTATGACCACCATGACCACCGTGAACACCATGACCACCATTACCACCATGACCACCATAACCACTATGACCAGCATGACCACCATGACCACCTTGACTACCATGACTGCCATGACCAACATGACCATCATGACCATCATGACCACCGTGAACACCATGACCACCATGACCACCGTGACCACCATGACCACCATAACCACCATGACCACTATGAACGCCATTACCACCATGACCACCATGACTACCATGACCACTATGACCACAATGAACACTATGACCACCGTGACCACCATGACCACCATGACCATCGTGAACACCGTGATCACCATTACCACTATTACCACCATGACTATCATGAACACCATGGCCACCATGACCACACCATGACTACCATCTACAATCGACACATCCAACTCATATAACATTTAGTACAAGACTGCATTAGTGAATAAAAAATATAATAACAAATGAACAAATTAATGACTTGACTATACAAACCAAAAAGATCCACCAAACATGCTTCCATTCCTGAACCAGTTATTAGATTTTGCTCAAATTTCAAAACGGTGCTTTTTGTCATCTTATATTTCATTATATATGCCATTTACCAAAATTTGCGACAACTTATTTCTCTGCTTTTAAAAAAGCCAAATATGCTGCCATTTTTATTAATTTACGAGTCTAAGCATCCATTGTAAACAAAAATGGAGCAGACATATAATATTTTGAAAACTAATATTAAATTAAATTAAAATACTCCAAAAATTCGAATTGAAAATCATTAAATTTAATTCAAAATTATGTTTTTTTAATTGCATTTCTGTTAAATTTTTAAGTATCGAAAAATATGAACTATTTCTATAATGCACATAAAACCAGTGAATATTTAAAATATGTGTGTCATACATAATCGAATTGTATCGTATATTTGCCGAATATTATATTCGTTTTTGTAACTTCCGTTGCAAAATTCTCATAACGCGCCTAAAGAAGTTTTACTTCAAAATTCAACTTTGCTCTCACATCAAATATATCACTTTTTTTACTAATATGACTCCACTATTAGGAGATAACCGAAACTTATAACTCAACTGTGAACTGAAAAAAAAATAAAATATGTAATTGATTAGTTTATTCTTTTCGTTCCAAAACCGATTTATCGAAATTTGTATTCTTTTGGTCCATCCAAATATAAAAATATAAAAAATACATATTTAAAAAATTCGTTGTCGGGATTTGTGCAGCACAGGTTAACGATGCCTAAACGTTCAAACAGAATACATCCGTTCCGTTCCGTTCGTTTTTTATCCACCTCAAACCTTGAGTTTTATAAAACACAATACAACCGCTCCGTCTTTAACTATCCAAAAACTTATATTTTATTTATTTTTATATATATATATTTATTTGTATTATTTAAAATTTATTTTATAGATTTGCTAAATTATATTCATATTTTATGAAATTTGTTAAAATCTGCTTATTTATATAAATATGTAGAAAAAATAAACAATATTTGAAGTTATGTGTCTTCCGTAAAAGTTTGAATTTGTGTTTAGTGTCCGTTCCGCTTTTTTCCCCTCCGTTCATTGTGTTTTGATTTCCGTTTTACATATAAACTGATAGTTCAAATATAACGTAGCGGACGGAACGGATCTATTGTATTTGCACCTTAAATGTTCTTCATTTTACGGGCGTATGAAATTTATACGAGTGGGAAAAGTACATTTTAGCGAGTTATACACTATGCTTTTTCTACTGCATTTAAGAAACACAGAAAACGTGTTTTAATTTGTTTAAATACAACGCCATGTTTCTTTTTAAAAAAAAATCCATTTTGATAGATTGTAGCCGTCAATCGGAATGTTAATCGGGCAAATGCGAAGAACAACCTGTAACCTAAGTAAAACAAAAAACTTCTCAACTTATTACGTTTTTGTCTGACGCTAAACACATCATGTCTCTATATAATAAAAATTACCACCAGCAATTTTCACGAAAAAAAACTTGTTTGCAATTCCAGATTCCAGATCTCCATATGAAATATTTATTTTACTACAAACGTAATTATAAAACGTACTAATATACATGTACTATTCCTCCATTTACAAGTTTTGAAATTTGTTGTCATTTCCTATTCTCATTTCCCTGAAAATAATAAAACATGAAATAATGCAATTAAGGTTAATCATATTAGATGTGATTTTCGTATAAGTTTTTTCCACTGTCGTGGTTTTAGAAAGTTTTCTCTGATTTTTCTTATGTTCCCATAATTTGTTTGATTTTACTTTTACGTTATATGTACATTCAAAGAATAAATGTTACACCAACAACAGAGTCAGGAAATTCATAATTTTTGTTGTTTTTGTATAAATATTTTATGTTTGAGCACAATGGGATATTTGTAAACGTAAACGGAAGTCAGTTTTGTCGATTCAATTTATTTATTAATTCTTTTGGTGGTTTACTGTTCCATAATAGTAGATTCTTGTATGATTTGAGAATGATGGCAATTCTTCACGAGGATGAAATTTCCCGAAACGAGTGAAGAATTGCCATCATCCTATGCGAATACAAGATGCTATTTTATCCACGACTGCAAAATATTTCAAATAATTTCCAGTTTGTCTGCTAGGTGCTAAGTTTTTATCACCTTATTGAAATATGTAAATCATAGAGAGCATAGAAAAACGAAACTTAAATTTATTATTTTATATTTTACATATGTATTATTTTCGTTTTAACCGTTTGATGATACTATACCAACAAATAAACTATAGAACTGTAATAGAATGTAACGATTGCGTCACATACTTAGTAGTCGTGGATAAAATAATAGCTATTTATGTACCTAGGGCGTTATGTAGGTTATTGCGCCCGGAAAGCGACGTAATCTAGCCCGAGGGCCTCTGACCCGAGGGATGGATGTTGCTTGATGGGCGTAATACCCAGTAACGCCAGTGGTGCATACAAGATTTTATGCTTCACTTAATAAGTTAAAAACTAAGAAAGAATTTAATTTGATAGTCTATAT
Organism: Diogma glabrata; assembly: GCA_963693315.1. Taxonomy (NCBI): domain Eukaryota; kingdom Metazoa; phylum Arthropoda; class Insecta; order Diptera; family Cylindrotomidae; genus Diogma; species Diogma glabrata. The sequence goes on from OY856186.1 coordinate 302,143,161, forward strand.
TGATATGCAAAAAAATACAAATGTATCATAGAATCCCAAGAAAATAACTATTTTGAAGTTTAAAATAAATATTTGTTGTTTGTACGTTGCTATGTAAACAAATTCTCCTAAATATTGTAGCGTTTGACAAAAACATTGTATTACGTTCAAAATAATTTGATAGTTTTGGAAAACTATATGAACAATTAATAACTAAAATGTTGCTAAACATTTTTAAACAAATGTAAAAATCTTTTACTAGCTTAAATTGAATAAGAATTATTTACATTTTGTAGACAAAACTACAGTAAAAATAATTTTATTTAGTTTTTTAGCATCTTAAATAGCGGGCGTTATGAATTCATAATGCCTTCTCATAACGCCCCGGTTTTTATGAATGTGTTTATATATCGCGTATCCAAGACGTTATAACATCTTTATATCATTGTGAAGCATAAATTTTATTTTCAATTTCATCGTGAGTTATGTATTGTCACTAGGATCGAGTTTTTCCTGTGAAAAATTGCTGATAAAATTAACTCACTTACGATAAAGGGATATTGTTACCCAAGGAAAAATGGGTTAAATTAATGAACCCGAGAGTAGGGGCGACCGAAGTAACTTTCATTTTAATATGGACTTTTTGATTTCACTTTTACTTGTTTCTTGCTTTTAAAATGAATGCAAGTTTTCGTTCTTTGAACTTGAAATTCTGATAACTTCATGATTTCTTGAACGTTATGTTTTAGGTTTCAAAATAGTGGTTACATCAATTTCTCAAAAAATTTCAATAATTATATTCAAAATGGCCTATCCAGAATTTCGTGTTTTTGTCACATTCGCAGTTGAACAACGAAAATGAACTTTTTCTAGAAAATAAAACCGACTTCAGAAAAAACAAAACAAACACAAAAGAGAGAAAAACAACTCAATTCTGGCTTTAAGAGACCAAAATACATACACACATTCAAAAAATAATTACAATTTTTAACCGACTTCAAAAATGAAGGAGGTTCTGTGTTTCATTGTGGGTTTTTTATGTATGTTCACCGATTTCTCAAAAACGGCTCGGTCGATTTGGATGATTTAAATTGTATTTTATTTGGGTTAATTCCGAGAGGGTCCCATAATTTTTTATGATGTGAAAAATACCGTTATTCAGAATATTGGAAAAAACCATATTTTTTATGCAATTTCGTTCATTTCATCAAAACATATTATTCTGTATGGGTGTTTTGGGCAGTATTATATTTCTATTCTTGTCGAGGTTATCGTAAATAATTTTCTATGACGGGAAATATGTATGTCGTTTGTGCCAACAATCGCAAAATCATTATTAATAGATTGTCACTGATGCAAGTTTTTCCGGTATTTGAAGTCATTACTTTTAAAATGTTTTTTAGCCGACATTTGCTTTATGACTACACTAAAAATAAAAACAAAAAAACTTTTTAAAAAAATAGAACCGACTTCAGAAAAAACAAAAGAGGCACAAACAAGTGAAAAATAACTCAATTGTTGCTTTTAGAGACAAAAATACGTTACATTTTGATTAACTTAATTTGCTTATGCCTTACTATAGACAAATAAATTACGCTATTAAACAATGTTACTATATTAAAATAGTGTCTTTTTATTATAATTATTATAGTTATTATAGTTATTATAGTTGTTATAAGAGTTATTATATTTTAAAAGTTATTTGTAGTACAAAACTGTTCGAAGTCGGTGCCACATTGATGAAAAACCGACTGATATGTCTCGGGCTTGGCACCGATTTCCAACAGTTTTGTACTACAAATAACTTTTAAAATATAATAACTATTATTACAACTATAATAACTGTAGCTTATGAACCTTGGACATTCTCACGTCATTGTTGATTGATTCTCTCAAATAAATCACGGAATGACGGGAATTCAGACTAAATTCCAGTAAAAAATGGAATGTTGACGCGAGGTAAATGAACATCATTATCACATCTGTTATTTATATAACTTCTTGTAAAAATGATCACTGGTTCGCCAATAATTCGGTTAGACTTGCGTCAAGATCAACTGGTGGCATAGATTTTCCTTCTTCTAGTTCTGCTTTAATGAGTTTTCCTTTGATGCTGAAAAATTTAGCCTCAAGTTGATCTTGCAATGTAACTATATCCCGAGTGTCAGCGCATAATACAGACGTCTAAATTCGTGGCCATTTTAAATTTAGAAGAGTTTAAACCACTATATTATCACACAAAAAAAATGAAACTTATTTTAATATTGAGTTTGTCTTACCTAAAATCACTTTAATATCTAATGCACTGAGATATTTACAAACACATATAATATTTTTTTTATTTATTTTAAATAGTTTTTGATATAAAATTTGACAGTTAAATCCGGCTCGAAGGACCGGAAGTTTGAGATAGTTTTTAAAAAATTTAAAAATGTAAATCACCATATCACCTAATAACCTTTATGTAATAATAATAAAACTAATAAATTTGTTTAAATTATTTATATTTTTATAAGTCTGTTTATTTAATCAATCAAGTATATTTAATAAATTTATTAACATAAAAATTTCACTTAAAATAAAATATTATTTTTTTTCTTTATTATAATTACACTAGTTTACAAATTTTGATCTTTTTTCGTCTCCCTGACTAAAAACCAAATTTTCTTGTGGATTTTGACCTGCTGAACACGAATATCATATTCTTTTTTTAGGTTAGCTCATGTTTTTGAGATATTTGCGATAAACCAATTTTTTCGGTGAAAAAAAAGTTTATTCCAGTTTTTGGATCGCATATTTTACAAAAAAATCATATAGTAGAGCGAATATATCAAAAACAAAAGCTAACCTAAAAAAATGAATATGATATTCGTGTTGAGCAGGTCAAAATCTATAGGAAAAGTTGGGTTTTATTTAGAGAGATTTTTCTTGTAAACTATAGTGTTATATAAAAGGATTATTATTATTTATATACTGTTGTTCTTTGTTTTTAAAAGTAACCACAAAAATAGTAATTTCCATATAAAAGTTCGATCAATCGCATAAAACATAAATAAACTCGTGTAACATATGTATGACTAATCTATTTAACATACAATACATATATTATTCTTCCCATTAAATTATCGTAAACAATTAAATAAGTCATCAATCATAACAAACAACAAATTATATAGGACAAACTAAGTATATTAAACTTAGCTCGAATTTCTATAAATTCTCACAATATATTTTTAAATGACGAAATTTAAATTACATAAAATTATATTAAATTTGATGATATTACAAAAATGAATTAATATTAAATTTATCGAAATAAATATAATTTCCGCTGAATAAGGTAATTATATTTAAGTCATATACGATTGACCGATATTACCTGTACATAATAAATCGATTGTTAATTGGTCAATCGATTTATTTATTAAAATAAATAAATTTTGTACAATTTTTTTGTTCATCTGGATTTTTTCTTTTTTATAGCTAAAACGTTCTTAATATTGGTGGATGCTCATAGCAAATTTATAGATGTCAGGTTAATGTCTCGAACAAAGGCTCAAGACCTTATTGACAATTTAGAAGAGGTATTTGTTAATTTTTGAAATTGTCACCGATAATGGGCCTCCATTCAAATCATACGAATTTAAGTATTTTTGCAAGAAACAGGGTATAAAATTGAGCCATTCACCCCCTTACCACCCTCAATCTAACGGTCTCGGTGAGAGAGCAGTACAAACTGTAAAAAAGTCCTTAAACAAATATTTGCTGGATGATAATAAATTAACTCTAAAAAAGCATTGAAACAAATTTTTATTTCAATACAGGAACACATATTCCACAGTAACAGGACAAACGCCAAACGAACTTATATTTAGATATAAACCAAAAAATGGCTTGGATAATATTAATCCACGTCCTCGAGTCAAATTTCAGTCAGAACCACAACATATAATTCACAGAAGTCAAATTCATATACCAAGTCAAAATACATCCTTGTCCGGTTCACAGTTCAAAGAAAATGATAAAAATATTTACAGAAATCATTTTAAAAATAACGTGAAATGGATACCAGCAATTTTTTTAAAACAAATAAGTCAAAATACGTTCCTGATAATGCTTAATGAAAGTGTGCGAATGGTCCACAAAAGTCAATTTCGGAAAGTCGTGTTAAGTTACCATTATGCACTTCACTACAAAATATTAAATCAATCAATCATTTCTTCTCCAAAATCAACTCTAGGTCTAGGTCAACGTGAATACACACAACAAAACAAAGAAAGTCCAAGTCCGTTGAAACCACATATAGAAGTAACCAAAGTCTAGGTAATGCAACAAAACGAAAAAGAACCACATCGTGTAGTCCAGATATACCGAGAAGGAGTAAAAAAATTCGAGAGGTGTATAGGAAACGTTGCAAATCATACCGCAATTGATATTCATGTAAATTTAATATAAGTTAACCTTGAATGTATATTATATAAAAAAAGTCATATTGAAATTTTTTTTAAGTCTATAAATTTTACTAAAATATTTAATCTAAATTTTAAAAGGGGGAATGTTAGATATAGCAATAAAGGTACTACTAAATGTCGATATCGATATCTGAAATATCGACATCAATTAGTACCGTAACAATAATATATATAATGAAATGAAAAATGTTAAGCTAGTCTTAAGGAGCCTGTAAACGAGCAACTTTTTACGGCAATGTGTGGCCGGGCAATATTGCCGGGCAATATTGCCCAAATTCAAAAACATTCCCGGCAATTTTTTCGTATTGCCCGGCAATATATTTGTATAGCTCGGCAATATTGCCGGTATTGCAACTAATGGCTGTTGATTTTTTTCATCGATCAAAAATATTAAACATTGCCCGGCAACTATTTCGATTTTTGTTGTTGTTTTTTCATTGAAATTGAATTAAGTTCGTTTTGAAGATTTGTAAATAGGTGTCATTAAAAATTTGGTTTAATTAAATGGCAGGTAAAATAAAATATTTGCATTTGGGTATTGTTTTTGTTGTTTTAGAATAAAAAAAAAAAGGATTTTATTTCTTTTCAGATATTATGGTTAATAAATAATTGATGGAAGGTGGGTAAAGAATAATTTTTTGTTGTTGTAATGATTGTAATTCTGTTTTGAGAATGATTGAACTTATTTTTGTTTATAAATCGTTTAGTGTTTTGGTATTTTGAATGGAGAATAAATTTGATGGTTTTTTAATAGATTTGTACAATTCGCTTCTACAATTAGCTGAAAATCATTTCAGTTTGATCACTGGATTGTTAATGTATAAAAACTCCAAAGTTTTAATTTGGGGATGTTCTTTGTGACAATTAAGCTTAAGTACATATTGGAAATCACTTGAATTTCGCAATTTGAAATCATTTTTCATTTTTCCCTTGGAAAAACTTCTGTAGAAAAATGCGTGCGTCGTGCCGAAATTCGATCTCACACTGATCAGAGACACCTGTTCAAAGCCTGTGTGTCTTATACACTTAGCCACAGCGGCGATGACGAACCATATTTTAATTTTCAGCGTTAGATGATTTCTAAATGACACAAGAGGATTTGCAACTCCAAGATTAACTCAAAAAGTTTCCTTGAGTTGGTAACGTTAGAATGACCGTCTTGAGAATGACAAACTAAAGGACTTTTGATGATGAAGGACTACGCTTTCAAAAACAATCTAGAGCTTCTCAAGTGCGTTAACTTAAAAATTCGAGTCATTTTAGGTCAGGGCAAGAGAAAAGTAGGTGGGTTCGAGAGTTTCTTATATTAAGTGGTTCTCCTTATGAAAATTTTAGAATTTTCATGATTTATAGACTATAAAGGTTTAAAATGAATAAAATCTCTGTTCTTCGAGATTTATATCATTGTCTAGCAGTTAACCTCGCCGCCTATTATTTAGGTTTGTTTAACAAATAACATGGGGGAGGGGGCATTGAATGATCCAGCTCCGTTTAGAGCCAAAGTAATTGTGCTACTTTCGAGGAGCCAATAACATTGACATGGTCTAAAATTGTGGGTAAGGATATTACCTCGCAAGAAACGAAGTGATTGACTTTACAAGGAAGCAGAGGCTCCCTCATATTGGCTCCATCGCTCTGACGGGGAGCGGCATTGTACTTGCAGATCAAGCAAAATACTTATAGGTATAGAAACTCAGTTGGAAACCAAATATCAGAGAAAGAGCAAAAAAGCTACGGTAACAATATATACTCATGTATAGAAATCATGGGGAAAAAAGGGTCTTGCACTGCACCTTTCCCAATGACTTTACATCTCTGTACGGTGTGATCATTTGGTGAACTGCACTGTCCAGTGCTACAACGCCAATTCAAACGAAGAAGTTTATTCTACATTTTCTACCCCTTAGTCTTTCCATTTCTTGAGATAACACTCGTACTATACCATCATTGCTAGCTTAGTGTCATTTTGAATTCCAAATTTGGTAAGCCAGAACTGGTGCAGAGCTCAATCTTTTTTGAAGTTCCACTAACGCATTTTCTTACTTTTTCGTTCATTCAAATGCTTTATCCGTCCTTGTTAGCTTATGGAGCTCTTTGCAATATTTGCATATGCTGATACATAACATTGGTAGGAAATGAACAATCCTAGATAACTGCAATCCTGGACCACTGTTCATGTAAATTCTTGGGTCTTGGCCATTATTGTACTGCTGTGATCTTTTTCGGATCTATGTGTTCACCATTTGTTGTCACTCTACGCCCCAAGTATAATACTTTCTCTCCAAACAGTGTACATTTCTTTGGACTTAATATGAGTCCTGTCCTTACATTCCTTTGGACTTAATTTAAGTCCATGACCCTTACAATTATGTTGTCAAATTACCCAAGACACGTTCCATTAAACTTTCAAATGCTGCTGGGACTCAGTACGAATCGAATTGCAAAACATTAAATTCCCATAACCCATCTACCCATACTACACGCTGTCAATTATCGCTACCCTCCCTGCACTTCTACCTGCGACTAACCACTTTGCAGATCTACTGTTGACAACATTTGGACCTGCAAATGTTTCCAGGGTATCATCAATTCGAGGTAATGGGTAATTAATTTTTTGTTGCTGCATTCATTTTTCTGTAGTCAATGCAGAAATTGCAGAAATGTTGGGTAGCGAAAATCCAAAATTCTACGCCCACGCCATGCTACCTGAGTAGCGCTAACAGAATCAGGTTGGTGTAGTTGGAAGGGGCAGAGTAAATATTGCTTATACTCAATGATTCTGCACCATGGTGAGTCATTGGCGCCATAAAACCAATGCAACTCAAGCGTCTGTTCTCCATGTTAGGGGCGGCTTGGAGCGGGCGTCTGTTTTGGATCAAGCGATTCGCTATATAAACGCGTAACAACCGTCTGTTCTGCATGTTAGGGGTGGTTTGGAGCGGGCGTCTGTTTTTGATCAAGCGGCTCGCTATATAAAAGTGTAAAAAGGTTGTTTCTGGTGACCTTAAGATGCAAAACGAACCCATTCACGAAAATTTGGGTTGGGCGAAGGACTAACACCTCATTTCCGTAAAAAATTATTTATCATGTATGTGCACTGTACACTGACCTCGGATTATCTCCGACTCATTTAAAGAACGACCTCGGAAACTGTACCCGGACTACGATTTAAAAATGGGAACCTGGAACGTGCTTGGCCTTAGAAGACCAGGATATCTACTAAAACTTACAAACAAAATCGATAGCTACACACTAGATATAGTGGAATTACAAGAACTAAGGTGGCCAGGGAGTGGAATCTACGAAACAGCCAGGGGATACACTCTCTACTATTGCGGTCATGAAAACGGAGGAGAATTTGGAGTTGGCTTTCTCATACATCGTCACGTGAATCAACATGTTATCGACTTTTGCCAAATTAATATGCACAATGAGAATCCGCACGCAAAAATTTTATGTAACGATCATCAATGTGCACCTACTGAAGACAAAGCAGATGACGTTAAAGACCTGTTCTTTCTAGAACTCGAAGAAGTCATCAGTAACATCCCACGGCACGATATAAAAATCGTGGTAGGTTACTTCAATGCTCAAATTGGTAGAAGTTCAGAACTTCAAACACATATCGGCCCTAACAGCCTGTATCATACTAGTAACAATAACGGTTTTCGCGCAGCTGAGCTGAGTATGATGTATGATCTAGTAATATCTAGCACTTTCTTCCCTCATGAGAGAATTCACAAGGCAACGTGGAAATCAACTGACGGAAGAACGGAGAATCAAATCGATCACGTCATGATTTCTAAGAGACACTCTACAAATGTAACTGGCGTTCGATCATATAGAGGTGCTGACATGGACACCGATCATATGCTTGTCATCTTTAAGTACAAGTGCAAGTAACTATCTACATTTAATAGACAAGCAAAAAAGACCGTGCGCTGGAATGTCGAAGCATTTAAACACCTGGAAACACTGAATAGATATCAGGAAATTGTAACGAAAAGCATAAAAGAGCATGACATCCCGCTTGAGATGCCATTAAACATAAAAAAAGAATGGCAAACGCTTCAATCAACCATCATATCCGCAGCACAAACTACAATCGGAAAACGGCCACCGAAATCACGTAACGAATGGTTTGATGACGAGTGCCGCGTAAGCGTTGAGCAAAACAAAAACTGCGAAAAATGGTTAACAAGGAACACCCGAAGCACCCAAACTGATCATATATGCACCAGAAAAGCTTCAGCAAAACCCCTACGGAAAAAGAAACGCGAGCACATGAAGAGCTGCATCGAAAACATCAACCAACATGCGGTCAATGAAAATTCGAAAGAATGCTTTGCCAGTTCGTGAAATATGACAAAAGATTTTCACCCAAGATCTACAGCCATCAAAAATGGAAACAACGAGCTTACAAAAAGTGAACATGATGTGCTGGCAGTGTGGCGATCCCACTTTCAAGACCTACTGAATAGGACGAATGAATTTCATCCTATTAGAGCAATTGCTCCGTCAAGTGAGGAGATTTTTGCCCCTTACCCGACAATAGAAGAAGTGGAAGCTGCCATCAAAAAATTAAAAAATGGTAAATCACCAGGTATCGATGGATTCCCTGCACAACTATTTAAAAATGGAGGATGGAGCAGCTCTGGTCTCACGTATATATGATCTGATTCTCGCAATCTGGGACCAAGGAGATCTACCTGCTGGATGGAAAACAGCTCTCATTGTTCCGCTACATGAAAAAGGTGACAGCCTAAAGTCTGCGAATTATCGTGGCATCGCACTGTTGAGCACTGCATATAAAATACTAGCTAATGTCGTACTTGCTCGGCTCATCCCGTTTGCCGAATCTATCATCGGCGACTATCAATGTGGTTTTTGCCCCAACCGTTCAACCACAGATCAATGTTTTCCCTTAAGGATGATTCTGGAAAAATGTTGGGAGTACAACATCAGCATTCACCAGCTCTACGTTGATTTCAAGCAAGCAGCTGATAGCATCATCCGCGACAACCTCTGGTCCGTACTCATATGCCTTGGTATTCCAGCGAAACTTGTTTCTCTGTGCAAACTCACAACATCGGGATCAAACTGTAGAATAGTAATCGAAGGGTCAGTTTCTGACTCTTTTGATATAACATCAGGTGTTCGACAAGGTGATGCACTCGCGCCCGTACTATTTAATTTGGCGCTGGAGCACGCGATAAGAAAAAGCCGAATCGAGGCACAAAACTGCATATTTAGCAAATCTATTCAAATTCTTGGCTATGCAGATGATATTGCACTTCTCGGACGTAGACCAAGCGATGCTAAGGATAGTCTCTCTTAGCTTGAAAGAAATGCTAAACGACTTCAACACCGGCAAGATTAAACTTTTAACAACATCGACGAACATACCTCCCGGCAATCTGAATACTGGCGACTATAAAGTAAAACTTGTAGAAAACTTTAAATACCTCGGGTCTGTAATAACACGGTCAAATGACATGCAGGCAGATATCAAAGCCCGTGTCTCTGCCGCATACAGAGCTTTTTACGCATACTTAAAACTTTTGCGATCAAAACATCTTTCGCAGTCGTGCAAACTAACACTTTACAAAGCATTAATCTGACCTGCGCTTACCTTTGGAAGTGAAAGCTGGACACTGACTTCTTCAGATTGTAGAATTCGAGAGGATACGAACAATTTATGGTCCATGTAAAGTTGCTGAAAATCAGTATAGAATCCGAATGAATCATGAAAGCTCTATGAACTATCCGATTTTAATATAAGGTGTTGTGTTATATAGGAATAACAATATGTGTCAGAACAACACATACGTTGATGAAATTAAAGACCTAGGTCGCACAACAACATGCGTTCGGAGGTTTTAATAAACCCCTTTTTTATTTTTGTGTGGATTGAACGTCCTCGAAACTATCGATTCGGGTAAAGCATTCCATTTGTACGATGAACGAAGAAAGAAGTGCTTTTGCATTTTGTTACTACAACGGTGAGTGATCTCTACAGTTTGACTGTTTGTACAAACCGATTGACGAGTGAAACGGCGAAGGTAACAAAATAATGGTCAGATAATGCAGTTACGTTGACCTCACTCATAAAACGACAAGAAAATTTTTGGGAATTCCCGTGATGACGCATATTAATTACAAAAAGTAAATTTTTATATGAAATCTACCTCAAAAACAAAACCCAATGAAGATCATTGACCATTTTTCCAAACATCTGTTTAAATGAAGAAAATGAAGAAAAAAAAAATAAAATAAAATAAATAAATAGACACAACAATAAATCAACCAATACCATCAATTGTCACTTTGAAACAATAAAAATGTAAAAGGATTTAATTTAGGCGCCAAAATTATTATTTTGCTAAAAATATTTTTAGTCGGTTAATCTTCTTTTAATTTTTTTTCTAGTTTTTGCATCCTTTATAAAAAAATGAAAACAATAGTAAAAGAGTAAGTACATGTATGTATGTAATTAGAAAATCGAAAATACATATAAAAAATTTGAAGCTGATAAATTTGTGAAGTGAAGATTATTATAGTCGGCAATAAATGTCAACCGAGATATATTTTTTCAATAAAAGAGTGATTAATGATTCGAGATAATGAAGATTTCCACATTTGGAAATGCCGTCAATTGTTTCACCAATACATGTAAGATATGTAATGTATGCAAAAACATTCGAAACAGAACGTTTGATATTCATCCGTTTAAATCAAACCAAGCTTTTTTCTGGAGTACCAGTTCATTAGCGAGAGTCAATTTAATATGACGGATATTCACAACTAACGCACATACACAAAATTATTTCAAATGCGGCAAATATCCGATTCCAGATTCGATAAAGATTTGTAAGAAGTTGTGACGAAAAATTTGTAGCATGAGCTTTCCAGAACACTGAATCCTAATTCGGAATGCATGAGAGGCCACTCAAAGTGATATCATAAAGGATTTAGTCAGTTACAGGAAATTCAGTTACAGGAAATGATGAATATCCTTTATATAAAAGAAGTTCGGCAGCAGATGGCGTAAAGTTAACAACATATAGATATGCAAAACGGGAACATGGAAATAGTTCCATACACATGGATGGTTGTTCCATATCATTCCTTTGCTATCAAGAACATACAGAGCGCACATAAACATGGAATACGGTATCTCCGTGAAATCAGCCAAATACGTTAGTTAGTAAATACGTTAATAAAGGCAGCAACATTTCAGTTTTTAGCGTGCTACAATAAAGCAGCAAGAGCACTGAAGTAGTGGTATGAGTACTTTATTATCCTAAACATGAATGAAGTCCAAATATTTTTCTTTTAGCAGTACATTTAGAAAATAACATACGCATCTATATCACATCTGTAAATATGCAACAAAACGCCTTGAATCTATTGCATACAACTTTAACCACTTTCTTTGCCATATGTCAAAATAACGCGATGCGAATACACTGCCGTATTCGGAAATACCTACGTACCTAACATGGAATCCGAATAAAAAATTATTTATACGAGGTAAAAAAAAAGCGAGTCGACGAATAATCTGCTATATTAATAAAAACTGCGATATGCAGAATGTACTCCATCCCAAACAAGGTAAATGTATCTTTTTTCGCATGTTATAAGTAAATGTGCGTTCTAGCAATTGAGAATTGTCAACGACGTTACACATGTCAATTTCTGCATTGCATGTCAAACACCGCATTTATTTTAAAACCACCGACACTGGGATGTATGCATTAACGACACGTGCAGCACATCACCTCCAAACTAAGTTCGCGCTTTGTTTGAAATCATATTGACCGCATACTCTCCTTCATCTACAAGAACGTTTTGGAAAAAATATAAATCGCACATGGTTGAGGATCGTAGTATTCGCAGACTTCGTTCTCTAAATAAAATATATAAAAAAATATTTATAAAACCTTGGGTGTTTTAAACATTAAAAGAATAATTATTTAATTACTTTAATAATTAAGTCATCAAACCGAAATGCTTTCCATTGCAGTAGGTTTACAAATATACTAAAAAACCATCAAACTTATTCAACCATTCAAAATACCAAAACACTAAACGATTTATAAACAAAAATAAGTTCAATCATTCTCAAAACAGAATTACAATCATTACAACAACAAAAAATTATTCTTTACCCACCTTCCATCAATTATTAATTAACCATAATATCTGAAAAGAAATAAAATCCTTTTTTTTTTCTTATTTTAAAACACCAAAAACAATACCCAAATTCAAATATTTTATTTTACCTACCATATAATTGAACCAAATTTTTATATGAAACGCATTTACAAATCTTCAAAACGAACTCAATTCAATTTCAATAAAAAAAACTTCAACAAAAATCGAAATAGTTGCCGGGCAATGTTTAAAATTTTCGCTCGATGAGCGATATCAATAGCAACATGCCAGCCATTAGTTGCAATACCGGCCATATTGCCGAAATATATGGATTGCCGGGCAATACGAAAATATTGCCGAGAATGTTTTTGAATTTGGGCAATATTGCCCGGCAATGATTGCCAGCCACACATTGCCGTAAAAAGTTGCTCGTTTACATGCTATTTTACAAGTATTTTGTTAAAACATTGCCGGGCAATATTGCTGAAAATATTGCCGGGCAATATTTTCAGCAATATTGCCCGGCAATACGTATTTTTAGTTGCTCGTTTACAGGCTCCTTTAAAGTGATCGCGTTCTGAATTGAAAATTTAAATAAATATATTAAATATATCTTTCTTGTTTTTTTAATTATAACAATAGTGTGTGATAAATATATAAAAATAGAGATACTACAATATAAATTATTTTCTTTCTCATCAAAAATGTTTTCCTTAATTTAATTTAACCACACAAAAGAATTTTACTAATTAACCTACATAAAACAATTTCAAGTTTTATGATTCTCCTAACAACAGAAGTCTTCTGCTAATATTTAGCAAGTAACTTTTATATTTTAACACGGTTGACTGTCTCATTTCAGAAGGTGCAGTGCAAGTAATTATAAGAAAATTTGATGAACCAACAGTAGAAGAGAAAATATCAGTAAAAAAACAATCAGTTGCTCTGCATGAATTGATCCGCGTAGAAACAAAATGTTTAGACAAATGGTTTAGAGAGTAAATAGGTATAAGGAAACGAACAGTTGTAAAGGATACATTGATACACGTAGAAGACAGCTGTTCAGACTTTAACGGGGAAACAGCTTCGCAACAAATCATTTATGTAGACAGAAACATGTATTATTAATTGATATTGTAACGTAAAAAAGCAATTTTATGTTTGCTGGAATTTAAAGGCCGGAACCGAAATAAAATAGCAAATCATTAGCGAATTTCTTTGAATTTTATTTTAGAATAAAATCGAAATAGACCATCATTAAAATCATTTAGAAAAAAAATACTAAAACCAAAACCAAAATTGTATATTAAAAAAAGCTAAAAACAAAACCATTAAAAATAATTGAAGTTTGCAGCTCTGGATAGAACCATCATACGTAAACGTTATTGTATCTTTGAAAATGTATATAAATTTAAAATAAAATAAAATAAAATTCAAGATTTTATTAAGATTTTTATCTACACGATAGCAATAGATAGAACTGAATGTTTTCAATTGATTAGAATGAAAAATTGCTTTGAAAAGCGAAAGACAAAAATTGACACTAAAACAATTTTTTGTCTCGTCGCTGGTCGAGTGGGATAAATGATTAGCCATAAACTCTGATCAGAAGGTTCGACTTGTCTCGACTCTTACTGAAAATGCATAGGGTAAAAATGTAAAACGATTTTTTTCTCTCAAAATTTAAGTTCTTCGAACTAAATTTTGAACAAACTCATTCCAATTCACGCATTAGTTTATGTTCCACAAATTAAAATAAATTATTAATTCAAAACAATATTACTCTATTTAAAGATTATTTTCCGTTCGTTTTACAATACATTTTATTACAAACATTATACGAAACATTTCCATATTTTCCCACATATGTTTATATTATTCTTGATAAAATTCCAACCGCATTGTAAAATTTTCCTATATTACTTTTCTAATCCGCAACAATTATGAACATAATTTATTTTCTATGCAGAAAGTTCATATGAAAATATTTTTTCCATTTAAGTTTCACTACGAAATTCTTCTAAATTGAATTTTCAAAGATTTTCCATTTTTCCATATTCCCTACAATATACTACTTCTGTTTTCTTATCTTATTTGTTTCGTATCCTTTATGTCATAAAACATGTTTTGATAAGTTTTATTATATTTTTTCTTCGTTTTATTATTTAAAGCTTAAGTAGATGAAAGCTGTTATATAAATCGTATTCTCTTTGGATATTTCAATAACCAAAAAAAAAATATTTTTCGTTTTTCTATTTTCTTGTTAACAAACAAGAAGAGCAAAAATAAGAAAAGAATTATCTTAAAAATTGATTTAATTTTAAAATATAAAGTAATAATATTCGAAAGAAAAACGAACAGATTAAGTTTTATTTGAAGCATGTGTCGTTATTTCTAAGGAAAATTATTTAAAATGGATTTTTATGGTGTGTGATAGTAATAAAATTGAATCTTTTTTTGTTGTTGGATTTGAACGTTGTTACATAGTGTGTTTGCAGATCAAGAGTATTGAAAAGGTCAGATCAAATGATTTCGAGGATTGATTTCTCTTGTAAATTTGATTCTCTTGTGAATCTGAGAGTTTAACTATTTTAACGTCTATCTTTCTGAGCACCGTGTTAGCACTGACAAGAATGTATTCTCATTCGAGAGGCGCCTAGGACGACAACATTTTAGGGACCGCAATATTTTAAAGGCTGGATAATTTAAAAAAAATTAAAATTTCAAAATCAATTTAATTTAGTTTTGCGTATAGTGTTTAAAATAATTGTTAAAATATTAGTCAAAAATTATTAATTATTAAATTATTTAAAAAAGGGTTTGTAAAATATTTTGCAAGTATTACTATTCTCTTTTTTGGTGCCGAATATGTTCCATAGAAGAAGTTGTCGAATTTTGTCCATAGAAGACAAATTGTCACATTTTCTGCACCTAAAAAAAATTGGATTAATGAATCGTTTACTCATTTGTAAAATTTAGCATTATCCATTAGATAGAAAACATGATTTGGATTGACCGTAGATTTTTGAAATGGTAATCTATAGATGTTTTTTTGTCTTCAATGTGTCTTCATCACAAACAGAACATTTGTACTGATTATGCATGCACTATCAAAACTTTTGAAAAATTTAGCGTAATTGAAAAACCAACAATTTTTTTCAATTTTATCATTTTCCCAATTTTTTCAGGAATCTTGAACAGATCCAGAAACTTCAAAACCCTTGTATTTGGTACAATTCGTTGAATGTGGACTCGAGTCCAATTGACTGGGCTGGTTCATTTACTCCGCCAAAAACCAAATCTCTAATAAATTCGGAATCATATAAATATTTCTAAAATAAAGTTCGATCCATTATTGGAGATCGAACATTATTTGTTTGGCCAGTTTTCTTCACCTTCAAATACAGAATAAAACTATAGACATTATTATACAGGCCCTGATACGGAGCCAGTTATTATGTTGGACCTTTGTTAACTAATATATTTAAAAGGAATTTACCCGGGATAAAATCGAATCGTAAATTTGGGAATCTCTTAAATTTTATATAATTAGCCTGACATTCCAAAGAGAATAATTAAACTAAAACCAATATATATATTTACAATAAATACCTTAAATTATTAACTGTTGATTGATGATCCCCTTTTCACTTCCAGTATAGTTTCCTATTACCAAAGTTTAATTTCCAAAACTCAACAGCATCTGATTTTGTTATACGAAATTGATCACCAGCAAAAAATAGATCCTTTCGAGCGAGGTTCCTGGCACATAAAACTATTATTCGTATTTTTTTTGTGCCCCATTGCGGCGTGAATATTCCAATTTGTTCGTAATTCAAATAAAAATTATAAGTTGATTTACGAACCAACATTTATTATACATTTTTATTAAAGTTGTTTAAAGAATTAAGTTCATATTTCGCATGTGACACTAATGTAAATGAATTACGATAATTTTTTAATTCATTCGAAAGATTTACATAATTTTTCAGTATCACTTTAAAATTATTTTGTGATATATTTTGTATACACAATAATCGATACATTTTAATATGTTGTTATCATTTCACTTATTATAACTACTTTTATTTGTTTGATTTAATGTTTAATAACAAAAACAATTGAACATTTTCTTTTGAAAAGCAACAATGGAATCAATCTTTTTTAAATTGCAAAATGTGATTTTGCTTTTGACATCTCATGATGTCAAAACAAAATCGGGTAATCTTCAAAATTCAGCAATGATTAACAACGACATCTGTTCATTAGTATTGGAAATAAAAATTTAGTACGTTCGTTGGCTTTTTATAATATATTCAAAATCAATTAGCAGTTAAGTTGGGAAAATTTTAAAAGTACTATTAATGTAAAAATGAACGGAAATTAATGTAATACATTTCTATTGAATTGAAAACAAAGAGGAATTTGATTTCATTATTGTTTTGCGATTATTGCGATCGTTACACCATGAATTCAAGGTAGAAACCAAGATTTCTACTCTTGAAATCACAAAAACGTCGCCATCCCCTCCATGACAGAAAACCACCGAAGCACTATTAAACTTAAACTAATAATAGAAATTCTAATAACTAATAAAAAAAATTATAATAACTAAGTAATATTAAATATAACACCTATTCAAATTCTAAAAACCGAGAATTAAATTTATAACTATAATAACTAATGATTAAGAATAGATGTTTAATTTATGACAACTAATAACTCTAACACTAAATTTAATTTTATAAAAAAAATATATTGAAAAACTTAGGCTTGGTATATAGGAAACAGACGCTAGAGATTTGGGTAAAACCAGCAAAACCATGACTCGCAATCACCAACAATAGTAAAACCAATTCTCAACAAAAAAAAAAATGGAGTTAGTACGACGGAAATGTAAAAAGGATGAAAGCACAAAAACGAAAAAAAACAACGAACGCCCAATTCGAAAACATACAAGATTTTTTGTAAAAACAAACTTTGTAAAGGAACAAAAAGGACCACCGTCGTAGCCAATCTTTGCTGAATCTTTCACAAAAATTCCTAAAACATTATATATGTAAAAGTATAATTTATTTATTTAATTTCAGATATACTGAAATAATTATATATACCTAAAATTAGTTATTGACGATAGCACCCCTAAAATATATTTATTTATTTTTTTAAAAAAATTGAAAAAATGAAAATTATTCAGAAAGGATGTTTATTTATTGGATGCACCGTCCTAGCTCAAAATATTGATTTATTTTTAGAAAAAAAATAAAAAATATTTATTTATATTTTGATGTATTGCGTATTTAAAAAAAATTTATTTATTTAGTTACCTAAAATTAACTTAAATTTAAAAAAATTATTTATTTAATAAAAATTTATTTATTTAATTTTCAAAAAATTTGTTTTATTTATTTTATTTTTATTTAATGTAGTAAGAGATTCCCAAAATCAAGATTCGTCTGGAGACAATTTAAAAAGTAAGTATGGTTACAATATCCATTTCATTTAAATTTGAAATATCGCGTTCGCGAGCCCACTCCAACAATGCATGTGAGAACTGACTAGAAAAGCCCCTAACGACCAGATTCTACAGAACAGTTTCTCCCCAACCTAATAAAACAATCACAACTGTCACGATTAGACACTAGGTCCATTTCTACTGACCCAGTTGTGCTTGTTTAACCTACAAATAAATTACAACTAAACCTAATGCGAAAGTTGAAGAACGCTCCCGAGCACCAGACTTCAAACCCTAAACTCTATGAAAATTGTTCTATTGCAAGCTAAATGGAAAAAATGTAAAAGTTTTTGAATTTGTATGAGGTGAAGCCTCTGATCCTGAAAGCAAAAGTATAATTGGTCCTTCTCTTCATTACACCGAAGAAGCCTCTGAGCAAGGAATGGTACTACTGGTTTGCACCTAAGTACAAACACAGCAACACCACTCCTCGTCCCTGAGAACTCCCTCGCCGAATGAAGAGAAGAAACCAATGTTCTTCGATCGCATAACCCCGGTGGCCATAGGCGATCTAAGAACGACATTAATGTTAAAGAGTGAAGCTCTATGGATGGCTTTTTAGGCCTACCGCTGGAGAAAGTGAATCAATAAACCTAAATAATATATAACTTATCCATAATCTAAATAATTTCTTATTTAAAAATGCTAAATCGAAACATGAAATACATAATATGTGTTAATAAAGTTTTACATGAAATTAATTAAATTTAATCTTCAGACTAAATAATAAATTGGTAATTTAAAAAAAAAATTACGATTATTTTAAATTCAAAACTAAGCTTACTAATTTTTAAGTTATTAACTCTAATATATTTGTTTAGGTTAAATCTTTCGCTTTATTTATTGTATCCAAAACAAAAATAAATGTTAGCTAAAAATAACCATTTCCATATTTATACCACTTTTCAAAATTAATCGCAATGAAAAAATAATTCTAAAAAAAATGGTGGTAGCTAAAATGGACTCATACGAGATCTGTATACGTACATCAGCGGATCAATATGATGACAAATGTAGAGATATTGATTTGGATCCGGCTCACTCTATAAAGTTGATGGGAATTAATTATTTTCAATTGTACTTCCATAAACATAGACCAATAATACTTTGAAAGTAGTGACGAAAGATTTAAACTTATACAAAACTGTTGAAAAGCTGTTTGGTCAATGTTAACCTTTATTACGTTAATAACATCCTAAAACTCATAGAAACATGACTTAACCACAATCAGAAAAACATACGATTAATTTCATGTATAAATTAATTGCATCATCCAAAAATATGTACAATATATAAACAAATATATGTACAATATGTACATGGTAGCATAAAAAAAATTCAAAAAAAAAGCTGCTTCCCCAAAGCGGTTTTTTTTTTTTTTCCAAATTAAAAAAACAATTAGTATTACTAAAAGCAAATGACAGCACAAAAAAACAATCTCCAAAAAAAATTGCTGTCCCAAAACGGTTTTTTTTCAAACAAGCAACCACTTAACTAATTATACAGTGAGGGACAGGGGCCTCCTGTGGACCAATCCACTCCTCTACCTGTCGCATGGTCGGTGAGATGGGAACCACCTCAACCAGCTCCTCTATTTGAGTACTCTTGGTCGAGGAAGCTCCCAGCTCCACGACCAAGCGACTCTCCTTCTCCTTCTTCCTCCTCTCCTTTCTCTTCAGGTGTGAGCTCCTGTTTCTCTTGACCCGTCTCCTCTCACGCCAGCCCACATTCACTTCCTCATCCACTCCATTCAGCTCCTCATCCACTATCTCACAAATCAAATCATCCAGAAACTCATCATATTTTTCTTCGTAAATATCATCCATCAATTCCAAAAATATTTTATGTTTTACCTCATCCAGAATCACATTTATCATTCCATCCACTACATTCCTCGCCTCAACCATTCTCTCTTTTCTCTCCTCATTCGCTCTCCCATCCACCTCATTCATCCAGGGCTCAAACCCACCTGGCCGACACCTCCTTATCAACCCCTGACCCCTCATAATTGTATACATTCTTATCAAAATTCAAAATATATAATTTCCTAATCAAAACGAAACCAATAACTGGTTTATTTCAAGATACACAAAAAGCTGATTGACAACCACGGCCCAAACCGATTGCCACCACCCTATTACCAAAAAAAACCACAACTGGTTTATCCTAAAACTTACAAAGAGAAACGCGGAATTCTTTAAATTTTTGAAAATATAAATTTAGAGTACTTATGATAAATATACACATGAACACCTTAGAAACTAAACCTTTATTTTTTTCCTCTAGCTTTTTAACAAAATTTAGCTAAATAAACCGACGCGAAAAACAAACTATTAATCTGAATTGAAATAATCAAATAATATATAAATATATAAATATAATAATATAAGATGTTCCACACAAAAAAAAAGTTTTTTCAAAAAAAAACCGGCTTGCCAACGCCCAACCTGGAAAATATTTTCCCACCAAATTATTTATATATATATATCTAAAAAAAATACAAGAAATATAACTGTAATTAACCTAACGGGTCCCTTTTGTTCGGCGCTAGTTATTATACAGGCCCTGATACGGAGCCAGTTATTATGTTGGACCTTTGTTAACTAATATATTTAAAAGGAATTTACCCGGGATAAAATCGAATCGTAAATTTGGGAATCTCTTAAATTTTATATAATTAGCCTGACATTCCAAAGAGAATAATTAAACTAAAACCAATATATATATTTACAATAAATACCTTAAATTATTAACTGTTGATTGATGATCCCCTTTTCACTTCCAGTATAGTTTCCTATTACCAAAGTTTAATTTCCAAAACTCAACAGCATCTGATTTTGTTATACGAAATTGATCACCAGCAAAAAATAGATCCTTTCGAGCGAGGTTCCTGGCACATAAAACTATTATTCGTATTTTTTTTGTGCCCCATTGCGGCGTGAATATTCCAATTTGTTCGTAATTCAAATAAAAATTATAAGTTGATTTACGAACCAACATTTATTATACATTTTTATTAAAGTTGTTTAAAGAATTAAGTTCATATTTCGCATGTGACACTAATGTAAATGAATTACGATAATTTTTTAATTCATTCGAAAGATTTACATAATTTTTCAGTATCACTTTAAAATTATTTTGTGATATATTTTGTATACACAATAATCGATACATTTTAATATGTTGTTATCATTTCACTTATTATAACTACTTTTATTTGTTTGATTTAATGTTTAATAACAAAAACAATTGAACATTTTCTTTTGAAAAGCAACAATGGAATCAATCTTTTTTAAATTGCAAAATGTGATTTTGCTTTTGACATCTCATGATGTCAAAACAAAATCGGGTAATCTTCAAAATTCAGCAATGATTAACAACGACATCTGTTCATTAGTATTGGAAATAAAAATTTAGTACGTTCGTTGGCTTTTTATAATATATTCAAAATCAATTAGCAGTTAAGTTGGGAAAATTTTAAAAGTACTATTAATGTAAAAATGAACGGAAATTAATGTAATACATTTCTATTGAATTGAAAACAAAGAGGAATTTGATTTCATTATTGTTTTGCGATTATTGCGATCGTTACAACATTTATTACCAATACGTAAAATCTGTTGAATCTGCACCATAGTTCAAGCAATAGGTTATCAAACAAACAGGTGCATCACAAAAAACTTACTCTGAAAACTTCTAACTAATTGTAAATTTTAACACTATCTGCTTTATGAAAGACAAGAGACAATATACCAAGACTTTGTGAAGAAGCATTAATATTCTACAAAAAGGCAGATAGACAAAATGAATACTGATCAGTTCTTAGAACTAATTCAAAATAGTACAATTGAAATGGTTTATTTATTTAACTATACTCTTGTTTATTCAAAAATTTAAATTCAGTTTACTGTGCTTCATCCCTAGCGTGAGAGCATCAAAAACCTTTTCAAAAGCTCTTTTAATAATTTAACTTGTAGCAAGCCTACAAAATTAATCATTGTTTAACCTGACAATACAACCTTTGATGACGATCTGATTTTTTAATTAACTGTACAAAATCTGAAATGAATGTCATACATTAAAAATTTCAATGTTGCACTACCATTAATTAGAATTAGCTTTTGTCTTGAGAAGATGAATCGTATCGGCAGCTAGCTAACAAATACGTTAATAAAAACCTTAGAAGTAATTCTTGATGCGAATATCATCATTGAAAATGACCCAGAACTGAAGACTTGCGTTTTTTCGGTTTTACTCAATATTAAATCGACTTCCTGAGACAAAAAGCAGTTGTTTGAATTTATTATTGTGATTTTAGATCATTTTATTCTTTGGGGTTTCTTCGATCTCAAAGTACTGGGAATAAGCCATACAAAATAAATATTGTAAATTAATTAAAATACAATTTTTTCTGCAATTTAAAAAGCCACAAACCATTTTAAAAAAACAAATTGTGTTATAGCAATGTTAAAAATTTCATTACAAAAGCCATTTTCAAGCCATTTCAAGCCATTTTCAAGCCAAAACAAATCAAAGAGATTTTCTGTTACAATCTCTTTGATTTGTTTCATAATAACTACAATACTCCGAACGTATTCAAACGCCAACAATGAACGCATAACAATGACTGTTTGTAGTTTATGCATCGGTCACACGATGTGTCCAACCATCACATGCTCAACATTAAAAAGTGTACGGTTTATGATTATGTGTTCTCTATTTGAAGAGCCCAAACAATTCGAAAAATGCCATTTCTATCAAAACTTTTCGGTAAGATTGTTTCATTCTCCCGCAGTCAATACCGTCTGAAAAACAAAAGGAAAAGGTGAATCCAGAACTATCTACAGATGAAACTGAAACCACGACACTATAAACTTCAGCATACACAAGGACAAGCATTTCGTGAAAAAAGAGGAAATGAAATGTAAACGTCAACGAAAAAGATTTTATTTTTAACACATTTCTTGCCAACCGCAATAAGCGCGATAAATAATATGAATATGGAACAGGTTTGGCGCAGCTATTTTGAGACGAATAGCAGAAAAAAATCACAAAATTGCGGTTGATATGGAGCTTAAATGGCATGCAGAAGGCAAAGAGACGTTACAGGGTTGGACAAAATCACAGTTTCAATTAATTACACCCGATGATATATTTGATCGAGAAGTGAAAGTAGAAACTCAATAGTAATTGAATTTCATTTATAACTTTTTCATTCTTATAAACCAAATAATTATTAAATAAATGGAATATATTATTAATTACCTTTAAAAATTGCCTTTTAATTCATCATAGATAGCTCACACGCATAACTCCGATTCAGAGTACTCAAAAAATAAAACTAGAAATTACTTTTTTTCTTTCGTCAATACCAACAATATATCAAAATTTCAGATTTTTTAAAAATCAAAAATTTAAAAATCGCCAAAAAAATGTGCGTTTTCAAAATAATAGCCCATATATTGAATTGTGATTATAACCTGGTGCCAAATAGAACAAAGTAACAGCTAGACGTTCACGTGTAAAAATTGCTTTTCGCATGGCTGTCTCTTGTTTTTTATCTCAACTTTTTGATTAATATTGAGTTTATTCTTATCAAACGTGATTCGAAAGAATTTTTTGATCAAATTTTCTCGTTCTATTTTTAACTTTTTCGTCAAAACTTCAAACACATTTTGACGATTTCGATCTAAACAAATTGCCCGACTTCACGCAGTTCTTTTGCGTTTGCAATTTTTTATCGCACGTTCTCTATCTTCGAAGACAGCCAAAATTCCCCAATGTAATTATTTGTGTCTCTTCGACAAAATACGAATGATAAGTAATATTTTCATTTCATTCTCACGTCATTCTCATTCTCACCCTTTCACACATGAGAATACGTGAGAATAGTCTCATCAAACCTGCTGTCATCCTCAGTCCTCACACATTTCGTTCCCATTAAGAATTTTCTTGGAATTTGTATAAGCATCCATGAGAATATTCTCACCGAAATAGTCGCATTCTGTAGATTTATTTCGTTTATTTCGTTGTTTAAAATAGAAAACTGTTTTACAATGTTTTCGCCTAGTTTTTCAGAGGCACAAAAATAATACGCCTCAACACTGTATATAATTTGTAAATGCTTGTGAGCTTAAAAAGTGATTTTGGTGAGTAGAAATTGAAAATGAATCTTTTTGTTTCTAAAAATAGCTACAATTTTAAATAAAAATATTGGCAATACTGATGCAAAGGCTGATGTGTAGAAACAATTTAAGAGCTATAGGCTCCAAAATTTGGAAAACACATCGCGACAAAAAAATCGAAAAGCTCGATGTTATAATTCCGAAAACAAGATTTCTTCGATTTTTTTATAATGAAATATTTGCGTTGTCTCAATCGAATTGGAACATAAAGAAATTGATTTTAATAAACAGTTTGCAACATCAATCAAACTAAATTTACTTGAAATGTGAAGCAAAAGCTGCCTTTTAAGAATGTGCTTTCGAAAAATATTTCATTAAATTGTAGTTCCAGCCTTAAGCGAACACAAACACGCAATAATACCATCCCAAACCTAGAAATTTCATTATCTTTAAATAAAAGATTTTCTATTGTACCAAAAAAAATTATTATTGAAATTCCATTTTAAAATTCCATTCCCTTATAAAATGAACACAACAAATACAAAAAGAAACAAAACTTTCTATTTCCAATTTATTAAATTATCCAACTTTTTTAAACTTGAACATCTACGCTCCTAGAATTTTTACTCGTTCACAACCATTAACAAAATAATTCACAATACAGTCAGGAAACCAAACTGGCATATGATGAGGGAAAAAGATTGGAAATCAATTTTTTTTAAATAATACCCTAAATTTCCGTGGGGATAGCATAATTAAATTATAAGGTTCAATATTCATGAAGATCAAAAACGAAGAAGAGGAAAATTTTCAGAAAAATTGAAATACGATTTTCTTAAGAAAAAAAATTAAGAAAAAGGTTTAATTTTTACTTAAGTTTAAGACCAATTTATAATTTTCACTTGATAAAAGTTATTTTTGGTTTAAAAGAATCGGAATGAGATGATTCTGATTTCAATTGATGGTCCTACTTAAAATTTAAATTTTGTTGTGTTAGTATTTAAATTAGTTAAATTTTAATTCAGCTATTAATTCGTTTTTTATTTTGATACATTCAGTAAGAACTGTTATTTCTCGAAAACTTGACAGTTTTACTGATAAAATAGAATAAATGTTTTCGAGAAAGCTAGGGTAAACTGGGAATATGCCTTTTGTAGAGCAAATAAAAATATTTTTAATGATTTTATTCAAGAATTCAGATAGAATTCAGAGAATTCACTAGTGATTTTCAACAGTGTGGTGAAACATATGGAGGAGAGAGCTGAACCGTCGAAAAAACTAGTGTTAAATGATTTACACAGACTCAGATTAAAAAATCTGCTACAAACATTTCCTATTAGGTGTTACTTTGTTTTTGTTATATTTTTGTTTATTCAGGTGTTTTGTATTCTTTTAGTTGAGCTATTTTCTCTAAAGAATATTTTCTAAAACGATGATTCTTTGGGACATAACCACTCCATAATCGTCACAATATAAATGTTTTTATAAATTGATTATTTAAAAAATGTTGATATGGTTTTTAAAAAATTTTCTATTTTTTATGATTGAAAATTTTAATTTTAATGCGCTTTTCTTTTGAGAATCACAAATGTTTGTGTAATCGATACAAATCTATTGTGTGTACAAAAACAATACGCACTAGTAGCACAATATATTTATTGCACACTGAACAATCCGTAGTTATCGTTATCATAAAAGTTTTCGTTAATAAATATTAAGGCCGACTCTCTCATATTATTTTCAAAATTCTATGTAGAATGAATATCATAATAAAATTAAATAACATCTATAAATTATATCTTTTTTAACCATGACAACATAATAAAAAAGCAAAATTTTGTTTTCTTGGATTCTAAACCTGTTTAGGATTTCGTACTTTAAAAAATTAAGAACGGAAAACTTCGACGTGCATTCGAATTTCAAACGATTTTCATGCAAACTATAAACGCATTTTCATGCAAACTTGAAATTTTCTGCAACTATTTTTATAATATAATAGCCGTAAGTCTATCCTTCTATACGAGCGTAACGGCAACCTTATCTTTCCTTTAGTCTATAGTTCAAATATCGTTCAAATTGGTATATGGGTAGCGCGTTCGACTGATGATCTATAGATTGAAAGTTCGAAACCTGATTGTTGCACATTTTTTTTTATTTTTTTTTTAAATAACATTAAAATTATTGTTCTTTTACACACTCTCATTTTATTCATATTCATACATACATTTCGTTCTACGATAATGCAGTTTTTAAATTTTTATTTTAAATAACATAAAAATAGTTTTTTTTTATTCATAAATTCATTATTTTCTTTAAATAACTTTAAAATTATTGTGCTTTTTTATTTTATTATTCATGAATGAATTCATATAAATAAATAATTCATATATAAATAAAACTTATATAAAATTTTGTTTTTGGATACTTAGAATTATCGATAAAGTAGTTCTTTAAAGTTAGTTAAAAAGTTAAGTTGTCTTTTGCCATAATTTGTTCAAGTTAAAATCATTAAAATCATTTCGATATTTACATTTCGATATTAAGAATAACAACAACTACTATAAATAACATTAAAATTATTGTTTTTTTACACACTTTTATTTTATTCATACATACATTTCGTTTTACGATAGTGCAATCATCGATCGATAATGCAGTTTTCATAGCATTTTATTGCACTGTCATTTCCCGTTTCGTTCAAATTATTATACAATTTCGATATTAACAAGAAAATTAATTAGTTTTTTGACAGGCAGTGCTAAAAATCATATAATAGTGGTTTCCGATAATTATTTGCCATAATTTCATTCCTGTGAATTAAATTAAGGAAAAACAAAAACTATTATTTGAGTATGTATTTCTCTTGCAATATAACAGCTTTATCATAAAAGATCGTGTGACGTCATTTTGTTTAGTTATGAATGCAATCATTATAGAATGCATTCTGGGGATTTTATTTTTTTATTTTAATTAAGTTACATAATACATATATTTATAATTTTTGTTGATGTTTTATTAATAAAACCTTTTTTATTTTGAATTAGTCACAAGATATGTAATATTTATTATGAAAAATAGATCGATTTTTTTTTAAAGGAATAATAACCTTTTTTTAAAGGAATAATTAGAATAAAGGAATAATAGTAAAGTTGGTAGATGGTTTTTATAATAAGTTTATTAAAAAAGAAAAGAGGAAACAAATTGATGAAAGTACATGATTAAAGGTCTATTTCCTCACTTTTTGACACAACATTTCGTAAAATACTAGCGCTATTATGGCAGGACCAGAACCAGAAAATTGTTCTATAGTACAGCGAACATAACAGCATAGAAAAATATAGATTTTTAACAATTTTTAAAACAATATAGGTTGAAAACATTTGATATTTTTGGGACAAAAAACAGTTTGTGTTATAATATACATTTTCAAACATTTAATAATTTAAACCGATTTAATAAAATGAACTTTAAGAAACTCAGTACGAAATTTCGTTGTCATTGCCGATGTAGGGGGTTGTGAGAAAGGTTCGGAGCTCAACGCGAACCCTATATTTAATTTTTATTGTTTTGGTTTATTTTTTTTATAGAACATAAAAATTATTCCTTTTTATTCATAAAAATTCCATTTACGGCATTTAAATTTTTAGATAATGTAGTTTTTCAACATTATTGCTCTAATTGTCTTTTAGCCGTTTCGTTCAAATTTATATCGTTGCGATATTAATAAGAAAATTAATTATTTATATGACAGATAGTGCTAAAAATCATAGAATATGTTTTTTACATCATTATTTTTGCATAGCTTCATTTTCTGTAAATAAAATATAGAAGAACAAAAGCTGCTATTTCAGTATTTTCTTATTATTATTATTTTCAACCATTTGTCATTGATCGTATAAAAATTTATCGTTAACCTCACGATGGTTTTTGTAGAATTATAGTTAAGCAGAAGGTACACACAGAATAGATTAGAAGAGGTTGGATTACGATGGATAGTACTTAGTAGTTTTATCAAAGCCGGATGAAAAGAGCAAGAGTATATTGGTGTGCGTAGGGAGGGGGAAAGGAGGGGGCGGGGAAGGGGGAGGGGGAGCCCGCGGATACCCCCTAGTTAAATATATTTAAAATGTGTCCATATTTTAATCTATATTTTATGGACAGAAGATAATGAAACAAAAAATTTTTGGTAATAAAATCATGGTGGTGGTTTAAAAAAATCAAAATATTTAAAAAAAAATTTCGATGAATTATCGACAGCTTACTTTTTGAGTTATTACCAAAAACGTCAGTTTTATCCTGTCCCCCCATCCTACCTCCAAACAGAACAAAACAAAAATACAACTCATTAGAAAAACGTTGCAAATTTACGAAATACTAAAACTCATTAAACACGATCCCGATACAGTTTTGTATCCTTTCGACAGAGCATGTGTTAATTTAAATTGAATTATTTAAAAATTAATTGATTATAAAAAGAAAACGAATAGAAGAAAAAACAATGAATTTCATTTTTATTTAATTTTTTTTTGTACCATTTTAATTCCAAACAATTAAATAAATATTATTCAATTTCAATGCCTATTTCATTGTTTGTTATTTTGATACAATGAAAGACATCAAATTTTATACTAATGAGAAACCAAAACACAATCCAATAAAAAACTAATTTTGTTTACACTGAAAATTCAGTTCAAATGAAATTATACTAGCCCTTGCCTTTTATATTATTCGAGAGACTAGCATGCGCATTAGTTAGAATTTATTGTTTTTTATAATTTTAAATGCGAGAAAAAATTATTTTGTTGATTTTAATAATAACGCACACAATTATAGTTGTAGAAAAAAGAAAAGAAAATAGACATAGGATTCGAGAGGATACAACATATTTATTAATGCTATGTTTACTATAGAATCTTTCTCAATAACTTCAAAAACTTCATCTGTTGACTGTAAAAATTTTCAGTATTAAAACAACGTCAAATCTATACAGATTTTGCAGTTAAATTTCAACCTCTTAGAAATCAAGCTCAACCATTTGAAAATTAATTTTAAGTTTTATGTTCTATGCCTAATTCATATACATAAAATATGACGCAACATTTAAGAAATTGCTGCTATTAGAGAAACATCACGTCTTCTAAACGTTGGTTTGATTCACCTGCGATGATAATTAAACTCCGTTTCAACAATAAAAATCATTTTTGACTAGCTTCGACGTCGTGTTTCGCGAAAAGATTTGCAAAAGCTGAATTTGATTTGCTGAAGGCAGAATTTGATATACAAAGGTTGAGGATTACTCTGCAACAGAATATTTCTATCCACAGAATATTTATATTCAATGCCAATTGAAACACTTATTAAGATTCAACTACTGAAAATTGTGCTCGTATTTTTTACACGATACAACATTCCGGTTACAATTCAAATTTATAGCTGTTAAAACTATCGCATTCCGTCTTAAGCTACTTTTTATTTCACAATAGGAATTACTTAAATACAATTTTATTTACTGTCTGTTCTAGATTATTACAAAACTTTTTAAAACGCCCAACAAATTCTATTAAATAAACATTTTCTTTTTAAAGTTTAAACCAAACAGTCATCATCATCACACTGTTCATTCTATAAATACAGTAAAATCTCGCAAAGCCGGAACTCGATTATGACGGAAACTCGAAAAACACGGAAAAACCGACTACAAATTATATCCGATTGAATTAAATTTCGTATATAATTGAATCGGTCATTTCAAAAAGCTCTTAAGTCACATTTTTTTCCAACATGCTTTTTTTGCAGAAAATGGTTCCTTAAAGGGAGATGCGTATTCTGGGTAAAAACCACGTAAGACGATATTGATAGCATTCCTGCATTCCTGCGTAGGACGAGAGGAACCGCAGGTACGGACCCATGACACTCGTCCTCTTTTCGAGGATCCGTATTATATATGAATTATATGTGAATTATATACGTATTATACTATTATACATGAATTAACTCATGATTAAGAATGATGGAGAATATGACTATATACCATACAGATATATAAACATGACAAATTAATACATGTAAAATGGTAATAAGATTATTTTTAAGTGTAATTCTCAATAGTAAGCAATAAAAAATATGATTACTACGATTTTTTTGGTTAAATTTTATACCACTAACCCTATTTCTCGCTAAAACAACATAAGTCAAGAACTGTTTTTTATGTTTTGTTCATTATTTCTATTAATAAATTGTAAAGGTTATTCGCCATTATAATTTTTTACCACTCAAATACTAAATTAAACATAAAAAAGTCCTTTAAAACTCATTTGTTTGTGTATGAAACAGTTTTTATTGATTTCTGAAAAATTCTAATTGAGTGACTTATGAGGTTTTTGAAATGACCGATTCAATTATATATTTATTACGAAAACTAGCGAAACGTGGATGGAAAATGTTTGGTAGAACAATTTTTAAACAGAGTACTCGAGAAAGACAGAATTATGACCAACTTCGTTTCAGTTTTTGGAAAAGTATACTAACTTCATTTGTTATGAAATGTTACTTCGGTCTGAAAGACCTAAGTTTTACATTCATGAGCTCAAAGTGAAATTCTTACCCCCACTTTTTTTGGCATTTCTCGACGTTTTAGGACCTACTGATTCTAAAAAAGCAAAAAAAAAATGTGTGTCTGTCTGTCGGCCGTCCGGCCGTCCGGCCGTCACAACCGACGAAATCTAGAAAGCCGCTGGACGGATTTCAAAATTTTTTTTTTCTAAAAATAGGTTTACTCAATGGGAAGAGCCGAAAGGACGATGTGTTCGATAACTGTACCGGAAGTGTGTCAAAAAAATCGTCAAGTGTGTCAAAACATGGAAATGTGCATATTTTTTGCTTAAAAATCGTTCATTTTAAGTGATTACGAGTAGGAACATTAAATTTGGAGAAATCTTGATAGTCGGGATTGGTATGTGAGACCAAAATCTAGATTACTGCATTATAAGTTTGTCAAAAAAATGTTGTCAAGTGTGTCAAAAGAAAGATTTTTATTTATTTTTTTACCCAATTTTTTGGAAAAAAATTAAATTAAAATTTTGTTCGAAATGAAATTTTATTTTATTATTGCGAACTATGGCATTATAAGTTTGTCAAAAAATGTTGTCAAGTGTGTCAAAATAAAAGATTTTTATTTATTTTTTTACCCAATTTTTTGGAAAAAATTAAATTAAAATTTTGTTTGAAATGAAATTTTATTATTATTATTGAGAACTATGGCATTATAAGTTTGTCAAAAAAATGTTGTCAAGTGTGTCAAAAGAAAGATTTTTATTTATTTTTTACCAAGTTTTTGGAAAAAAATTAATTTAATAATTTGTATAACATGAAAATATATTATTATTATAGAGAATTATTGCATTATAAGTTTGTCAAAAAAATAATGTCAAGCGTGTCAAAAAATGATTTCATTGATTTTTTTAGCCAATTTTTTGAGCAAAAAATGTAGCTGTTTTTATGACGTAAATGTAATTTAAAATGAAATGGACATGGAAATTTCTTAATTTGTTATAGTTCTTGAAATTTTTTTGGAATTTTGAAAAAAGGTTGTATTTTTGATTTTGTAATAATTTTTGCAATATTTTTAGAATTTCGGAAAAAGTTTTAATTTTTGATTTTGTAAGAATTTTTGGAATATTTTTGGAATTTTGAAAAATTTTAAATTTTTGATTTTATTAGGTATAATTTTTGGAATTTTGAAAAAAGTTTCAATTTTTGATTTTGTTAATTTTTGCATTATATTTTCAGAATTTTTGAAAAAAGTTTATTCTTTGATTTTGTAATAATTTTTGGAATATATTTAGCATTTTGAAAACAGTTTGATTTTATTTAATTTTTACAATATGTTTGGAATTTTGGAAGAAATATGAATTTGTGATTTTGTAATATTTGGAGAGTAATTATCGTAATAAATGGAGAGGTTTTTGAGTAGTTTGCTGATTGTATCATCTTTTCACTAAATTATGTTAATGTATGATCTTTTATAATTTTCCGGCATCGTATTGATGTTTCGTGTTAGTTTTGTAATAAATTTCTAAACAGAGATAAAAAAAATACTTGTACTTTAACAAAGAGTTATGTTTGATATACATCGCTGCCCAAAACTAAAAACCATGTCCTCGTGAAAGTTTTTTGCCGAAAACTATATCAAAAACCTTAACCCAGACCGAAGTCTTGATATCTCAGAACTGTGAGATTTCAGCCCCTCCATATTTTTTATGTTTAAATGTCAAATTATTATCAAAGTTTTACGAATAATTTGCTTAGTAAACTATTTATGTTTCAATTTATGTTTTTATGAAATACATAAAATATATTTACGAAATTGGTTTTTTGATTTTTTTAAAACTCAAAAAATCACATGCCAGATTTTTTTTAACTCCGAAACCCAGAAGCCGGAAAATTCGTCGGTCCCTTTTGGTACCGCCTTTGAGAGATTTTACTGAAATGCATTGTTCCGTACTATCAAGCTACTTAAAATTATTATCATAAACCAATTCCTACGTATGTATTCAGTGTCTCACTATATTTTTTTTAAAACATTTAACTTGTTTTTACTTCGCATGCAAGTACAATGCAACGGATACACAACACACAACAAAAATGTGTTCATTAAAACTGCTAAAAAGAAAAAATAGATTGTTTCTATTATAACTTTAACATCACCCACAGAGCTTAAGAAACGGGAAAAATAAGTTACAATCCTCAAATCTCATCAAAACTAAAAAATGTGTACAAAAAGTTCAATGTTGAATTAATAGAAGTAACAGAGCGTAAACTGTCAACATATCTAACAATAAAGATAAAATCAGTAAACACAACCAGAACGGGGTTTATCAAATTGATTGCCAAACTTGCGATAAAAAATGCATAGGATCATCAAAACGAAAAATCATCAGTGGGTTTATTTCTTCTAGTCCTGGTATTCTTAAATCCCGGTATAAACAGGATAACTGTTTATAACATTTTTTAAAAAGAATGTAACGATGGACTATTTTCAATTTTTACTCTAAAATAATAGTACATATTGATATTCAAAGAAATTCGATGTTTGAAATTCCAATGAATTTTCTTCAATTGTAATTGGCGTAGGGACATTTGTTCGTACTACTGTTGTGCAATTAAACATTTTTTTTGTTGACGGTTTAGTTACGTCACTCGTATTAATAATACATGTTTTGCATAAATGGTTGCTTGTATTAGTGAAAATTGCTTGTTACAAGAGTAGAAAGGGAAACAGAGAATCGATAATATGATATATAAACGATCAAATTGTTTGGAGCGGTTCATTTAGTATATAAAATTAAATCAAAGAGATTAGTGATTAATTAAATATTTATTTATTTTCATTTATAAATTGTTTAAAAATATATCAATTTTTATACCAGAATATTGAGTTTGTATTTTGTGACATTTCAAAACCATAATTTGTTTTAGTGATAATTTGAATTGAGATTTTAAGCCAAAAAAAAATATTTATATATATAAATATGACAGAACCAAAAAAAATCGAAAGTTTAAGTTTTTTAAGAAAAAATAATGTTATCCGGACGTTTTGTGTTTTATTTGCACTACACATGCAGTGTTAGTATGTAGAGCAGCTACCACTAATATTGTGTCGGATGCAAAATTGAATAATAATTTAATCAAAACAAAGTAATAAAACTTAATACTAATAAGCATATCATAGAAATATATGAATTCAGCGATTCTCAACTTCTTTTTTATCCAACATTTTGCCAAGATACCTGTAATCAAGAAGCAACAAAAAAAAGGTTAATGGTATTGTTGGGCTTTGAAGTACAAATAATTATTGGCGTATAGATAAATTCGATCAAACTATGAAGGATATATTTCAATAAAATGAATTACAACCTATACAATCAAGATTTGGTTTCATGGACTGGTTTTGGGAAGAAGACAACATTCAAGATATAATTAATGTAAGCCTTTTTGAATTTTAATTTGTATAATTTTTAGTGATTTATTTTTGTAGAACTAATATTAGGAGTGCCACTATGGGCTTGGACTTTTAATAACAAATATTTTAACCCTAAAAACAGAGCGGAGTCCGCGGATTGCCTCCACACAAAGCAATTTGGGAATCCCTTAATACCTGTATTTAACCACATATACTAATTTTCATATGCATTCGAAAAGAAAATTTAAAAAAACATATATTTGTAAAAATAATATAAAAATAAAACTTATCTTATTATAATTGTTGATAGTTGACTTCGGTTTCGTGTAATTTATTAGTTTCAATCCAATTCATGACAAATCTTAAATCCTTTTTTTGGTTAACAAAATACATCTTTTTATAACTTAACCTCGAAAACATCTAATTATTCCTTTACAACATTCTTATCATTTAAAACATTGCCAATTCCTAAATCCACCGATCTTGTATTTTAAAATGAATATCCGCCATTATTTCATTATTTAATAGTTTTTCAGATATTTCTCTCATAGATAGGCTTTGACCGTCAAATAATTCCACCGTTTATACACAATATTATATAATTTACAGATCTGCTGCACCAACCTATCCAAACCTTTGTTGGTTTTTACATATCCATTTTTTATTTTTATTGAAAACACAGTAATTATGATGAAAAACTTAGTTTGATTACAACTATTTGCAAAATAATTTTAGCAAATATATATATATTTATTTTTGTCTATATAAGTTTTATTTATTAACAAATCAAAGCTTTACCAATTTTTTTTATATTAAATTGAAAATTTTAATATGCGATGGAAAGAAGGAAAAGGTTAACTTCAAAAAAAATGAGCTGACTTGCAAAAATTGAAATCCAAAAATTGAAAAAATAAAATGTGATTTCTTTTTATGACATTTTTATCTCAAAGAGAAACGTGAAAACGAAGATCAAGCAAAAACTGAGAGTTAAATCTCTGTTCGTTAAAATTGAAAACAAAATTGGTGCGTTCGTTTATTTTTATAATTGTAATTCGAAATTGAACTAGCCGTTAATTATTAGAAAATTTAAAAATTATTATTAATGTAAAAATGAACTGAAATTATTGAAATAAATTTTTATTGAATTAGAAAAAGAATATGAATTGGTTTTATAATTGTTTAGGTGAATATAGCGGACGTTACACTAAATTATATTCATGTTAGCTAATTGATAGTTTTTTTTCATTATTCTGTAATTGTGATAAGAGATTTGCAAGTGTAGTATGTATTTGTTTGTCATAGATTCAGTTTTCTGGCGTAATATTATATTTCATGTTAAAAGTCCCAAATTATTATAAGAACATTCGAGGGTTTATTTCAGGGTTGTGCCGTAGACAAAATAGATTACTTTACATGTATAGATTACGCATAGATTACGTGTAAATTACGCGAGATATTTTCGTGTAATCTATAATGTAAACTATAATGTAATCTATTTAATTGATATGTGAATTCTAAAATTTTTTAGCAATAAATTAACTTTTTTCAAGATCGCATGATCTTGTTTTTGACAATATTATTGATCATGTCTTTTAAGAAAAAATTTTCATAGGGATAATACAATATTTCTACATATTTCTTCTTAAATCAAAATTAATAGATTACGCCAAATTTACATAGATGACATAGATTACATTACATAGATTACATGTAATGTAATCTATTTTAGATTACGCGTAAAGGAACAACCCTGGTTTATTTCTTATTGTTTTGTATGTATTGTATTTGTTCTTGTTGCAACATCCTTGTTTTTTTAGATTATTAAATAATTTTAATTTAACTGTTCTAATAAAAATAATATTGTAAAAACTACAATTATAATTATCTTTGGATTCGCAATTCCAAGATAACCTATTTCAAATTTATCAATCGGAAATTACCAGACTTATTGCACTGTTTGAATGTAAAATCGTGAGTCGTGACCTATCATGGAAGCTATTTATTTAGCTGCTACAAACTCACGCGTTACAGAGGTATAGTTAAGCTAAATATACTTTTATTTTGATATCTATAGATAGTAGATATAGGGATATGTTTGTTGTAGATATTTTTCTGATTAATGAAAATGAAAATTATAAGTGGTTTAATGAAATCTGTAAATCACGTTAAATTACTATTTGTCCTATCACAATTCTTGTTGTGCCCAATACTTTTTGATGAGCTTAAGCTTTTCTTTAAAAATACATTGTCACCATAAAAAGTTCATCCAATTGGAATTAAACCTTAGCCTTTTCGTATCACAAAAACAATTTTATTCTAATTTGTCAATCAAGATTTTAATCATTTATGCCTTTAAAGCATATCTTTTGGCTTTTGTTGGTTTTTATTATGAAAATTGAATTTTCAAGATTTGTTTTGACAAAATATAAATAATAAAGTTAAAGGCAAACATAAGAAAATTAAGAAAAATGATTTTATTAGAAAATGCTCGAAAAGATTTCTTTTCATATTAACTTCTATGAGTATCATAATAAAACGTCAACCCTTTTTACATTTTATTATATAAATTTAATGTTTTCTGTGTTATACCTTTTGTTATTTTTAAAAATATAA
Source organism: Diogma glabrata (assembly GCA_963693315.1). Classification (NCBI taxonomy): domain Eukaryota; kingdom Metazoa; phylum Arthropoda; class Insecta; order Diptera; family Cylindrotomidae; genus Diogma; species Diogma glabrata. The sequence goes on from OY856186.1 coordinate 302,179,983, forward strand.
ATGAATAATATTCGGTTGTAATACCACGAGTCATTGAAATTTTTTCGAAAATTTTTTGATTTTACGAATTAAATTATTTAGCAACACTGCGAATCAAAGCGCACAATAAACCACGAGTCCGAAGGACGAGTGGTTTAAGTAGTGGTTTGATTGAGCAGTGTTGCTTAAAAATAATTTAATGAGTAAAATTGAAAAATTTTAGACAAAAATTTCAATGAAGAGTGGTATTTAATGAGATAATTTTTTTTAATTATAATTTTGTTTAAAAGATAATTATTAGTTTCTAAATAAAATTTTTCTACAAATTATTTAATAATACAAAATTATGTAAAAATGCAAATAATAAAAATGTCCGTTTTCATTAATAAATATTTGCATGTTTGTTTATTTGTCAAAAATAAATTACAAATTTATGCGCCTACTAAGATGAAATTATATTTCATTTTGTTAGAACAAAAAATGACAACAAAGAATTCTCATAACGACAAAGCAAAATTATCGACGACAAGAAGAATTGCCGACAGTTAAAACAAAGTCTACTGTTTAAATATCATAGTTTGTATGAATGAAAAATAAAATTTCTGACATCAAAAAAAAATTATCATTGTAATCCCTTTCCATTGTATACTTAGTTTTTTTTGGACTTACAAGAGCTTGATTAAACTTTGAAAGTTTAAATATTTAAATGACGATGAACGTTCTAAAATTAATAGCTTTAGACAATGAGATCTAGTGTTTATTGTTATTAAAAAGAATTTTGTTTATGTTTGTTTTAAATTATAACTTTTTCAATTTCTTTATATCTTTAGTAACTTAAAAAATAATAGTAAGAAGAAAAGAAGGGAAAAGTAGAAAAAGTGATATTAGTGCTAGTGCTTCGGTCCAACTTGTGTTATTTTGGCACCTGGTTTCATAGGAAATTTGACTAACGTCTTGGCCAACAAATTCTACCTCGGGCTGAAAATTATAACCTTACACCCTTGGTACATAAAAAGCTATTGGTTTTGACTTATAGAATTATAATGTCACCAAAAGTTACTGGGATGGTAAAAAAATATTAACATCTAGCAATGAAACGATAAAATTTGTTAGCCATTCCATAGCAATTTCTTTTGTCAGCAGAACTTTAAGCATCGCAGTGGTCAAGAAAATATTGGTTTTAAGACAAACATCTTTTATTGAGATAGATCAAAATTGAAATAAAGAATAAAATAGCAAATTGATTACGAATTTTCTTTGAAGGTTTTGGGTTTCTTTTTATTTTTATGTTGATCTACGGGTTTTGACAACCCACGTCCCTGCTATTGACATGCGAGCTAACGTGAGATATCACAAACCACTGGCAATAGCAGTGAAATATCACTAGCCACGGTGATATTAGGTTTGCCTGCAGATTGTTGAAATATACACATACAAATTATTATGTAGAGCAACTATAGAATAATTTGTTTAACTGTAGAATAATTTGCTTACCAAGCATTGTTTGTTAATCGATAACTTATATTATAATTAATAAAGTTAGTTCTCTCTTGAAACTCAACCAACACAGTTTTTAATTATATCTACGTATAATCTATCCCAATACATCCATAATCTCAACATGGTAGCAGAGCGTGGTTGATTTCGGTTTGGATTATTTCGTGGCATATAATTGAATTTCGTAATTGCTGTGTTTTTAAATAAAAGTTTTAATTCCTGTGTGGAAGTTGCGGGTCGGATTAAGTGAATACCGTGTAGTGCAATTAAACTTTTATTCCTGTGTGGAAATTTAAATAAATTAAAATATAAAATTTAATTCCTGTGTGGAAGTGACTGTTTTCTGTGTGAAAACTAATTTGTTTGTGAAGTGAATATTTGTGATAATTCGTGAAGTCAACTTTTCGTTTAAAAGACTTCAATATGTCAAAGGACTTTGATATTCCAAAATTAAAGGGGAATGAAAATTATCACACATGGTCATTCGCTATGACCAACATCCTAGCATATAAAGGGCTGGAAAAATGTATTTCACCAACATCAAAAGATGAGAAGGAAGACAAATTGCAAAGTTGCAAAGCACTGTTGTCTCTCAGTGTGGATCCTTCCATATATGTTCATATCATCAATTGTAAATCTGCAGAAGAGATATGGAATACATTAAAGAAAATGTATGAAGACAAAGGTCTTACAAGAAAAATTGGCTTGCTTCGTAATCTTATATCAACCAGGTTGGAGAGCTGCGAAAACATGCAGGAGTATGTAGATAAAATGTTAAGTCTTACAAATAAACTAAATGGGATTGGTTTCCCGATGTCTAACGAATGGACTGGTGCTATTTTATTGGCTGGTCTAACTGACAACTACAAACCTTTCATAATGGGCATCGAAGCAGCTGAAACTTAAGTTACATCGGACCGTATTGTGGCGAAACTTTTAGACTCAGTTAGTGAAAATTCATCTGGTGAAGCGTTTTTTGGAAAGAAAAAGTTTGGTAAAAAATCGTTTAGATTCCAAAAGAAAAAAAAGTGTTATAATTGTGGATCTTCAGATCATCTCAGCAATGTGTGTCATGTTCAAACTAAAAGGAACAATAAACCAGAAACAACACAAGGTAGTGCAAAAAATGCATTTTCAGCATTTCTGTGTGAGTCAGATATTAATAGTTGGTACATAGATTCGGGTGCTTCAAATCATATGACCCCGAATTTGTGCTTGCTCAATGGAATAAAACCAACAAAAACAAATAATATTGTTAGTGCAAACAACGATAAAATGGCTGTAAACAATGCAGGGAGCATGACCATTAAATTAAATACTACTGAAATAAGTGTAGAAAATATTCTACACGTGCCGGACTTAGTTGCAAATTTGTTGTCCGTAAGCAAAATTGTTGAAAAAGACAATACTGTTGTGTTTAATAAAATAAATGGTTGCACAATTTTTAATAAAAATAAAGAAGTGATAGCTAATTGTTTACCAGAAAATGGTGTGTATAAATTTTATGCAAATTCAGAAAAATGTTTGGTTTCATATAACAATGAAAATAGTGCGTTGTTATGGCACCGTAGATTGGGTCACATGAATTATCAGAGCATGTGTAAAATGAGAGATGGTGCGGTTAAAGGAATACAATTTTCAGGTGAAGTGATTGACATAAACAGTTGTGAATCATGTGCTGCTGGAAAACAATGTCGTCAACCGTTTAAGGCTAAAAAAAAATTGTCAACTACAACATTGGAGTTAATTCATTCCGACCTTGTTGGACCAATGGAAACCTTATCTATCGGAAAGGCTAAGTATCTGTTAACATTTATTGATGATTATTCTCATAAAATATTTTGTTATTTTTTACATAGCAAGCAAGAAGTGTTTGATAAGTTTGTAGAATTTAAAGCAAACGTGGAAAATCAAACTGGATGCAAAATAAAGGCCTTCCGAACAGATAACGGTACGGAATATGTTTCAAATCATTTTGGAAAGTATTTAAAAGCGAACGGTATACAGCATCAGTTGACCACACCGTATACTCCACAGCAAAATGGGGTAGCGGAGAGGTTCAACCGAACATTAATTGAGAAAGCTAGATGTTTATTGCATGATGCTGATCTTCCAAAGACATATTGGGCTGAAGCTGTTAATATGGCAGCATATCTTGTCAATCGTTCTGTAGGAACACATACTGAAAATAAAACACCTGAAGAAATTTGGTCAGGTAACAAAGTAGATTTATCACATATTAAAGTTTTTGGTTCGCAGGTAATGGTGCATATACCAAAAGAAAAGCGGAAAAAACTGGATTATAAATCTAAAAAATTAATATTCGTTGGTTATGAAGGATCTGGTTTTCAATGTATTGATAAGAAAACAAAAAAAATAACCATTAGTAGAGATGTAATATTCCATGAGCAAAAGAATAGTGGAAATGATACTGTCAATATCGATTCAGTGAGGGATGTTGAAGATAATGATAATAATACAAGTATTCACACTGGAATTGATACTAGTGTCTTAGAGGAGTTTAAAGATGAAACAGTAGCTGATGATTCAAAAGATGAAGATTATGCTCCTGATGAAACAATCATTGAACCCGTTCGATCACCCATGGAAACAAGATCCAAAACTAGAAATGGTAATGTATTCAATTTATTAAATGTTGCATTGTTTATTGATCCATTGACAGTAGGTGAAGCAAAAAATAGTAGAGATTGTGTAAAATGGCAGGATGCTATGCAAGAAGAAATTAATGCACATGAAACTAATAACACTTGGTCACTAGTGGATCTTCCTACTGGAAAACAACCAATTAAAGGTAAATGGGTATTTAAATCAAAAAGAGATGATAAAGGTAATGTTATCAGATTTAAAGCACGTCTAGTAGCCAAAGGATGTAGTCAAAAATTTGGAGTGGACTACAATGAAACTTACTCCCCAGTAGTAAGATATACGTCAATTCGATTTCTCGTAGCATTAGCCGCAAAATGGGAAATGAAAATACATCAAATGGATGTCATTACTGCATTTCTTCAAGGAGATCTCAATGAGGAGATATATATGGAGCAACCGGAAGAATTCAATGATGGAACTCAAATGGTTTGCAAACTCAACAGAGCCCTATATGGATTGAAGCAAGCAGGACGTATATGGAACCTTAAATTAGATGCAGCTTTAAAGGAATATGGCTTAACAAGATGCAAGACTGATCCATGTATTTATCACAAAGGTAATCTTAAACTAATTGTTGCCATTTATGTTGATGATCTTTTATTCTTTTATAAAGATGAACTAGAATTAAATAAATTAAAGACGTTCCTGAACAAAAATTTTCAAATGAAAGATATTGGCATTGCCAAAAATTGTATTGGAATAAAAATCACTCAAAGTGAAAAATATATTGAATTGGATCAGAGCAGTTACATCCTCGAAATTATGCATCGTTTCGGAATGGAAAAATGTAAGCCAGTGGGTACACCGTGTGATACTAGTCAAAAGCTTTCAACTAAAGATGTAAATGAGGAAAACAGTCTTGTAGGTAAAGTACCATATCAAGAAGTCGTGGGATGTTTGTTGTTTCTATCTCAAGCAACACGACCTGATATTTCCTTTGCTGTGAATAACGTTAGTCGTTTTAACAACAATCATTCTGAAATTCACTGGAAAGCTGTCAAACGCATCATTAGATATTTGAGTGGAACGATTAATATGAAACTACAGTATGTAAAAGGTCAAAGAAGTGACATGGTTGCATACAGTGATGCAGATTGGGCTTCAGATAACGATGAACGAAGATCTTGTAGTGGTTTTATTATAAAAATGGGCAGTGCAGCTATAAGTTGGGGAAGTAAAAGACAACCCATAGTGGCGTTGTCAAGTACGGAAGCTGAGTATATAGCTTTATCAACAACTACTCGTGAAATAATTTGGCTAAAACAACTAGAGAAAGAAGTTGATATAAATTCCGAAGAAACAACAAAAATTTATTGTGATAACACAAGCGCGATAAAATTGGCGGAAATAGAAGGTTATAGACCTCGAACAAAACATATTGATATTCGACACCATCATATTCGTGAAAAAATCGAAAATAAAATAATTGCTGTTGAATTTGTGTCAACAAAAAATATGGTTGCTGATTCGCTTACTAAAGCAGTTTCAAAAGAAAAACAGAATTTTTGTGCTGAGCAAGGAGGTCTTCGTACTTCATAAATTTGATTTATATTAATCAATTATTTTAATTTTATTTTTAGTTTCTGCCAAACGTTACAAAGTTTCTTTAACATAATTTTAAAATTAAAATCAACAAAATGGGAGGCAGCACATCAAAAAAAAAAAAAACTGTGGACTCAACTGGAAATGTAAACAACAATGTAGTTATCGAACAACCAGTTCCAGTCCAAATCGAAGAAGAAATTTTAATATTACTGGGGATAATAACTCTTATTAAAATTATAGAATTTGTTATTTTCATTTATAAACAACATGTCAAGAATGTGAAGAAGAAGTATAACAACAACTCATCAACGGTTTAAAAGTTAAATCTTAATTTAAGTAAATATAAAGAATAAACATTGTTTAATTTTTTATTGATTTTATTTCTTTGTTGTTATATACATACTAGGGGGTATCCCGCGGGCTCCGCCCCCCCTCCCCCCCCCGCCCCTCCCTCCTTTCCCCCTCCCTACGCACACCAATACACTCTTGCTCTTTTCATCCGGCTTTGATACAACTACTAAGTACCATCCATCATAATCCAACCTCTTCTAATCTATTCTGTGTGTACCTTCTGCTTAACTATAATTCTACAAAAACCATCGTGAGGTTAACGATAAATTTTTATACGATCAATGACAAACGGTTGAAAATAATAATAATAAGAAAATACTGAAATAGCAGCTTTTGTTCTTCTATATTTTATTTGCAGAAAATGAAGCTATGCAAAAATAATGATGGAAAAAAAATATTCTATGATTTTTACATCGACATCGACATTTTTACATTTACATCGACAATGACAACGAAATTTCGTACTGAGTTTCTTAAAGTTCATTTTATTAAATCGGTTTAAATTATTAATGTTTGAAAATGTATATTATAACCCAAACTGTTTTTTGTATAAAAATATCAAATGTTTTCAACCTACATTGTTTTTAAAAATTGTTAAAAATCTATATTTTTCTATGCTGTTATGTTCGCTGTACTAAAGAACAATTTTCTGGTTCTGGTCCTGCCATAATAGCGCTAGTATTTTACGAAATGTTGTGTCAAAAAGTGAGGAAATAGACCTTTAATCATGTACTTTCATCAATTTGTTTCCTCTTTTCTTTTTTAATAATAATATTATAAAAACCATCTACCAACTTTACTATTTAATGTAAAAATTATTCCTTTAAAAAAAGGTTATTATTCCTTTAAAAAAAATTCGATCTACTTTTCATAATAAATATTACATATCTTGTGACTAATTCAAAATAAAAAAGGTTTTATTAATAAAACATCAACAAAAATTATAAATATATGTATTATGTAACTTAATTAAAATAAAAAAATTAAATCCCCTAAATGCATTCTATACTTAACTTTTTAACTAACTATAAAGAACTACTTTATCGATAATTCTAAGTATCCAAAAACAAAATTTTATATAAGTTTTATTTATATATGAATTATTTATTTATATGAATTCATTCATGAATAATAAAATAAAAAAGCACAATAATTTTAAAGTTATTTAAAGAAAATAATGAATTTATGAATAAAAAAAAACAATTTTAATGTTACTTAAAATAAAAATTTAAAAACTGCACTATCGTAAAACGAAATGTATGTATGAATATGAATAAAATAAGAGTGTGTAAAAAACAATAATTTTAATTTGGTATTTTTTGTATTAAATTTCTAGACATTACGATGTGTGAATTCATAGGATGAGAGAATATTTCGTCAACATCTAAGTCAACATTCTAATCAACATCCTAAGTCACGAGTGTAAAGTCATTATTGATTGTTGCCAATCAATGCGAAACTTAATATCTGACGTAAAGTCAATATGTTGTTATATTTTTGGTTAGGAAATATAGACAACATTAGAGGAATTTTTAATTTCGGATTGGTTTTTGTGAACAATTAAGCTTAAGTACATATTGGAAATCACTTGAATTTTGCAATTCGAAATAACTTTTCATTTTCTCTAAAATTCCTTTAGAAAAAATTTTGTTGTGTTTCGTGTCAGAATTCGAACTACATTCATCAGAGACACATTGTTCAAATTCCGTGTGTCTTACACAACTTAGCCAAAGCGGCGATGACGAAACATATTTTAATTTTGATGTTCAGATAATTTCTAAATTGAAACTTCATCATTTTTCATATTTACTTAAGTTGAATTTTTCATCTATGATTACATATTGAAAATTGTATTTCTTTGGTATTTTTTGTATTAAATTTCTAGACATTACGATGTGTGAATTCATAGGATGAGAGAATATTTCGTCAACATCTAAGTCAACATTCTAATCAACATCCTAAGTCACGAGTGTAAAGTCATTATTGATTGTTGCCAATCAATGCGAAACTTAATATCTGACGTAAAGTCAATATGTTGTTATATTTTTGGTTAGGAAATATAGACAACATTAGAGGAATTTTTAATTTCGGATTGGTTTTTGTGAACAATTAAGCTTAAGTACATATTGGAAATCACTTGAATTTTGCAATTCGAAATAACTTTTCATTTTCTCTAAAATTCCTTTAGAAAAAATTTTGTTGTGTTTCGTGTCAGAATTCGAACTACATTCATCAGAGACACATTGTTCAAATTCCGTGTGTCTTACACAACTTAGCCAAAGCGGCGATGACGAAACATATTTTAATTTTGATGTTCAGATAATTTCTAAATTGAAACTTCATCATTTTTCATATTTACTTAAGTTGAATTTTTCATCTATGATTACATATTGAAAATTGTATTTCTTTGGTATTTTTTGTATTAAATTTCTAGACATTACGATGTGTGAATTCATAGGATGAGAGAATATTTCGTCAACATCTAAGTCAACATTCTAATCAACATCCTAAGTCACGAGTGTAAAGTCATTATTGATTGTTGCCAATCAATGCGAAACTTAATATCTGACGTAAAGTCAATATGTTGTTATATTTTTGGTTAGGAAATATAGACAACATTAGAGGAATTTTTAATTTCGGATTGGTTTTTGTGAACAATTAAGCATCACATCAAAATTAAAATATGTTTCGTCATCGCCGCTTTGGCTAAGTTGTGTAAGACACACGGAATTTGAACAATGTGTCTCTGATGAATGTAGTTCGAATTCTGACACGAAACACAACAAAATTTTTTCTAAAGGAATTTTAGAGAAAATGAAAAGTTATTTCGAATTGCAAAATTCAAGTGATTTCCAATATGTACTTAAGCTTAATTGTTCACAAAAACCAATCCGAAATTAAAAATTCCTCTAATGTTGTCTATATTTCCTAACCAAAAATATAACAACATATTGACTTTACGTCAGATATTAAGTTTCGCATTGATTGGCAACAATCAATAATGACTTTACACTCGTGACTTAGGATGTTGATTAGAATGTTGACTTAGATGTTGACGAAATATTCTCTCATCCTATGAATTCACACATCGTAATGTCTAGAAATTTAAAACAAAAAATACCAAAGAAATACAATTTTCAATATGTAATCATAGATGAAAAATTCAACTTAAGTAAATATGAAAAATGATGAAGTTTCAATTTAGAAATTATCTGAACATCAAAATTAAAATATGTTTCGTCATCGCCGCTTTGGCTAAGTTGTGTAAGACACACGGAATTTGAACAATGTGTCTCTGATGAATGTAGTTCGAATTCTGACACGAAACACAACAAAATTTTTTCTAAAGGAATTTTAGAGAAAATGAAAAGTTATTTCGAATTGCAAAATTCAAGTGATTTCCAATATGTACTTAAGCTTAATTGTTCACAAAAACCAATCCGAAATTAAAAATTCCTCTAATGTTGTCTATATTTCCTAACCAAAAATATAACAACATATTGACTTTACGTCAGATATTAAGTTTCGCATTGATTGGCAACAATCAATAATGACTTTACACTCGTGACTTAGGATGTTGATTAGAATGTTGACTTAGATGTTGACGAAATATTCTCTCATCCTATGAATTCACACATCGTAATGTCTAGAAATTTAATACAAAAAATACCAAAGAAATACAATTTTCAATATGTAATCATAGATGAAAAATTCAACTTAAGTAAATATGAAAAATGATGAAGTTTCAATTTAGAAATTATCTGAACATCAAAATTAAAATATGTTTCGTCATCGCCGCTTTGGCTAAGTTGTGTAAGACACACGGAATTTGAACAATGTGTCTCTGATGAATGTAGTTCGAATTCTGACACGAAACACAACAAAATTTTTTCTAAAGGAATTTTAGAGAAAATGAAAAGTTATTTCGAATTGCAAAATTCAAGTGATTTCCAATATGTACTTAAGCTTAATTGTTCACAAAAACCAATCCGAAATTAAAAATTCCTCTAATGTTGTGTCTATATTTCCTAACCAAAAATATAACAACATATTGACTTTACGTCAGATATTAAGTTTCGCATTGATTGGCAACAATCAATAATGACTTTACACTCGTGACTTAGGATGTTGATTAGAATGTTGACTTAGATGTTGACGAAATATTCTCTCATCCTATGAATTCACACATCGTAATGTCTAGAAATTTAATACAAAAAATACCAAAGAAATACAATTTTCAATATGTAATCATAGATGAAAAATTCAACTTAAGTAAATATGAAAAATGATGAAGTTTCAATTTAGAAATTATCTGAACATCAAAATTAAAATATGTTTCGTCATCGCCGCTTTGGCTAAGTTGTGTAAGACACACGGAATTTGAACAATGTGTCTCTGATGAATGTAGTTCGAATTCTGACACGAAACACAACAAAATTTTTTCTAAAGGAATTTTAGAGAAAATGAAAAGTTATTTCGAATTGCAAAATTCAAGTGATTTCCAATATGTACTTAAGCTTAATTGTTCACAAAAACCAATCCGAAATAATTTTAATGTTTTTTAAAAAAAAAATAAAAAAAATTCGCAATATTCAGGTTTCGAACTATCAATCTACAGATCATCAGTCGAGCGCGCTACCAATATACCAAATTGAACTATATTTGAACTATAGACTAAAGGATAGATAAGGTATCCGTTACGCTCGTATAGAAGGATAGACGTACGGCTATTATATTATTGATTACATACATTGTTGAATTATAATTTTAAAATTTCAATGCTTCTTGTTAAATTAGTAATTTCGTTTAATGTTTTATTTTTAAAAAGAATACTATAGTTATAAATAAAAAGTGAGGGTGTTGAAATATACACATACAAATTATTATGTAGAGCAACTATAGAATAATTTGTTTAACTGTAGAATAATTTGCTTACCAAGCATTGTTTGTTAATCGATAACTTATATTATAATTAATAAAGTTAGTTCTCTCTTGAAACTCAACCAACACAGTTTTTAATTATATCTACGTATAATCTATCCCAATACATCCATAATCTCAACACAGATGAACTCTATTTAGTCAATGGGACTATCCGCAGTCTTAGCTATGGAGTATTCCTTAATGATGTTACGTTATAGCTTACTCGAAGAATCGACCCTTCATATGACTCTATGTATGGGCTTTAATCATTGAGGAATTAAGTGCAACGCATGATCAAGGAATATACCACTAGCTGGATATTGGCAACCACATTTTAGTTTTGTTCCTGCAAATTGTTAATAAAACTTTTCTTTTAACCTTTTATTTTATTTTACTTTAATTTTTTCTATCCTATCATGAAATATTGGCCTATGACATATTTTATATGTGATAGGATTTATTGTTTAGTTATCCCTTCTATAAAAAAAATATAAAAACAAAACAAACAAAAAGATTTGCATCGATCAACACCTTAGAGCGTATGTTGTTTTGGGACCTTGGTCTTAATAGGTTTTATGTGTTGTTATGACACATATTGTAATTCCTACTACACAACACATTATATTAAAAAAAATATAACACTGAAATAGGATAATAAGTTGTTTTTATGAAGCTTTTTCGATGGTTTGGATTACATTAAGGATATAGATGTAGAGGAGGAATCGAAATAGGGCCGACCGTTTAAAGATGATTTCGAATATTGCAGAGTATTTTATAAAGTTATAAATAAGTTTGGAGAGAAAGAATGAATCTTTTCTTTTTGAAAAAAATAATTAAAATAGTAGAATTTCATTTATTACATTTTTCCTTATCGTCTTTATTAAATATATATTTGAAACAAGAAAAATGAGTTGAATTTAAAAAATCAACAGGATAAATAGAAACGAAAAAAAACTATAAAAAACATTTTAAAAAAGTAAAAGAAAATAACAATAATAAAAATAAAAACTTTTACAAATCACCGAATTGAATTTAAATGCATATTTTGGATTTTTGAGATCAATTAAACTCAAGTAAGTAAAGAAGTAATTGGAATATTTTCAATTCAAATGCATATGTTTTTGAAATTAAAAATATGAATATTCCGTGAACCAAGAAAAGCAAAATATCAAAATAATTGGCAAAGTTGTGTTGAAAAATCTTTATATTTCTAGACCATTGGCACCTAAAAATGAATAGATTTTCCTTGTATTTGTTGTAGCCCAACATTTGGCATGTTCATATTCGTTTTACACAAAAAATCAAATATTCAAATAAAACATATAGAGCAATAAATGCACTAATTCTTTTCTTCCCTAAGTTATTTTTACCATCAATCAAAGTCCATACGATGACATCATTGTTTACTTTTAAAAAAATCAGATCGAAATAAACAAAAAACAATCGATTTATTTGTTTCATTTTTTATATACAATACATTTTGTTTTTATAACAATAATTTCGGTGAACAAGATGGCAAGTTTGTTTGCAATAATCATTAACGATATTGTTGTTTCATTTATTTTTTTTTGTGTATGATGTCATCACAGGCTGATACCTAGTTTTTTTTGAGCGCAAAATATTTCTCAATATAAAATTAATGATGCATGTTGAATTTCCAAAACTCTGTAGCGACATCATATGATGAAAATACTGTTGTCCTTGAAAAAGTTGCGAAAATAATATAATTAATAGACAATATTTGGATATATATATATATCTTTTTTTTTTCTTTTTTCTCGTTTGGATAGATTCTTAATATAAGCATGATAATTTAATATAATTGGATCAGTCAATATTGGATTGCGAAAATCAACACAATAACAATCTTTTATCGAATGACGGCGAATTATAAAACGTTTGTTTTACGGTTTTTTTCTTGGTTAGTTACAAGTATTTTTTTTATATATAAATATTTTATATGAAAAAGAAAATCATTAATTGCATATAGTAAGTTTGAAAAAAAGTGTTAGATTTGAAAAACTAAAAAAATTTGTTTTTATTTCAACCAACGCGGTTCGTGTCTCGTTACAAACTGATTTGGTTCTGTCAAACAAAACATAACAACAAAATATTAAAAAAAAATTAATTTTTGTGTTGTATTTGCAAAAAGAAAATTTACTGAAGAAATAAAAGTAGTTAATAATAATATATAAAAATATATTTGAAAAAAAAAATTGAAAAATTTTGTTTGTTGTATGAAGTGGAAAATGTTAAAAGTTTTTTTTCTTCTAAATGGAGAATCCACCGTTAATTTCCACATGATAAAACGAGTTGATCTCTGAAAAAGAAAAGCTGTGAGATTTAAAATTAACTTCATTATATTGTAGCGGGAAAAATTATTGTCTGGTGTTTCGTCTGTAAAAATAAAGCTTGAAAAGTTGACAAAAATATCGCTATAACGATAACGCCAAAAATATCGCTTAAAATCTATCTAACCACAAGAAACTAACATCACCCAAACGGATCAAGTTCAATTAACAGAGGGAAAATAGTTAAGTTCCTTTTTTTGTTTAATTTTATTATTAATAAATGCAAATATATTTTGTATATGAAATTCAATTATTGATCAATATGATCTACTAAGGAAACTATATTACAGATTTTTCCTATTTATTTAGCTTTTTTTTGTTATAAATATTCCGGCATAACCATATAACGGTTGTAATATAATGTCAATTGAAAATTGATCGAAATGATACAAAAAATGATACATCGTTTAAATTTTATCCTTAAATAAAAAATGGTTTAAATTTGAAATTACGTTATTATCAATAAAAATAATTATTTTATAATAATTGGCAATGATTCAAAACCTAAGCGCCGCAAAATTCTAAAAAAATACCAATGTTTCTTAAATAAAGTGTTTTTTCAAATGACACCCATTCATTTGGAATAAAAAAGCTTCACATCGCAGCCCTGTTAAAAAACAAACAAAAACAACTTTACTTATTTTTTAACTCGTCATCTTGTCTGGATAGGTAAGTTTTATGCTCATCTCAAATTTTATCTCCAGTTTACGACATTATCGATATAATAGAAAAAAAACATGTTTTACTGCTTATAAAAAACGGAACCCTAAAAATTAAAAGAAAAAGAAAAACTAAAAACTAAATTTTAAAGAAACTTCAAAAAACTTATCTAAAAAAAATAAAGAAAATATAAAATCTTAAAAACAGCAACTGAAGTCAAAACGTTTATTTCGAAATACATGACAAGGCAAATGATACCTTATCGCCATCCTTCCTTGAAAAAAAATCCTGCCATGAACGTATATAGATACATTTTAAGTCCTAAGTCCTGCAACAGCATCCGCTCTGATGTTTTGATGAACTTTTTCAAAATCTTTAAATGCGCTACGAAACGGAAAATGTTTCGTCGCACATTCTAATTAAAATATCATTGGAGAACTATCGATTATCGATCTGTAAACACTCAATAGCTGTGTTTTGGTGGAAATAAAATTGACCAAATTTTTGTCATCCCATTAATGGCAGCGTGCGGGCGGTATTTATTTGGTCATGCAGTTTTTCTTTAAAGATAGGGAAATTAATGAATTGTGCAGTGTAGTGATGTGTCGTTTGTGAACGTCCGATCTTAATTGTACGGATCACTTCAGTGCGCGATCAGTCGTCAATCACTAATCTGTGATGAATAATATATATTGAAATTTTTGTATTTGTAATGAACCTATTTAATAAGTAAAATAAAAAACCTTCAAATAAAAATAAAACACAAAAAATCAAGTAAAAGAAGAAAGAAAAGTGGAAACTTGGATCGGTATCCAAATGAAAGATACTAAAAAAAATGATTGCTTTTTGTTTAGAACGAACGACGAATCTAAAATGAACGGCCGATACAAACTGAACGACGGATCTGAAAACAAAAAACTGATTAGTTCTCAATAAAATTATTCCTTAGAAAAAAAAGAACGAATTGTTTAATATTTTTCAAATTATGATGCTCAGAAAAAAAACGGTTTATGTGCTATTTATTTTAGATTGCTTTGTTTTTTGTTCATTTTTGTTAGTATAGCATAGCTTTTTTAATTTTCAATACTTGTTGTAGAATAAAACATTTAATTTTTGCACATTTCTGAATTAAACTTAAACATGAAATTGCTCATTATGGTGAACAATTTTATTGAAGTGAAAACTTTTTTGGGTACGTTGTGTGATTTTGTATGGGGAAAGATTTATATATTCGAGTCATCGTCCCCCTAAATAAATATTAAATATAAAATAAATATTAAAACAGAGTGAGATAAATTATAATCATTTGTTATGTTTTTATTTCTTATTCTCATTTTCTTGATTTATAATTTGTTCGTTTTTTATTGAATTTGATTTTGTTTTTCGGTTTTTAACAGTATTTAAATGTATACCACATAAGTAAAGATTTTGTTGTATTTTTAAGTAAAACAAAAAATTTGTTTTTGTCATATTTGGTTTTTGTGTTTTTCTTTAAACTTCTTAATAAAAAAAAGCAATTGATAGTACGAATAACCTAAGTATTAATTCTTTTATTTTGTATTTCCTCAATTAAAACCCCGTTTACAAATTTATAAAATGAACTTAAGTATTGTTCAAATTAATGATAATACAAGAGAACAGTGAAAGTGTAGATTGGTACGATGAGGCTGAGTTAGACTTAAATGGAATATTGCTGCCATCTGGCATAAAATCTAATGAGCAAAACGTCCCAGTTATATCAATAGAAGAACATTTTCCGCTACCATGGGAGGAAGAGAGCCAAGCCACTCCTTAAAATTAAATTGGATGAGTTATTTAACATAATGAATTATCTCTTGAATTTTTTTGTTTATTTCAATATTATTTATTATTTTAATTAATTATTTAGCTTTATTTATCAAAATGAATTAATTATGCACTATTTTAAATGTTTAAATGTAAATACAAAAAAAATAGCCTAACTTATTAAAAATTATAAATGATTTTTTATGGGGAGGGGAGGGGTTCATAAATTTGTGACGTTATTTGTAGAGGGGGGATAAGGATTGTTTGACGAAATGTGACGGGAGAGGGAGGGGTGGGAGTAAAAATATCCAGAAAGTTGTGTGACGTCATTTATAAACAGTCCCTTAACGAGAAAAGAACAGGCGCAACCCCAGAACCAATATTTTTGTTCACAAACACGAAAATTAAAGCTTTTCTGTAAACAATAAAAAAAACAAAAAAACTCCTAATACAATTTGGTTTCAAGCCCTTTTCAAAAATGTGCAAAATATGGGACCGAAGAGTAAATAATTTAATTTTATTTCCATACCAATAAATTTTTTAATATCCTCAATACGTCACATCTTGCAAAGTTTTGCTTTGCCTTCAACAAGTTGAGTATGTTAAAACATATTTTCTTTCTAGTCATTAAACTCAAATCTAAAACTATTCGAAAAAGTTTTTATTGTCCTTTATTTTATCGTAACCACTCGTCTTACTTTATTGCACTCAGCAATCGACCTTTTGACCAACGTAATTAGTTACAATCATCCACTTTTATTATTTAGTTTTACGATTTTTTCCAATTTTGCTGAATTAATGAAATTAATATTATGAACTTAACCCCTTTTTATCATGTTAACCTTTTTCATGGTCTGATAAAATAATAATACAATACATTAACAACAACAAAAACAGTTTAACTTTGAGATAATAATTTATAATCCGAAAACAAAACAATAGTTATGAGTGGAGCAAAAAAGTTTGGTTTCTTCTGATTTCAATCTAAGACGGACGTATGAATAAGGATTTTGTTGGGACTGTAAAGGGTTAAACAAAAGTTGTATTGCTATAGTTTATTTGTGGTTTTTGATTAGTTTTTGTATAAATTATTTTGAAATTGTTTGGGATAATTAATTATGTGTAAAAATTTCATATAAAATTTATTTCCCAAAGAATTTCTTTTTATTTTTCTTGACGCAATATTAAAAGTTTGTGTTGAACATAAAAAATTTTTGAAAGTTGTTGTGTAAACTAAAAAGATAGTCGTTTATATGTTTCATGAGTTTTAACTTTTATGTTTGTTTTGTCGAACAAATATTTGTGTTTGTAATGTTAGTAAATACGAAATTTAATTAATTTTATCAAATTATGGTATGATTTTTTAGGGGTTCCAGAATCTCGCTTTTTATTGTACTTTAATGCTTTAGATTGGAATTTTGGTTAGAAAATTGTTTTTTACTTTTGTCCCAGAAATCATTGTCGAAAGTTTGATAGTAAAAATTTAAATAATTGTTCTGACAAACGTCTAAGCTTTAATAAATATTTAATGTGTTTTTCGTCAAGTAAGGTATTTATTCTTATTACATTTTAACAAACGATCTGTCATTTAGAATAGGTAATCTATATGCTACTAAAACTAAGCAAACTGGTTTAGTGATAAATGATAATTTTATCTTGCAGAAGTTCTTGTGTCTATTATTGAGTTTCATAAATTTAGTTTAACTTTAAGATCCAGAAATGCCAGCAAGAATAAATTTATTTATTTATTTGTAGTGTTATTATAAGTTTTATCCAGTCAAGACTTTATTTCATAACAAAAATAATTTCTTTTATAAATCGCGTCACCTCTCTTATATAAAAGTCAAAACCAATTGTTATAATGCTGTTTACACAGGTATATAAACTTCATGCGTTGAAACGATTGTTCTTTGGTGACCGTGCAGGTAGACAAATTATACAAGCCATCCCTACTCTTCGATTTCATTTTCTACATGCTATAGCTCTTTACACAAGAGAATAAAACTTGACATTAATGATCCGCTGATTTATATTTCGAAAATGCTTATATGCATAAGCGATTTTGCCTTGTTGGACATTTAGAAAAAATTTTTGTGTTTGTGTTGTTCAGCAGTCGTCTATTGCAACAGTTTATTTGATCACATATATATATTTTACAAACTATTATCAGTAATCGTCTATTCGTTTTGGATGCAACAATTCACTTGATCAATTATTTTCTAATAATTATTATCAAGAATGGTGTATTCGTTGTGACGCAACAACCTATTTGATCAAATATATATTTCACAATTACTATCAGCAATCGTTTGTTCGTTTCGACGCAACAGTATACTTGATCAATTATTTATCTAACAATTATTAATAACAATCGTCAATTCATTGTGACGCAGCAATTTACTGGATCCATTAGATATTTTAAAATTATCGTTCAACACTCGCCAGTGCAAATTTTGGATGTAACAAACACAATATATATTAAACTGTCGTTATAACTAGGAAGATAAGCTGGGGCTAAAGAAGGTGTTGAGAGGTTGGATCTTCTACCAGCATGGGATGAGTCACTCATATTTTTATTAATATCCTTACGATGTAAATAAAGAACTAGTTCTGGAGTGGATGTGACGGTCTTGTCTTCTTCGCTGCTAGGGTCGTCAGAGTCTCTACTGTTCAATTTTTCTTGGTCTGTCTGATCATTCTTGAATGCGTGCATATTGGTTAATTTGTGCTGGAATGGGGACGTTCATTCTCATATCCACATGACTTTCGCTAACTGGAATATAAAAATCTCAAGGCGCGCAGTCCTTCAATTGCTTCCTGTTGGTATTCTTGGTAGAAGGTCTAGTCTCCATTACACAATTTTTATTCTTACAGAAATCTATCGTACAAATACACAAGTACCCGTTTTACTTTTAGGTAAAATTGCTATCCGAACCAAATTTTTAAATGGAACGAAAAAAATATTAGGTTTCTTAGATTACTTTTGTGAACATATGACAAAGAAAATTATATGTTACGGAAAATTGAAAGATTTATGTATGTTTGAATTTGTTGAATTTAAGAAAATTAATTAAACATTAAAAAACTGGATATGATTCAAACAAAAGAAAACAACGAAAAGAAAGAAATTAGACATTTGGGCTGAAATTTGAAATGTTTATAAACATTTGGGTAAACATTTTACAAAGTTTTCTCTTAACTGATAAGACCTCTGGTGGTGAATGGAGGCGTATGTGTGCTATGCAACTTCACCACCATTCGATATGGTTAACTTGATCCATTAAAGGTACTTAAAGTAAAGTAAAAAGTAAGTGTGTTCCATTTTTTCCTTTACTTTTGTGCTAAATTTTGTTTTCAAGTTAACCATGTATAAAGTTAGCCGTTTTCAAGTTAACCATATAACCATAAATAAATATGATTTGTAAAAATTTCGAGCTTTGTTAAAATTTGGTTTGGTTTGTAAGTAAGAAGACCCTAAGTATTTAACCGAGCTCTAATTAAATCAAATCAGGTACGGATTTTGGAGTATCATGTGTAATAACACCTGAATGCTGAAAAAATCGAGGATATCTATCCTTTCGAACTAGGATCTATGCATAATATAATTGGGGCACCAAGAAGAACTCAACAAGAACCTCAGAGGCATGGAAAATTAATGCACCGCATCGTTCACATCGTCATTTGATTCGATTTTTCATCTATTATTTTATTTCTTCGTTCTGTAAAAAGTATTATAAATTCATGAGAAAAATTTCAAATTCTTACACTCGTTTTTTGACGTTTTGAGTTATAAAGAGCAAAAAACTATTTCATCTTTTGCTCATAAAACTAATTCATGAAACGAAACGCAACGAAAACGGGTCCAAGTTATAAAGAATAAAAAAGTTCTATGGATCAAATCGAAGAGTTGCTTTTTACTACAAACCAATTTGATTTGTCGGAGTCTGGTGTATTGTTGGTATATGTCATATCATTTTTGGTCATATTTTTAAACTAAAATTTTATATTTTTTACATTATTGGTCTATTACTGAGCCAATTGTACAACCTTGTATGGACATTGTTATCTTTTAGTCTGGCGAATTAATGACAGCTATTTACTGTCCGAAGTTACAGTAAAATTATGTTAATGGTCCAGTTATGGTCAAAACTGCATCACTGCTCGCCAGTACAGTATACAGTACCATTACTGGACCAGAAATGGTACAACCTTATATAGGTACTTTAAGAGTAACTTAAACCTATACGTACTTACGCTAATATTCATTAATTGTTCATTAGCTATATGGCTAAAACTGTGGAAGGAATCACCAAAAGTATTATTGTCTCCAACAATTACACTTCCGTTCAAAAGTCGGTACAACATAAACTAAGGCGCCCAAAATTCTAGAAGTGAAAAATTCAAACAAGGTAGTTTGTGTTAAAAGAAACTAGGTGTGTCAAAAAATAAAATAAAAAAGGTTGAAATTAGAATCTCTATGCCAACTTACAAAACTTTAAATGAATATATTTCCAACGGAAGTCTGATTGGTTTTGATGCTAAATGCTCCGTTCAGGTTTTGGAAGCAAAAAAATAAATATTTTATTATCCAGTGACTTGGGTCATTTGGTATTTGGTCAATGTGACAAAAGATGTGATGGTAGCATAAGCGAAAGGTTTTTTGGGTAATAGGGAAGCACTGCATCCCTTTGAAGAAAGTCACTAAATTTTCAAATTAAATACTGCTTTTTAAGAGGTTTTATCATTCAATTAACTTTATAAGAATTAACGTACTATTTATTTATTTAACATAAATAATTATATTTTCTATAAAAGTGTGTAAATATTTCCATTTATTTATATTTTACTATTATTTTCCCTATTCGAAGAATTTACACAAAAAATTGGTTTTTAATTAGAGTTTCGATTTTTGTTTGATTTATGAAAATTAGAAAAGAATATTACGATACTAAAAATATAAT